>CM057339.1:482503835-482978724 GCA_030015575.1 Agapanthus africanus | reverse complement strand
TTAATGGAAGCTTGGGATATTCACATGTATATAACAGTCTTGCTAAACATGGTAGTATGCTACTTGGTTTTTCTATCTTAATATGTGAGTGTACGTATTGATAGAGCTCTTAGGATCTTGCTTGTCTACCAGCGTTGTGATGGCAGTCACACTAGTGGGGGCTGGGTAGTCTACAAGCACATCCTTATTCAGGTCCCTGGTCGTTGGATTATCGAGACAGAGCATCGATACTCCGGAGTAGACTAGTGTGTACGCTTCTCATCCCAGTTGGGGAGATGGTCTGTCCCACAGCCGTCAGTACGTCGTACTGGAGATAGTATACAGGTGCTCGTTAGGTTACGGGTACACCGGACAGGACTCACAGGGAACTGTTGGTTGGTTTGATACCAGTCGTCAGTAAACAGTTCCCAGGTGACATGAGTACAGCGTAGTCCGCAGACTTGACACTGCTACTTCGCCTCGAGTGTGTCCCACTGTTCTTAGATTGCTACCTACTACCGCGGCTCAAAGGAGTCGTGCAAACAGGTAGCAGTTGGGTGCAGTCCCGAGCACTTGGAGGCAGTGGCGGTTAGACAGGATTCGTCCCTCCCGGTATTGGGAGTAGATATCGTGCTGTGTCAGAGAGCCATTACGCAAAGTCCCTGGCCAGGGCAAGCGAGATTTGCTGGTAGGTTCCAGTAGTTTCTCAGGGTGTAATGGGCTTCACTCCGACACGACTTATACCGCTATTAGGGGACTGACGCTTGCCGCCCCCCTAGGCCCGATATGCGATAGTCTTGGACGAACGGACCGGACTGTATGGAGATTGTCACATTAGACTCAGTAGGAGTTCGGATGGGTTTACTCATCGGCCTTCTTATCGACAACTACCTGGGGACCGTTACGTACAGCTAGTGCCGCTTGCGGTCTGTGGTTAAACCCACTGCCAGCGTAGTAGTCGAGTCTCTAGAGTCCCACACAGAGAGTTTCCTACTCCAGGCGAAACGATATAGAGGTTGCATGGTTTTGCGACAAAGGGTTCGGACGCATACGTGCGTTTACGCGCGTACGACTTTCGGACAGTTTTTACCAGTCGGCTTTGGTTTAAGCCAGTTACTGGTTTCCGGTTATTGGATTTTTACAGTCTAAAGTTTTTCCGTATTTTTGCGGATCGGAGGGGCGTTCTCGTAATTGTACGAGAAGCTTCTAGAAGATGTGACTAAGGAGGTTTCTTTTGGAAAGAAAGTGAGTCATGGTGGTGATTCATTCATTTCATTAATGCACATTTATTGCTTAATGACTCATGCTAATGAATCACCACTAGATATTTTATGAAGCATGCTTATTCATTTCCTTTATTCATTATTCTTAAAATGAAATGCTTCATAATATATTATGATACACTCTCTCTCTTCTCATTATCTCATCTCACATTCTCTCTCCTCAAGCTCTCATCTTCAAACCCTAATCCTTAATCCTCATGTGTTGAGATCAAAGGATTAGTTAGACTAAACAATCCATAACCTACACTCTACATCATCCTTTCATCTTTGATTAGCAATCAAAGTTGATTAGTTACCTCAAGTTAGAGGTTTAGCTTGGAGTTTCGCTCTCGGGTGGATCGTCTACTACCTAGAGAAGGCCGAGGAGAACAAAGGAGGACACAAAGACGAAGGACTAGTTTCGATCGGTATAATCCCTTAACACTATAGTTTAGTATAGCTTTGTGTTTGGTTATTATTTGTTTAGCTTCGATTCAAGCGGTTAGTCGATGTTCGTTGTTTAAACTTGATCGTTTTTGAAAATTCCGCCTCCCCATAAGTACTGGGGTGTACTACATCGACTTACATACACACTACTGAGCGTGCCTCGAGCTTGTCCGGATGCTGCTTTTTTACAAAAGCTGGACATCCCCACGTCTTCAGGTACTGAAGATAGGGTTTCTTCCCACTCCACATCTGATATGGTGTGGTAGGCACAGTTTTGGTTGGAACTCTGTTCAAAAGATGTATCGCTGATTCTAGCGCATACCCCCAGAAAGATCGCGGTAACTCAGCATTACTCATCATGGATCGTACCATATCTAATAGGGTTCGATTCCGTCTCTCCGATACACCGTTGTGCTGTGGAGTGTACGGAGGAGTAAGCTGAGAGAGAATTCCTTTCTCTTTTAGGTTACCTAGGAACTCGGCACTTAAGTATTCTCCACCTCGATCAGATCTTAGTGTCTTAATACTTTTGCCTGTTTGGTTTTCCGCTTCATTCTTGAATTCCAGGAATTTCTCAAAGGCCTCTGATTTATGCTTCATTAAGAAAACATATCCATACCTAGAGAAATCATCTGTAAAAGTAATGAAGTAGGAATAACCACCTCTCGCATGTGTAGACATTGGACCGCATACATCACTATGTATGAGTCCTAAGAGCTCGCTCGCTCTTACTCCTTGTCCAGTGAATGGAGTCTTTGTCATCTTTCCTTTGAGACAAGATTGACAAGTGTCATAAGTTTGATATTCGAACGTGTCCAAATATCCTTCTCTATGCAACTTAGTCAACCTTCTCTCATTGATGTGACCCAGTCTACAATGCCATAAGAAAGCTTTATTTAAATCTGGAGACTTCCATTTTAGTGTGTTCTGGACATTGAAAATTTGGAGTTGGTTTAACACATATATGCCGTTATTTAGAGTACCGGACCCAATCAAACCATGATTAAGGTGGATGTTGACAACATCTCTTACAAACGTGAAATCATAACCTTTATTTGATAACAAGGAAACTGATATGATATTACACGTTAAGCTGGGTACAAAATAACAGTTATGTAAAACCAAAATGTGTCCACTCGTCAATCCTAGGTGATAATCCCCGACGGACGCAGCTCCCACGCTAGCTCCGTTAGCAACCCTGAGGATCATATCACCTTCCTTCAGCACTCTACGGTTTCTCAGTGCCTGCAATGAATTGCAAATATGAGATCCTGACCCGGTATCCAATACCCAGGAAGTAGAGTTGATCGACAGACAATTCTCAATTACAAACACACCTGAAGTCGAAGCCACAGCCTGCTTCGGTTCCTGGTTCTTGGCGTTCCACGCCTTGCAATCCTTCTTCCAGTGCCCTTTCCTGTGACAATGGAAGCACTCATCCAGGCCAACTACCGGTGCTGCTTTCTTTTTCTTTCCCTTCCCTCCCACCTTACTAACACCTCCTCTAGGTCTGGGTGCGGCCTTCTTCTTCCTTCCTTTGGCCCTAGCCTTGGACCCGGAAGAAGATGAACCGCCAACAAACATAGCGGGTGTTTCCCTTGCCTTCTGCAAGGTGCCCTCTGCACTCCTTAACATGTTCAGGAGTTCTGCAAGTTCAACTTCTTTTCCTTGAAGATTGAAGTTGAGGATAAACTGGGCGTAGGTGGGAGGAAGGGACTGGAGAACAAGGTCTGTATAGAGCTCATTATCCAAAGTCGTCCCAAGGTCTGCGAGCTCTTCTATATAGCCAATCATCTGTAGGACATGTTCACCTACCGATGATCCGATAGCCAACCTCGCTCGAAATAATTTCTTAGAGGTCTCGTATCTTGCTATACGAGATTGCTCTCCATAAAGTTCCTTTGTATGGAGAAATATGCCATCAAGGGACATATCCTCGTGCCTCCTCTGATGTTCATTGTTCATCGAGGCAAGCACGATGCACTTGGCTCTCGCGCAATCTAAATCCCAGGTTTTGCGGATTTCCTTATCCGCATTACTGGATTTGGGACCAGGGACAGCAGGTGCCGTAGCGGTGAGGACGTACCCCAGTTTGTCATAGGTCAAAGCCATCTTGACATTCCGCAGCCAATCTTTATAGTTTGGCCCCGTCAGTATATTTTTCTCTAAAAGTAACTTAAGTCCAGTCATTTTCAGGGTCGCTGCAATTAGGAGAGAGAGAAGAAAACTCTTTAGCATGATGCTCTTGCAAGTTTAGAGTGGTTTTTAGTTTATCTAAACTGGATGGCTCCCACTGTTTCTCGAATCCTTCCTCAAACCATAAAAGAAGAATTAGCCAAGACTATTCTCACCGTACAATACTTGCTTAACCGTTCAGCCAGGCCGGTGTCGATACTTCGAGGGAGGTTTTCCAACGCTTTCGCGAAGTTCCTTAATTAAGTAACCTCTTTTCTCTGGGGGCGTAACCCCGCTGACACTTTTCTGGACACCTACTAGGTTTATAGCATTGATCGTTAAGCGACGAATATCCTGATAAGTAGCATATACTCACAGTAGGATCGGGATCCAAATATCATCGTATGATAATGTTGAAGGAATCCTACCAACATTCATCAAACTCCAAATGGTATGCATCTCTTTGCAAATTTCAGTTTCTTTAGAAATTCCCGATATAAGTTTTTGCCCCATGCTCTTATGACCTTGACGTATGCCAACAAATCATAAGTCACATGTCAAGTTCTGCCCATCATTATCTTGTTAATTTGAACCCACCCGTATATACCCTTGACGTATGCTAACAAGGTAATGCGACTGTCCCAAACCAACACATCTGTCTATGCAACAAATGAATACCCCAGCAGCTACCAAACACTATGCCTTGACGTATGCCAACAAGCATAGCTTGAATACTACTGACCATCCATAAGAAATGACGGAGGGCTACGACTGGTTTTGGCGAAACCGTGAACGTAGTGAACTTGATATAACCGAAGGAACCTGATAGCTTTTAAAAGGAGTGGTTAAATCTCCGCATTTAAAAATATCTGTTTTAAAAATAACCGAGTGGTTTCTTTTAAATTGTTCCAACGATTTAAACTTTGGTTTGTTTTACTTTGCATTATAGATAATGCGTCACATCATTAACTTATCATTGCAGAAAACAACGAAAATACAACGTCCTCTTATGCCATCCGCATTCGCCACGGGGTCCCGTCATCACCCGTTAGGTTACTTAACTAACGACAGAGCGGGGGCTGGGCTAGCGCGGGTGTAAAACATAAGTGGCGTCTAAATAGCTATCATAAATATAGATATTTTACATTCGTCTGACGCAATGATATTCATTCCAGAACACAGATAAACAATATTGGATTTGCAAGCAATCTGTATTTCTTTTGAGCCTGCAAGAAAAGACAGATTACACAGTTGTGATGAATAGCCGTTTACCCCACCCTCGACCCCTACGGGTACGGCAAACTACCCACCCGGCAGTCTGTGTACCCCACCTTGGGTCAGTCCTAGGAGCAAAAACAGTAAAATGAAATAATACAACGGTGGCTACGACCGCAACCTGGAAGTGCCCCGCGAAAATAATATTACAACAAATTACATTTACAACAAATGAATTAAACGATAACCCATTGCGAACCCCGGCTATACACCACAACAGTCCAATACAGTTTATATGCACAAACAGATATAACCATTTCAGAAATGTGCAACCCCCTGCCAACCGACATACTAGCAGTTGGGGGAGGTTTACGAACACATTAAACAATCACAGATATAATCCAATACGCAAATACTGTACAATTCGATCGAATAAACAACTTCAATATTGCTCCAAAATCTGCTCTGTTAAACAGTAACCTGAGCAATAATTAAATATTCCAGAAAACCCAAAACACCACAGGGGACCCACCCAAAAAAAACGAGTTGCTGACTCGTCAACTCGGCCGCGGTTGCGCGGCGGATCGGTGGGATCCGCCGCCCTTCCGCGGCACTTTAGACGAATCAGAAGCCCAAATTTTTTGGGTGTTCTCCTGTGGTCATGTCAAGCTCTCTGAACACACCTGAAAAATTTTCTGACTTGATTTTAACTTCGACAGAAACTTGACAGAATTAGGGTTTTGCGGCTTTGTTTTTCCGTTCGAAATTCGTACAAATTTGCAATTAAGTTATATATTGTTTAGCGAGGCTCTGATACCACTGTAAGTCGATGTAGTACACCCCAGTACTTATGGGGAGGCGGAATTTTCAAAAACGATCAAGTTTAAACAACGAACATCGACTAACCGCTTAAATCGAAGCTAAACAAATAATAACCAAACACATAGCTATACTAAACTATAGTGTTAAGGGATTATACCGATCGAAACTAGTCCTTCGTCTTTGTGTCCTCCTTTGTTCTCCTCGGCCTTCTCTAGGTAGTAGACGATCCACCCGAGAGCGAAACTCCAAGCTAAACCTCTAACTTGAGGTAACTAATCAACTTTGATTGCTAATCAAAGATGAAAGGATGATGTAGAGTGAAGGTTATGGATTGTTTAGTCTAACTAATCCTTTGATCTCAACACATGAGGATTAAGGATTAGGGTTTGAAGATGAGATCTTGAGGAGAGAGAATGTGAGATAAGATAATGAGAGAAGAGAGAGAGTGTATCATAATATTATGAAGCATTCTTATTTTTCAATAATGAATAAAAAGAAATGAATAAGCATGCTTCATGAAATATCTAGTGGTGATTCATTAGCATGAGTCATTAAGCAATAAATGTGCATTAATGAAATGAATGAATCACCACCATGACTCACTCTCTTATCCAAAAGAAACTTCCTTAGTCACATCTTCTAGAAGCTTCTCGAGTAATTACGAGAACGCCCCTCCGATCCGTAAAAATACGGAAAAACTTTAGACTGTAAAAATCCAATAACCGGATACCAGTAACTGGCTTAAACCAAAGCCGACTGGTAAAAACTGTCCGAAAGTCGTACGCGCGTAAACGCACGTATGCGTCCGAACCCTTTGTCGCAAAATCATGCAACCTCTATATCGTTTCGCCTGGAGTAGGAAACTCTCTGTGTGGGACTCTAGAGACTCGACTAGTACGCTGGCAGTGGGTTTAACCACAGACCGCAAGCGGCACTAGCTGTACGTAACGGTCCCCAGGTAGTTGTCGATAAGAAGGCCGATGAGTAAACCCATCCGAACTCCTACTGAGTCTGATGTGACAATCTCCATACAGTCCGGTCCGTTCGTCCAAGACTATCGCATATCAGGCCTAGGGGGGCGGCAAGCGTCAGTCCCCTAATAGCGGTATAAGTCGTGTCGGAGTGAAGCCCATTACACCCTGAGAAACTACTGGAACCTACCAGCAAATCTCGCTTGCCCTGGCCAGGGACTTTGCGTAATGGCTCTCTGACACAGCACGATATCTACTCCCAATACCGGGAGGGACGAATCCTGTCTAACCGCCACTGCCTCCAAGTGCTCGGGACTGCACCCAACTGCCACCTGTTTGCACGACTCCTTTGAGCCGTGGTAGGGTAGCAATCTAAGAACAGTGGGACACACTCGAGGCGAAGTAGCAGTGTCAAGTCTGCGGACTACGCTGTACTCATGTCACCTGGGAACTGTTTACTGACGACTGGTATCAAACCAACCAACAGTTCCCTGTGAGTCCTGTCCGGTGTACCCGTAACCTAACGAGCACCTGTATACTATCTCCAGTACGACGTACTGACGGCTGTGGGACAGACCATCTCCCCAACTGGGATGAGAAGCGTACACACCAGTCTACTCCGGAGTATCGATGCTCTGTCTCGATAATCCAACGACCGGGGACCTGAATAAGGATGTGCTTGTAGACTACCCAGCCCCCACTAGTGTGACTGCCATCACAACGCTGGTAGACAAGCAAGATCCTAAGAGCTCTATCAATACGTACACTCACATATTAAGATAGAAAAACCAAGTAGCATACTACCATGTTTAGCAAGACTGTTATATACATGTGAATATCCCAAGCTTCCATTAAGTAATATACAAGCTAGTATGATACAGTAATGGCCTTCTAGGGCATAAACACTAACAAAACAACATCTACATAGAATATCAACGTGGAAAACAATCGGTGCCCACAACTGCACCCAAATCCCAAATAACTCAGGCGCCGGCACACCCATCGGCCCTCAAATCCTGTAAATCTCTGAGAAATCACGAGTGCCCAACATCGGCACCCAAAATATCATAAAATACTCGTGTCCAGCATCGACATGCAAATCCTCATATATCGGGCCCCGTCAGTCCGGATCAGCCCATGGGCTCCGTCTGCGGTATCGGCCCTCGGTCCCGGCAGTACGGATCATCCTGCATCCATCTCTCGACTCTGGTCAGTATCCTCCGGATAACCGCCAGGTCCAACCAATCACCGGTAGGTACTCGCCACCCTGCCATGCTCATCATCTACTCCACGAAAAACATTTCTCGCCTCGGGGAACCATACCGGGTCCACCACGAACCCGCAAACGGATCATCCATCTCCTCGAATCGGGTTTCAAGCACACGTCTCAGCACCGAGAAAACGCGTGGTGGACGCACCAAAATATCATATCACGAGGAACCGGGTTTTCAAATAGTGCATATTTTCTTAAAAATCCCACGGTCCTCAAAACCCGAAATCACATGAAAATCCAACACCAAGAAGTAAATCCAATGCGATGTGCTATGTACATCAATCCATGATATAGGTATAAGGGAAAACCGCTTTTAAAATTAGTTTCCGTTTTTAAAGATATCATGCGGCTCCCAATTTCCATGAAAGTCATATCGAATTATATGTGTAATGAACTACAGCAATATAATCATGGCAGTTCTACAGTGAGTGTGTTATGACAATTACTAACGGTGTGTGTGTAACATGCAGATTAGTGCTCGTGCAACATGAACCGTTAGTAATAGTGCGGTGTTCTATCAATTCTAAGTTTACATACAGCAGGGAATGCAATATGAAATGACAGTCCATGAGGTAATGCAACATATAACAATAAGGTCCTATCAGCCCTGACACATAACGCCATGCGGGCGATATCCTCGTAGATGTTAAATCTACTAACCGAAGTCTCGCGCTAAGTGTAGCCGACGATTTGTTTCCCCTTCTTCGCAGCGTCCGTCTCACTCGCCTGCGAACCTAGGATCACACAATATATATCACACATAAGCTCAAAACCATAAAAACGTGATATTACGGTCCAACTAGAAACCCGTGTCGTAAACCAATCGCGCGTGTGCGCGATACGCTAAAACGTGTGATCACACGCCTGAAACTACCCTGACGCGTCGCGATACGCAGAAACCCCAAACCCACACGCGTATCACGCGTATCGTGAAGGTTTAGAAATACGGAAAAACTGGTATTTAGCCCCAGATTTTTCTACAGTAAGAATCAAACAAAATTGCATATGCCATGAGTCTAAGGGTTGCAGCAGATACTTATAGGACCAAACCCCAACCTAAACCCTCCCCATCTGGCCGCAAATTGCGGCCAGATCGAATTTTTCGGCGGCCATAACAAGAGATATGTGGGTCGGGTTCTACCTGGGGGATCAGCACCTAACAACTATACTGCAGTCTTCCCAAAATTATTCTGAACTCACCGGGTCGATAGCAGTTTACAGAAACTCAAATTTTTCTTAAAAACGATGAATTTGAATCAAATAGGGATCGGGTGGTATTTTAGTGCAATTGGGGTTTAAGCTGGGTTAATATGGCCCTAACAACACTCTAGCAACTTACTGACACCAAAACATACATCACTTGGCCAAAGTTCCCACTAACCACCTCATATCGCACTAAATCGCGTCAATAACCACTAACCGAAGCAAAACTACACTAAACAAGTAAACTAGGGAGTAAGTTTAGGAAATATACCCCACACTCGACCCTAGGGAGCTGGAGGAAGAAGAAGAAGTGAAGGAAAGGAGCTGCAGCTGGAGTTGTGGCTGTTGCTGCTGCTTGCTGCTGCTACTGGTGCTGTTGCTGTTGCTGAGATGCTTGCTGCTGCTGCTGTGAAGTCTGCTGCTGCTGCTGTGGATGCAAGGAGGTGCTGCTGTAGATGCTTGCTGCTGCAGCTGAAGAGGTAAGGGTGTGTGTGTGTGTGTGTGAGAGAGAGAGAGTGGGGTTAAGAGAAGGAACAAAACAAATGAGAGGAAATCATAACCCAATGTCAACCCCTCCTCTCTCTCTCTCTCATTAATTGCAAGCATGGCTTTTGCCATGATGGCTTCTCTCTCTCTCACCCTCACCAAGACAACACCCAAAGGAATTCAAATTAAAGCAACCATTAAATAACTAATTAAACTTAATTAAAACCCAAAAGACTTAATCCCCATGATTAACCCACCATGGTTACTAATCATGGTATTATCCTATTTAAAACCCCTAGTTTACATGCACATGTGTGTGCAAGCCTAGGAAAATTTTAGAAAAATATCTATTAAATTAGGAAAAATATTTAAAACCCAATTTGGTAGACTTTTTATTAAAAACTCATTATTTAAATATAATTAGTCACTTAACACATCCTAAGATGTTACAATCTCTCCCCCTTAAAGAAATTCGTCCCCGAATTTCAAAATCTAACTACACGTACCTTTGAAGAGATGGGGATACTTCTTCTTCATCTCGCTTTTGGTCTCCCAAGTGACCTCCTTACGGCCCTGACCATGCCAAAGTACCTTGACCGATGGGATGTCCTTCGATCTCAATTTCTTCACTTGTCGATCCAAGATCATCACTGGCTGTTCCGCATAGGAAAGGTCGCGCTCAAGCTGGATCGTCGGATGCTGAATCGCATGCGAAGGATCATGAAGATATCTACGGAGCATCGATACGTGAAATACGGGGTGCACATATGGAAAACTGGGCGGAAGGGCTAATCGGTATGCAACTGCACCAACACGCTCGAGGATCTCGAAGGGGCCCACATATCTGGGACTGAGCTTCCCCTTCTTCCCCAACCTCATCACACCTTTCATTGGGGAGACCCTCAAGAAAACACGATCACCAACAGAAAACTCAAGTCTGCGTCGTCGACGGTCCGCATAAGATCTCTGCCTACTCTGGGTTGCTCTCATCCTATAGCGAATCAACTGGATCTTCGCGGTCGTTTCCTCAACAATCTGTGGCCCTAAGATACTGCTCTCACTGAGCTCTGTCCAACAGGTGGGCGATCTGCATCTCCTCCCATAAAGAGCCTCAAATGGTGCCATCTGAATGGTCTCCTGGTAGCTGTTATTGTAGGAGAACTCTACTAAGGGCAAATGATGATCCCAGCTGCCTCCGAAATCTAATACACAAGCTCTGAGCATGTCCTCGAGAGTCTGAATTGTCCGCTCTGACCGTCCGTCGGTCTGCGGATGAAATGCTTTACTGAAACTCAAGCGAGTGCCCAAAGCCTCCTGAAGCCTCTGCCATAATCGGCTGGTAAACTGGGTGCCTCTGTCGGACACAATACACGTCGGGACTCCGTGTAGTCGCACAATCTCGTCGATGTAGATCTGGGCATACTGAGTAAATCCGAAAGTCGTCTTCACTGGTAGGAAGTGAGCCGCTTTCGTCAAACGATCCACTATCACCCAGATGGAGTCATACCCTCGACTAGTCCTGGGTAGATCCACAATGAAGTCCATAGAGATCTGCTCCCATTTCCACTCCGGAATGGGTAACGGCTGTAGTTCTCCTGCGGGCCTCTGGTGCTCAGCCTTGACTTGCTGACAAGTCAGGCATCTCGACACAAAATCTGCGATGTCTCTTTTCATTCCGTCCCACCAGTAAACACCTCTCATGTCATGGTACATCTTAGTGGAACTAGGATGAACACTATATACCGATCGATGTGCCTCATCAAGAATCTCGCGCCGCAGTCCCTCAGCATCTGGTACGCACAGTCTAGTCCCAAATCGTAGTATCCCCTGATCATCGATCACGAACTCGGAAAATCTGCCCTGTCCAATCTGTGCCATTATCTCTGAACATCGGTCATCACTGCGCTGTGCCTCATGTATACGGTCGATCAACTGTGGGCGTACACGAACATGCGCGTTCTGTCCTCCAATCGGCATGAACTCGAACTGTAATCGGCTGTCGCATAATATCTGCCAATCTGCCGACGACTGCCCCTGTACTGCGCTCAAACAAGATAGACTACTCCCGGGCCTCCTGCTCAAAGCATCCGCCACTACATTCGCCTTGCCCGGGTGATACAAGATCTCGCAGTCGTAATCCTTCACTAATTCCATCCATCGGTGCCGTCGAAGGTTCAGGTCTCGCTGCTGAAATATATACTTTAGACTTTTGTGATCCATGAAGATCTGGCACGACTCGCCGTATAGGTAATGTCGCCAGATCTTAAGTGCAAAGACCACTGCAGCCATCTCCAAATCATGAGTGGGGTAGTTCTGTTCATGTTTCTTCAATTGTCGCGAAGCATACGCGATCACCCTGTCATGCTGCATCAAAACTCACCCTAGCCCCACTCGAGAGGCATCACAATAGACCACAAACCCGCCTGAGCCTGAAGGTAATGACAATACCGGTGCCGTCGTCAGCTGAGTCCGTAGCTGCTGAAAACTGTGCTCGCACTCCTCCGTCCAATCGAAAGGGACTCCCTTCCGGGTCAACCCGGTCAAAGGGGTAGCAATACTGGATATGTCCTGCACAAATCGCCTGTAGTAACCGGCCGACCCCAAAAAGCTGCGAATCTCCGTAACCGATGTAGGTCTGGGCCAACGCTGCACGGCCTCGATCTTCCTCGGGTCCACACATATACCGTCTCGTGAAATCACATGCCCCAAGAAGTCTACGCTGTCCAGCCAAAAAGCACACTTAGAGAATTTCGCATAAAGCTGGTGCTCCCTCAAAGTCTGCAGTGTAATCCGCAGATGCTGCTCGTGCTCCTCACTACTCCGGGAATACACCAAGATATCGTCAATGAAGACTATGATGAACAGATCCAAATATGGCCAGAAAATACGGTTCATCAAGTCCATGAATGCTGCTGGCGCATTGGTGAGTCCGAACGACATCACCAAAAACTCATAATGGCCGTAGCGCGTACGGAAAGCTGTCCTGGGAATGTCCTCCTGTCTAACCCGCAGCTGATGATAGCACGATCGTAAATCGATCCTCGAAAAGTACCCTGCCCCGTGAAGCTGGTCGAACAAATCATCGATGCACGGCAAAGGATACTTGTTCCGCACTATCACCATGTTCAGCTGGCGGTAGTTGATACACAGACGCAAACTGCCTTCCTTCTTCTTGACGAACAGGACTGGAGCACCCCAAGGAGAAACACTGGGTCGAATAAGTCCCTTATCCAGCAAATCTTGCAACTGACCCTTCAATTCTCTAAGTTCCGCCGGGGCCATCCGATAAGGCGGTATAGGAATAGGCCCCGTGCCAGGAACCAAATCAATACAGAAAGAAATGTCGCGCTCGGGCGGTAGCCCAGGAAGCTCGTCAGGAAACACATCAGGGAACTCGCTAACAACCGGAACCTGATCCAATGGAACCTGTGTAGCACTAGCATCGCAAACATATGCGAGAAATCCCTGACAACCCTTCCTCAAAAGCTGTCCAGCGCGAAAAGAAGAAATCACACTGTGAGGGGCGGCACCACGGTCCCCTAACACAACAAAAACCGACTCGCCGGGAAAACAAAATCTAATTGTCTTCTCACGGTAGTCCACAGAAGCATAGCACGTGGCTAACCAGTCCATGCCCAAAAGAACATCGAAGTCCAACATCTCGAGAAGGATCAAGTCGACAGGCAACTCTCTCTCTCCAATACAGACGGTGCAGGACCGGAACACGTGCCTAGCAACAAACGACTCTCCCACAGGAGTGGTCACAACAAGCGGCTGATCAAGCAAACCGGACTCTCTACCCAAACTCGGCACAAAGTATGTGGATACGTACGAGTGCGTGGATCCGGAATCGAACAATACGCGTGCATCAACTGAACATACTGGAAGGATACCTGAAACCACCGCATTAGACGCCTGCGTGTCCTGATGCGTCAAAGCAAAACCAGCGCCTGTCCACCACCTGCGACTGACTGCCCTCTGCCTCGGTCATCCCGTCCTCTCTGAGCAACTCCTCCATGCCCACGACCTCTCTGTGTATAAGTCTGGCGCGGAGAAACGGTAGGTACAACAGGCAACGCCCTCTGGGGTGGTGAAGGTGGTAAGGTAACATGCGGTGCTGCCGCCTCCTTCCGGTGTATCTCAGGACAATCTCTAACGAGGTGAAGTAGACTGCAGCATCTAAAGCAACCCCGTGGCGACTGCTGACTCTCCTGGGGATACGAACTAAACATCTGGCCTCGTCCCGAATCTCTGCTACTCCTCGTACCAGAACGATACCTGTCGCGGAGTCTGAATGACTGCCTCCGTGCGGATATACTAGTACGAACTCTCTTCGGCTCTGGAACTACCAAAGTCTCAGCTAGGCGCTCCTCGACTAATAGGGCTGTGTCTACAGCTGCTGCATAGGTCTCGTAGTGCTGCGCGCTGATCGCAAGGAACAGTGGTGTAAGCAAGCCTCGAACAAATCTCTTGACTCGCAACTCCTCGGTAGCCACTAAATACGGGGCATAAGCTGCTAGCTCTGTAAACAGCACGTCATATTCTGCCACTGTCATCCCTGGCGTCTGGCGCAAGGACTCAAATCTCCGTGCTCGGGCATCCCTAACACTCTGGGGAAGGAAACGGGCTAAAAATACTGTCACAAACTCCGTCCAGGTCATAGGAGGAAGACCTGCTGCTCTGCCCTCTCAACTGAATCACACCACTTCTGCGCAAGACCTTCCAGGCGAAAGCTCGCGAACTCAACCCATCTCGTATTTGCTCATCTGAGGGAACGGTATATCCGAGCCATCCTGTCGATGAAAGACTGTGGGTCCTCGGCTGTATCGGTGCCTGTGAAGACCGGAGGCTTCAGCCTCATGAACTCTGACAGCGATACAGTAATCACCTTCGTGGATGCAGGGGCAACTGGCTGTGCGGTAGATACCATCACGGTCTCTGGAACTGGTGGAGCTACCTCTGGTCGCTGTGCTCGAAGCGTCTCAACTAGTGATCCTATCATCTGGCGCATCTCCTGCATGCTGGATCCCACCGTCTGGCGCATCTCCTGCATACCAGCCCCTAGCATGGCGATCTGATCTGTCACAGGAGGAACAGTCTGCTCGGGTACAACGGGTGCACTGCCCGGATCAGTCCTCGTCTCGGACGAGTCAACTCGAATCTCGGCCCTCGCAGCCGCTCTCTGCGCCCTCGTAGTCTTTGGCGGCATAATGGCTGAAAGGAAATTAGGATCCGATAAGAATACGGAAGTCGAATCACAAGAATATATATACTCAAAAAGGAATTTAAATCAATAAGTCCTAAGGTCGCTTAGGCGGAGTACCGTGTCGTGAGTATGCTGCGGAACATACACACACTACACTACTCTGCTTCAGCTACGTACTTCATCATACCAGGGTCATCCTACACTCCGAAAGGTAAAACCTACGCTCTGATACCAACTTTGTCACGACCCGAATATTTCGACTCGTGACCGGCACTTAACCATGCTACGTCTACAGGCGTAACGCGACTAAGTAAGCCGAACCCAGAAATCAAAAACATTTAAAAATAGTGAGTGTTGAAAACATTTAGTTGAAACATTTAGAAAACCTTAAATAATTCAATAAGTTCGTTTAAAGTTACTTAATCATTTAAATAATTTTGGCAGCATTTCCTTTGTAAAAGTAGCCCCGAGACCGGGTATAAAAGAGGATATGAGTAAAAATGAGATATAATGAAACAAAACATTCCCAAACCGGAGCAATCACGCCCAACGGCGGAAACAATCATCACAAGAGTAATATACGACGCTGTAGCAAAGAATGAGCAATAAGTAAACATCACAGAATATAAACTGCATATAAGAACAGTCGTCTCCCACGAGCTCGACACCAGAATAAAAAATATACATCATCGTCCTCACACAGTATCTAAGTCCAGTACATAAATGGTAGATGGAGAGTACTAGATACAAAAAGGGATGCAATAAAAGTAATCAGATACCACAACCCACCTAAATGCAAAACAGCTCTCGCCGCAACTGTAGTAGTATCTGTAGCCAAAAGATGCAAAAGACAGCCTGCCGTGACTATGCTGAGGGCAACCTGCAAATACTGTGGCACAACGGGGGTGAGTTGCCAACTCGTGAATAGAGATAATATATAAAGGTAATCGCGAGCATGCACGTATTGCGCTACTCTAACAAATGCCAACAGATGATATCAATGCGTGATAAGCAGTATGTGCAATAATCATGCAGATGCTCTGTCAGGTAAAATAACTACAGGATGAGATATATGGTAATCAATGCTGAGCATGGGATAAACAACATCTACACGGAATATCAACGTGGAAAACAATCGGTGCCCACAACTGCACCCAAATCCCAAATAACTCTGGCGTCGGCACACCCATCGGCCCTCAAATCCTGTAAATCTCTGAGAAATCACGAGTGCCCAACATCGGCACCCAAAATATCATAAAATACTCGTGTCCAGCATCCTGCACACAATACCCGAGGTCGCCGAATCTGGAAGCCTTGTCTCCGGCCATGGTCCGAGGTGCTGGGGTGAAATTTCTTGTGTGTTCATGATGTATCACATGCAACATTCTGCACTTGTTAAAATAATTTTTTGACAACTTTTTAAAATCGACAGAAACTAGGGTTTTCCGTTTCAAGTTTCGGAGTTGTTTCGGTTTCGTAATTCTAACAAAATCCGTATTAATTTCTAGCATGGCTCTGATACCACTGCTGGCTTACGTACGACGGCAGCAAGGTTTCGGGAGGCATCGTCCATGCCAAATTCAAAAATTGCCGTTCTAGCTAACCCTAACCATGAATCGATTACTAGAAATAATACGGAATCGATATGCAAACACTTTGCAATAAGTAAAGAGAGCAAGGAATACAACCTTTGTAGACCGATCCTTCACTTTGATAGCTCCGTGTAGTAGTCCCTTCGCTGCGATCATGAACTCCGGAATCTAGAGAGGCTCCACAAGAAAAACGAACATGCTTGCTTCGAAGTCTTCGAGGCCGAAGATGATCTACGTCGAGGAGACACTAACCCAAGCTATTTCTTCACTAGGTCATAAACATTGTGAAGAGAACACCTTATACTAGTAGAGGATGATGAAGTAGGAAGTGGGCTCACTTTAGAATTGATTTTCTCACACTTTTTCTCATAACTCCATTAGAGCTAGAAAGCTTTTGAGGAGGAAGAAGAAGAAGAAGATGAACTCTAGTCAATAATTCATCCAAATGAATTATGTAACCATGGGTGAGTTAAGTCTTCATAAACTCATGCAGAGAATTAACTAAGGTGTAAGATTAAGGGTTGGGTTAAGAAATATCTAAAGAAATGACAAAAGAGAAGACTTTGTCAATGTTTCTACAAGCTTCATGTAAGCTTGACAACATTGACCAAGTCAATGCTCTTTTGTAATAACTTAAGAAAATAAAAACCCTAACTTAAACCTAGGTTGATATAAGACTCATACACCCATATAGCATGTATCATCAACCATGACACAATACATGTACACAAAAATATATCACATATATTCAATGTGTACATCAAGTGAGAAAAGAATCATAAGTGAGATAATACTAGTTAATGTAATTTAATATATCAAATATATAATTATACATTAGATTATGAAATCAACTCTTGATTTAATAATCCAGCTATATCATATATAACCGACTAATATCATGTGTAACAACTTATCGAATCACTTGATCCGATAACCCGGCTATATCGCATATAACCGACCAATGTCACAAATCGTGAGAATAGAATACGGTATCTCATATCGTATCAATCTCGGTCTCGCACATATCACATATGTGCTCTGATCAGTCGAAAATACTGCATTTCTAACACAGCAATTTCCCTACCTTTTGCAGTCAAGTAGAGGTATCCGGTATTCATATCACACATATTTGCAAAACACATGTAAAATACGGCATTACTTGTACTGTGTGCTAAAACCAGCATTTTTAGGGAAATTGTGTGTTTTTCATGGCATCGCATTATCCTTGTATTGCGCAACTCTTGTCTTGGAATCTATGCAGGAAATTCCGGATGCAGAGCTTAAAATTGGAAGAAGATCTGATAAAAGAAACGCCAACTCAAATCCTGAAGATCTGGTAGTGATACAGAAGGCCAAATAAAAATCCAAGCATCAGAAAGAGGCCCACCAGTCAGCCCAAGAATTACCATGTGAAAAGAAATCACCAAGGCCACCAAAGGGCCGCGGATCCGCGGCCCAAACTCCCTTGGCGCGGCGGATCCGCGGCCTTATGAAGAGATCAAGCAATCCAATTTTGTCACATGCCTAATTATAACGGCCAAAGCTTCCAGAAGACCCCAGAAGCTCCACGCGGCACATCTAGAAGGCTCGGCTTAACAAATTCTTGGAGGGAAAATTCAAAATTTAAGCCTAACTAACTTTTTGGAGGGAAATTTAAATCATTTGATAACTAACTTGTGGGGGGAATTCAAATTTCAATTCTAGATCTAAGATTTGGGAGGTCTATAAAAAGGAACCAAGATCTAGAGGGGAAATTGTTCAAGAATCATCACCATCTTCAACCCACAAGTTTAGTGACAAAAGCTTGTGCCTCAAATTCACTCCAATTCAAAAATCAAGATCAAATTCCCGAGATCAATTCAAGCAAGAGTGCCTTCAACCTTTAGAAGCGACGCCGGATTCCAACGGAGCAAGAGATCCACGCCGATCCGCGACTCAAGGAGCCGAGCGAAGCCGAAATCGACGATCTAGTTCCTTCCTTTTGTAAATTCAAGAGAGTTGTAATGAAATTTGTCGATAAATAAAGGTGAATTTTCTATACTCTTGCTTATCTTTTAATTCAAGCATAATGATTAGATCTCAATTTGTGATTGTGTTTGTGATCATGATGTTTGAGTAATCTTTGCTCGTGTAGGAGTTGTGACGATCTTTAGATGATGATGATTTAGATATTCTTACAATTCTTAAATCCTATAATGCTTTGAAATTCTAGTGAATCAAGTGATTAATGACCTAGTTTCGAGATGATGCTTTCTAGATCGTGTTCACTCGAAACTAGGGAACAACAATTAATCATTTGATTAACTAGAAGCTAGAATTTGAATGCGATCTATCGAAAGGACAAAGGATGAGTTGCAGAATCCCTAATTTTCCCGCACGATCCTTAACCCTCGATGAAGTTGCATCGATCTAGTATCAATTCATTAATGGATAAGAATGAGTAATCATTAGATCTCATCACATCTATCGATCCGATCTACTCCTACGAGCTATCCTTATAATCTTGATTGTTGGTTGGAAATTATCTCTCATCTCTATTCTTGCTTTTAATGTCTTTTCTAGATCTAGATTTTTCTTATTTCTTGATCTTTAAATGCAAATCATGAATTGTTTTCTTTTCTTTGCCTTAAATTTTCAACTCATCTAATTCGGAAATTGAACGGAACTCACTTTCCCTGTGGACGATCCGCACTTACTAACGCGCTACATTCGACACCGTTATTGATTGCGGTCAAAATAATTTTTGGTTGTGATTTCTAAACTCTATTTTCTATAAAAATACTACACAATCGGAAAATCATCCAATCAAAATGGCGCCGTTGCCGGGGATCGTGTGCTATTTGTTCGGTTTTTGAAATTTGAGTTGAAAAGTTTATTCCATCAATATTTTAGATCAAAACTTGCGCAAAATACTAATACGTGTTGTTGTGGTTAATTGTAAGGAGATCTGGAGCTTGCTGGAAAATTGGAAAATTATTTGGTGAATTCCAGAGGACTAAGGAAGTGATCTGGAGCTTGCAGGAAAAATTTAGTGCAGAGATCACACTATTCCACCGCGTTTCCGCGGCATGGGGAGTTAATTGCGTCGGTTCCGCGGTCTATCAAGGGGTTCTCTGAAAAACTTTTATCTGGTAATCTCTAACTTTCTTATCTCCTCCCTAAAATTTGCTCCAACTAACAATTTGTTGCAGATTTCTTTGCAAAAATCGCAGCGCCGCAAAAAGCAAAATAAATAGTGCTTGTTTTTGATTTTGTGGTTGTTTGCATAATTAATACGGAAATTAAGGGGCACGGCCAAATCCAGATTAGGTGGGGAGTTCATTACCCTTCCTAGGCCCCAAAAATCACAAACCTGCATCCGCATTACCCTCATTAATTAAAAATTATCTAGAGATGACTCTAAGGACCGTCGCGCTCACTTAGGACAGAAGAAGGCCGTGGGTAATTCATTGCTTATCCGCGTTTCTCTTGTGGTGCCTAGGAAAGTGTGTCGAAGGCTAGTGGTTACTTAATTAGGCCCACTACTTACGTATTTGGGAAGGCATGTCATTTACCCGTCGAGATAGAGCATAAAGCATTGTGGGCTATTAAGGAAATCAATTTTGACCTAAACCAAGCCTGCAACTTTCGGAAGCTGCAACTTAATGAGCTAAGCGAACTCCGCGATGAAGCTTATGATAACGCTGTAATCATAAAGAATAGGACCAAGGTTTTTCACGATAAAAACATTTTGAGGAAAACATTTTCACCTGGTCAACAAGTCCTTCTATATGATTCACGACTACACCTTCATGCGGGTAAGCTTCGATCTCGGTGGAAGGGACCTTTTGTTGTGCGGTCTGTATACCCGCACGGGGCAGTCGAGGTAGAAAATGTTAAAACCGTCACATTTTTTAAAGTGAATGGACATAGACTAAAGCCATATTTTTCCACTGACCCCACGGAGGAGCTCTTATTCTTACAGGAGCCATTTTATTTGGATTAAAATTCCTCCGTCTCACCTTCATGTCCAGTGTATCTTTGCATGGAGGTGAGTGAAAAGAATAAGTTTGGGGGAGGGTCTTCACTTATATATTTTGCCCCCACTAATAAATTCCTCCCAGGCTTACAGGTTTTTGTAGATATAGCGGATGGCAACAGTGAGGACACTGTTGAAAACAAGTTTGGGGGAGGTTTGTGCTTAGTTTTGCATCATGTGCATATTATTTGCATAAGCACAAAACATTTCTTTAAAAACCATAAAAATTTAAAAATTTTCAAAACCCATAAAAATTTTGTGTAAAGATTTTTTGTAAAGAATTTTTCAAAACCCATAAAAACCTATAAAAATTTAAAATTTTTCAAAAATCCATAAAAATTCAAAAAATTTCAAAACTCATAAAAATTTAAAATTTTCAAAATATAAAAATATTTAATATTTATGATAATAAAAGATTAGATAGTGAACAATTACATCCATGAGATTAGAAAAATTTAAGAAAACTGAGAAAATTAGAAGTTTTCTTATACGAACTAGTAATAAGTAGTTATGAGCCGTTGTCCCAAGGGTTAGTAAGATGAAGGAAGTCACTAATCTGAGGATAAAAATAAGTCTGAAAAATAGTTTCTATTCTGGAAAGCCAAACATTTTGAACGTTGATACCCTGCTATTCGCACTTACACACGTCTTAAAGCCCGGGTTAGTAGAGGATACCTTGAAATGCTCTTGTCTTAAAGCCGATGTATGGAAGAAAAAAATGAAGAAAGTGGTGAGAAAAAAATGGACACTGGTTTTGTTATCACCAAGGGCAATAATAAAAAAACTATAGCAAGAGTGCCTTTTCACCTAGTGCCCTAAGGCCAACTGGTCTGGGAGTCACTGCTATACCTAAGGTGGTGCAAGACGAGGAAAATACACCAAATATGCAAGCACATGAGTAATCAGTCAGTTAGTACCTCAAGAAGTTTTAACGGTCTCATGAAAGTGTGTGAGCTCATCAAAATTAAAAAGTACTAAGGCTGATGGGCAAGAGTATGATAGCTTGAATTGAATTCTCCGGGTGTAGGGATGTCCTTTACACACACGCAGGGTGATATGATCAATGTTTTGGAATAAAGATAGGAATGAAGAATAAGACGATGTTTTATTGAGGGAGGACGTGATTCCTGATATCTTTTCATTACCATTAAGATAGGGCTCATGACAACCGAAAAGCTAGCTTAGTTGGAAACCCTAATTTTCAAGGCTTTTCTTTTACAATTCTTGTCTTTAAATGTAATATTCATGATCTTCCTTTTATTATTGGATTTTGTGGGTGCAATCCGCTGAAAACCCTCAGGAGACAACACTCCTCCTACTAGGGACACCTAGAGGTTTAAAGGCTTGTTGCACGTGCTCAGTGCAATCGTGTTGCCTACGAAAGTGTGCTTTTCACTTTCTTTATTTTCTCCTTCTCTTTTTAATAAAACTGTTCGATCGAGACGATCGAAAATAAGTTTGGGGGCTACTCTGTTTCGCTTGAGTCAGGAAACCCCTGTGTAGGATTCTAAAGACTCATCAATACGCCGGCAGTAGGTGATGATCATATCAAACACCCACAAGCCGCAAGCGGTCTGCTAAACGTAACGGCCACCCGGGTATTGAGCGATCAGAAGATCAACATGCAAGCCTGCTCACACTCCTATGAATCCAATCAGTAACACTACCGTACAGTCCGGTCTCTTCGTCTGATATGTCACATATCTCGTCTAGGAGTGGTAAACGTCAGACCCTAGTAACTCGATAAGTCGTGTCGATATGAGGCTCATAACGGGTCGAGAAACTACTGATAACACTTACCAGTATATCTCTGAAGCTTCCTTGGCCAAGGACTTCCTGTTATAGCCAATCTGGCACTGCGCAACATCAAATCCTTATACCAGAAGAGACGAAACCCCTCCTATCGCTCATTGCCTCCATGTGACTCGGGACTGTACCCAAAAGCCACCATTTTTCACGTTCTCTTGAAAGTGGTAAGGTGGAAATCAAATCACAGTGGGAATCACACAAGACTCTTTGACGATCTCGGGTCTACAGACTAACCTGTACCAGTGTCACCAAAGAACTGCCATCTGACGATAGGTATAATACCATCTGGGAGTTTTCAGCAAGTTCGTCCAGTGTACCCAGTCTCCACTGAGCACCCTTATACTGTCTCTGATGTCAAACACCAATGGATATGGGATCATCTATCACCCATCAACATGGGTCGAGAAGCTATAAGCTAGTGTCACGACCCGAAAGTATGGAACGTGACTGGCACTTAGATTACGAGACGTCTAAAGGCGTAACGTAACCTAAGTCAGCCAAAGCCTAGAAAAACCTAAACCAAAATCAAAAGAGTGATGGAAGCCTTTCATGAAAATGACTTTGAAATCAATTAAGTTGCATTGAACCCTTTTTAAAAACATCAAAAATTTCCGAAAATTTCGGCAGAGTCTCCTTTGTAAATACTATCCCCCGAAATGGGTACAACAAGATATATAAACCTGTAATAACAAAATGGCATCCCCAAGCGGGAGCTAGCTCTTCGCCCAAGGTGGATCACAACCATACGCAATATATATGTAATATCAAGAAAAAGAGCATAAAGAAATGCAAAACATAAGAAAACACAACATCGGCTCAAGTGAGCTCGACCCAAAAGAAACCAAATATACACAAATCTCTCAGTCTCATCACTAGGTCGCATATACAAATAAGAAGTGGTAGATGGAGAAGACTAGATACTGTTGGAGATAGTGCCCTCAGAGTCAATTATTGGATCACATGCACGTGATTGCAATGATTGAGGGAGGACCTATACCGGTAGGACAGTCTTACTTAAGATGATAGCATGCTATCTGGTTTATCTTTATTATCGTGTACTGCTTCAGGTGACCTTACAGGTCACTATTACACGTTGATAGAGCCCCTAGGATTCTTGCTTGACTGCCAGCAGTATGAGGGCGATCATATATGTGGGGGCTGGGGTCTATAAGCACATCCTTAAAAGGTCCCTAGTCATGGGAGTTTCGAGACAGGGTATCGATACTCCAGAGTAGACTAGTGTATAGAGTCGAGACCCTGACGAGGGGCGGTGGCCGGTCTCACAAGCCACTGGTGTCAGTTGGTTCACCTAAGATGTATACAGGTGCTCATTGGGTTATGAGTACACCGGACAGGACTCGCCGGGAACATGCTAGTTGGTCTTATACCTGACGTCAGATAGCAGTTCCCTGGTGACATGTGTACAGGTTAGTTCATCGACCTGAGATTTTCATTTGTCTCGTGTGAGTTCCCACTGTACTTTGATTACTACCCTACCACGCTCAAAGGAGACGTGCAAACAGGTTTTAGTTGGGTACAGTCCCGAGCCACATGGAGGCAGTGAGCGGATCTTCAGGGGTTCGTCTCTCCCGGTATTGGGGGTGAGGTCGCGCTGTGTCTAGGAGAGCCCTTACACGAAGACCTTGGCCAAGGCAGGAGATTTACTGGTAGGTATTCCAGTAGTATCTCAGGTAGTTCTGGGCTACACTCCGACACGACTTGTACCGCTTTTGGGGGTCTGACTTTTACCAACCCCCTAGGCCCGCCATGCGATGCCCATAGACGAATGGACCGGACTGTACGGATATTGTCACTGACAGGCTCAGTAGGGTGTCAGGATGAGTTCGCTCATCGACGTCCCTTTTGGTCAATACATGGTAGCCCGTTACGTATGGCTAATACCTCTGACGTGCTAGTGGTTAAATCCACAACCAAAGTATTAACAAGTCTTTAGAGTCCCCCACAGACCAGTTTCTCAAGTTTCGGGCGAAACGCTGTAGAGGCCGTATGGAGATATGGCAGGGTTCGATCATATACGTGCGGTATTGCACGGATCATGATCAGACGGATAATACTAGCGGGCTTTAGTTTAAGTCGGATCCTAGTATTGTACTGTGTAGATTTTGTCTCATTGCATTTGTATTCGGTCTACAAATGCGGGTATGTATATACAGTCGCGGGGTTTTCCTGTAATTTATTACGGGATCGGTTTTTTTTGGTCTTGCCAGTCTGCTTTCCGTTTCGGCCATTTTCCTTTGTTTCTTTCTTTGGCCGGAAATTGGTGGAGAGGGTTTTTTTTTGCAAGCATGCAAATTTGTTTAGTGGAGGGTGTTATTTGCAAGTTGTTGTGTCATGATGGTTCCACCATCACTTGACTTCCTTGGATAATCATTGCTTGACTTTGTTTGATGGTGATGGGATATGATTGGGTTTTGGAGTGAGGTTTTTGTTGTGATGATTCTTGATCATCATCACCCTTTTCTCTCTCTTTGATGTATTATTGATCCACACCCTCCCCCGTGGACTTTTTCCCTCTCTCCTTGACCTCTTGAGGCCGGCCACTATGGGGATGGGGCTGTCCCAATTTTTGGGGTGGGATTTCATCTCTTTTGGCTTGCAAAATTCATAAAGCTCCACAAAAATTCCACAACTCATTTCCTCCACTAAAAAAGGCAACTTCATTCAACCCCAAATGAGACAAAGCATTCTACAGTTAACCTACAGCATCCTTGGGCACGTCGGCTCGCCAACTTCGTGCCCGAGTTGCCTCGGTCCAGAGGTGGAAGCCCGTAAAAGAATCGGCGATGTGGTGCCCTTCCGACGAGAAGATGAAGACCGGAGATTCCGCGGGGAGATCGGGACGACGACGAGAAGACCGAAGGACACGGTTCGCTTGGTATATCTCTCTACCCCTTCTCTTGTTAGCTAGGATTAGATTAATGGCCCGATCCAGGTTTTATAGAGCGCGGTGGTGCCGGTTACAAAGTTAAAGTAAAGTATCGTTTCCGCATTTTGGCCTCGGATTGACGGCCGAAGCGCCGCCGTGTACTTGCACTGGTATCAGAGCCTCTTCATTAACCTAGTCTAGCTTGCTCTAACGTGTTTACAAGTTCGATCGAACAAATTTCCAAAAACCCGATTTTCATGCATCAGTTTTCTGTCGAATTTTTTTGGCTCCAAAATTTTTTCAGTACATTGCAGAAATCATTGCAGGAAATGATAAGAATTCTGTAAAAACTTAGTAAGGTGATACTGTAGACCGACCGCGGAACCGCGGCCAAACCCCCCATCTGGCCGCGGTTCCGTTGCAGTACAGTGTCTTCACTGTACCAATTTTGTACAAAGCTCTTTAAATTTGGAATTGGGGTTATTGGTATATTCTGTTTGGACCCAGATTTTCTTTGAGTGCTACTGTAGTGCTTGGGGCCCACTTGGAAAAATTTAGTTGATCGAATATTTTAAACATGTTAGTTCACAGTATTTACATTATATCTGCGACCGTGAATGTCACTTGATCGGTAAATCCTGTCTAACTGCTATAGCCCTTTTAGACGGATTTGCGAACGCGACATTCACGTTGATGTTCTGTGTTGTGCTGTGATGTTGCAGATTGGTCGTGGGGGATAGCCTGGATGCAATGGTAGTACAGTTTTGGTTGTATTATGTACATTTGATATTGCGGGGCGAGCGTCCGACATGTGGACTGCCGTCACTGCCTGTTTGTATATTATTCTTTTGGGGCACGACCGGGGTGAGGTCGATGTACCCATTGTATGTATAGTTTACTTTCTGTACTAGGATTGTCCCGCGGAGGGTGCATGGGTAGCCGGGTTCTAGAGGGCAACGAGCCCGCATCTCATGGCATTGAGACGGAGGGGGCTTTACTCTAGAATTGGCGGGCTATTCCCCGCATTCGTAGGGGGTACAGGTTGACCCAAAGAGGGGTGGTTAAGTTACCGAATTCCGTGAAGTGCTGGGTGGTCCATTCACGTTGCTGAAGGGGGCTGCCTCGCTTCAGGTTTTGGTGGGTAACTTTCCGCACCCGTGGGGGTCTAGGATTTCATTGCACAGGCTATCCACACGACCAGGGGAACGTCGGGTTTCAGTAGCGGCTCTATGAAACCCGGGGATCCCAGATATCTGTATTGTTCTGTGATGCTTATTACATTTTTGTGATGTTGCATTTTTATCACGCCTTGAGCGAAATATTATATATTAATATATATACTAGTAGATGTTGTATATGTTTTGCATCCGCGCTAGTCCAGCCCCCGCTCTGTCGTTAGTTAAGTAACCTAATGGGTAATGACGGGACCCAGTGGCGAATGCGGATGGCATATACGTACATCATTATTTTCGTTCTTTATTGGTGTGATCAATTGATGGGACTGCGTTGATTCCGATGAATGCAAGCTAAACAAACCTATTCTGTTGTTGTTGGAACAATTTTTCAAAAAGCTGTTATTGCAAGGGCGTTCTCTTTTGTTTTGCACAGTGGTATTCGGTTATGAATATCCAGCACCTCAGTCGACGAGGCAAGGGCCAAGATCCCTTCACCGGGAGTGACCCCTTGGACAGAAGTTTGCGTCAGGGCAATAACTTCACTAAGTCAATTACTTTTGCTTTGCATCGTGGTATTCAGTTGGAATATCCTGCACCTCATTCTACAGAGAAAGAGCCGAGATCCCCTCACCGGGAGTGACCTCTTTAGCAAAGGTTTTCGCCACTATATTTTTATAAAAGCTATCCGGTTCCTTCAACGATATCAAGTTCATTACGTTAAAGGTTTTTCGCTAGAATCCATTCGTAGCCCTCCGTCATTTCAAACGGGTAGCACATAGTATTCATACTATGTTTGTTGAGCTTCGTCAAGGCATAGTGTATGGTAGCTGCTTGTTACCTTTCTGCTGCATAGATAGATGCGTTGGTTTGGAACAATCATATAGCCTTGTTGACCTTCGTCAAGGGCTTGTACGGGTGGGTTCAAATTAACCTGGACAATGACGGGTAGAACTTGACATGCGACTTATAATTTGTTGACCTTCGTCAAGGTCATAAGAGCATGGTGGGAAAATCACATCGAGAGTTTCTAAAGAAACTGAAACTTACCAGATATGCGCATACCTTCTGGAGTGTGATAACGTGAGTGGATTCCATCACGTTATCATGCGATGATAGTTGGATCCCGATTCCCCCAGATGAGTTGGTTTACTCCTCGGGTGATCCCGACTAATTCTCCTTTCAGGTTTGGAGGAGAATTTGACGTTACAGTGGGAGGTTTCCTGATTAGATAAATTGGTAACCATCTTGATCTAGGTTAGAGTGCACGCTGAGTGTTTCTTTTCTCTCTCTCTTTGGCAGCGACCATGACCCAACCTGTGACTATGACTCAGTGACCAAGATTAACCGAACCTTCTTAAACACTGGCTTTTGGATTGTCAGAGTTGCAAACCTCTTTGCCACTCCCACTTTTACCCTTTTCTCCAGAACACCCCGTATTACTACGAACGTCCACTTCCATTGGATAAAACCATCATATGGTTATATACGAACTCGAAGGAATTTATTCGAGGATGGTTTCCGGTTCTGGAGAAAACGAATAGGACTATTCAGTTGTCTTTTCCTTTTACCTTCTCTCAGGTTGCGAGTACTCCTTGGTTTAGGAGATAGTACACCTATTACGCAAATTGGATAGTCTTCTTCCAAACCTTAGGCTGGTGCCGAACGGTAGGGAATGAAGAAAACCAATTAGCCTAAACGGTGTACAGAAGGTATTAAGTTAAGAAAAATAAAGGGATTAGAAGGAGGGCAAAGTAAATTGCGACTGCTATTCACGACCAAACCAAGTATTTCATTACCACTCCCACTTCACCTTTGTATTTCTCCAGAACACTCCGTATCACTATGAAGATCCACAGTTATTTTGATACTCCATCGTATGGTTATATACGAACTCGAAAGTAACTTGTTCCAGTTCGGGGATGGATTCTGGTTCAGGAGAAATAGGAATAAGGTTTATTCGGTTGTCTTTTATCTTCACCTTCTCTCGCATTGCGAGTGCTCCTAGGATTAGGACAGTACACCCATTATGCTTATTGGATAGTCTTCTTCCAAACCATAGGCTGGTGCCGAACGGTAGGGAAGGAAGAAAACCATTTGACCTAAAGGGGTGTACAGAAGGTAATGACTAAAGACATATGAAGGGATTTGGAGAGATGGTAAAGAAATATACGGTTACAGTTGTGAATCTGAATAATGGAAGAGGCATTACTAAGAATACCCGGATACCCCTACGAAACATTTCAATGTTTCATTTTCACTGTGTACTGTTAATGGAAAACTGATTTCCTAATTAGACACTTGCTCCAGGGTATGTATTTACCAGGTTTGATTCTCACATCTGTATGGTTTTACAGATGATGAGTGGGAGTAAGTTATTGGGAATTGGGCGATCATCCTCATTATATCGGGATTCGTTGTAATCGGTGATATTTGAGGAAGTCACCTGGGTTGTTTGCCGGACGGCAAGTATTTGGTTTTGAATATCCGTTGTTATGCACCAATTTCAAATTGATATATCTGTACGTCTATTTTTATAAAGTGAGATATACCTTTTTGAAATTATGTCTATGACATTTAACTATATCAGTGGATGGTTAGGTAAGGAGCATTAAACAGCGGTGTAATTCTTCATAACCATAGTACAGTTTTCAACCAACGACACATAGGGATTGAGTTATCAGACTCAAGGGACTTATACAGAGTATTGTATGTTGTCCAGCGTCCATGAAGACAGAGGGGTTGGTCCTCGCACTATATTCTGTTTACTTGTGACTTCTCTAGTTCTTAGACATGTGTTTCATGGAAACACAAGGTCTGAGTTTTGAGAAGTGATAAGTATAAGATTAAAGTAGAGAACCAGGTATTGCAAGTATCGGGATTCTTCAAGGTGATCGAAGATGTAGATACTTGTGTATGGTATTCAGTTGATAGTAATGATTAAGAGAACTTGCATCTCTTTCACGTTATTCATATCTGGACGCATTCCTAAGTTGAGTAACGCTGATCGGCCTCCTTCCATTTAGTTAACATGCACTGGAGACAGCTGCATGATTTGAATCTGGTTCAATTAAATTAGTGCCTCTGGTTCTATATTGGATATAGAACAGTTCATATCTTAATGATGTTAAGGTACGGGGAGTTGTTCGGCTTATGCTTAAAACCAGACTCTGGATAACTCAAGACACGTTTCTGTAATGGCTGTTTGTGGGTTGACCCAGGCTATGACGAGGGTTGACTTTCTACCATCTGGAAGATCAATAGTGATATTGTTCTTGACTCGCCACAGTTTTAACAAAATTGGATTTTTTCAGAAAACAGTAGTGGGAGTATGGTAGAACTGGAAGTGATTCCAGAACCGCAAACGATTACAGAAAATTTGATAAGAACCTAAAGATTCAATCTGGTTTGACATTCTATTGGCCACTCCGCAGATACGGTGGGTAACCTCAGGCACCCGAGAGGTACTCCGGTAGCCTCAAGGACGGTGGCAGGGAGGTTCTTGTTTACCCAGACTTGCCATTGCTGTTGTTCCAGGCTGCGAGACCCAGCAGGAGGATGAGTATAGCGTCGTTCTAAACTAGCTTTAGAAGTGTACGTATATATGACTCTGCCAGAGGGTTGTCGTAGTCAGTGGGAGCAGCGGAAGTATTGGTGGACAAGTGCCTTATGTCTATTTATAGACTAAAGCAGATATAACGGAGATAGATCATCTATTTCTGATATGGCAGTCATAGGTTTGACTTCATCAGAATAGGAGATGGATCTGTTGAGAAGGTAATAGGGTGTGGTGTCCTGGTATATGGATGACATACACAGAGTAGGAAGTGAAATTCCTATACTACGATCGGTTATACATTGGTTGTTACACAGTAGTTTCTCCACAAAGGGACTTGGATATTATATCAGACATTCTGGTTGCTAGATCTATGGTTTTAGATCTAGATTTGGGTATTTTTCCAATCTGGGTACTTAGACAGCATTCTAAGAGTTTTTAGAATGGACGACTCCTGGCACGGTAGTATACCTGCAGATGATGGAGTCACCCTCTCTAAAGGTGTCTTACAGACTAAAGGGGAGAGGGATGTGCATGATTGGCATATCACTTGCTTAGGCAATTGAGTCAATCATGAGATGTCAAGTACCACACCAGAGGTTGTTTTTTGCACGAGATGCAATAAGTTGATATTAATCCAATCCTGGAGAAACAATCGGAAGAAGTTTTAGAACATAAGTGGATGTTCTAGGGATTGATAACGGCAGCCTTCTTCAGGAGACGGTTATCATTCCAGGCTTCCAAGGTGACCTGGATGACAGAGTGACTGTCAGAGTTATAGTTTTCCTTCTGATGAGGGGCAGTGTTTTGGACAGGTGATCCAAGCAGACATTGAGGGAGGCATTACGCAGGATACTGATTAAGTTCAGTTGACGATACAGTCTGAGAAGTTTGGATTTGGAGTTCATTTATGAACTAGGTCCTATCAGATATCCAGACATACTCTAAGACAGGTATTGCTCATTTCGGGAGATGGTTTTCTCCGCGAAGTTAAGATATAGAGAGACATAGAAAGAAATATCAAAGCGGATCCACTCACTGAGGCTATTCCTCGAACACAATAGTTTCGCAAACGGGTTTTGTGAGACTGATTAGTAGAGGAGTTGGGTGTTCGGTATCACACGGGCTGTGAGTATGCGACATCGCAATAATTAGCCTTGAGTGCAAGTGGGAGATTGTTGGAGATAGTGCCCTCAGAGTCAGTTATTGGATCACAGGCACGTGATTGCAATGATTGAGGGAGGACCTATATCGGTAGGACAGTCTTACTCAAGATGATAGTATGCTATCTGGTTTATCTTTATCATCGTGTACTGCTTCAGGTGACCTTACAGGTCACTATTACACGTTGATAGAGCCCCTAGGATTCTTGCTTGACTGCCAGCAGTATGAGGGCGATCATATACGTGGGAGCTGGGGTCTATAAGCTCATCCTTAAAAGGTCCCTAGTCGTGGGAGTTTCGAGACAGGGCATCGATACTCCAGAGTAGACTAGTGTATACAGTCGAGACCCCGATGAGGGGCGGTGGCCGGTCTCACAAGCCACTGGTGTCAGTTGGTTCACCTAGGATGTATACAGGTGCACATTGGGTTATGAGTACATCGGACATGACTCGCCGGGAACATGCTAGTTGGTCTTATACCTGACGTCAGATAGCAGTTCCCTGGTGACATATGTACAGGTTAGTTCATCGACCTGAGATCATCATTTGTCTCGTGTGAGTTCCCACTGTACTTTGATTACTACCCTACCACGCTCAAAGGAGACGTGAAAACAGGTTTTAGTTGGGTACAGTCTCGAGCCATATGGAGGCAGTGAGCGGATCTTCAGTGGTCCGTCTCTCCCAGTATTGGGGGTGAGGTCGCGCTGTGTCTAGGAGAGCCCTTACACGAAGTGTAGGGGTTTCCTTAACACCTCTATTAAGGTTTAGAAGCATCATACATGCTATAACAATAAAATTTTTGAGGTGCTAAGCAAACTATACAAAGAATCGAACTAGAATATATGAAGTAACAATTAATAGTATCAAGATTAAGAGTTAAGTTATACTAAGTGATGAGACTACAACCTTTGTAGACCTCTTTGGAAGACTCCTTGGCTTTGAAAAGGTTCACTTGATCAACTCCTCGTCCACGACGATCCACCCGAAGTACTTTGCTCTAAGCTTGATGCTTCTTTCGATCTTTGACAAACTTGAAGCACAACACCCTACACAAGATAGCTAAGGTTGTGTAGGATGGTGAAGTGGTTGCTATTCTTATTTATTACCTTTTCTTTTCTTTCTCTAACTCTTTTCTAACATTTAAAAGAGAGCTAGGGTTTTTTGAGGAAGAAGATGGTTCTCTCTTTTCTTTTGGAATGATAATGATAATAATGTAAAAAGAAAATAAGAGAGAGAGAGATCTTATCATAACCATAACCATAGTTAAATAATATCTAGATATTTCAATTAAGGTTAAAAGGCAAAAGGAAATGAAACCATGGTTGAGTTAAATTCAACCATGGAAATGTGTAGAAGAGTGTGGAAAAAATGACTCATTTCTATTTTCTTTTGCCTTTAATCTTTATTGAAAATATCCATATATCATTTTATCTACAATATGATTCTTATATTGCCATCCTCTTTGTATCATCAACCATGATACTTTTCATGTATGTATGTATGCATGCACATCATCATGTACATATACATGCATGTATCCATAAGAAGAAAAGGATTTAAATAAATAATATAAAAGCCAATATTAAATCAACACTTGATTTAATAAATAGGTCATTTCTTATACGACCTGACTAATATTAAATGCCCGATTAAAATACAGTATCATATACTAGTATTTAATCGAGGCTCCGCACATATCTCATATGTGCACCACTTCGTTTCGCCAGAGCCGAGAAACTTCTATGTGGGACTCTAAGATTCGTCAATACGCCAGCAGTAGATGATGATCATATCAAACACCTACAAGCCGCAAAGCGGTCAGCTAAACGTAACGGCCACCCGGGTATTGAGCGATCAGAATAAGAACAAGCGAACCTGTCAAAACTCCTGTCAATCCATCCGGCAACACTAACCGTACAGTCCGGTCTCTTCGTCAGATATGCTGCATATCGAGTCTAGGGATGGAATCGTCGACCCCAATAACTCAATAAGGCATGCCGGTATATGGTCTTTAACAGATCGAGAAACTTACTGATAACACTTATCAGTAATATCTCAGCAGCCCTGGCCAGGGACTTCCCGTTATAGCCAATCGTGCACAGCACAGCATCAACCCCCAATACCGGGAGAGACGAAACCCCCCTATCGCTCACTGCCTCCACATGCCTCGAGACTATACCCAAAATCCACCTGTTTGTACGACTCAGTAGAGCCGCAGTAGGGTGGAGATCAAAGTACAGTGGGAGGACACACAAGACTCTATGACGATCTCGGGTCTACAGACTAACCTGTACTAGTGTCACCTGAGAACTGCTATCGGACGTATGATATAATACCATATAGGAGTTCTCGGTGAGTCCGTTCAGTGTACCCAGTCTCACTGAGCACCCGTATACTATCTTCGGTGTCAACACACCAGACGGATATGGGATCATCCATCGCCCATCATATGGAACAAGAATGGTATACGCTAGTCTAAACTGGAATATCGATGCCCTGTGTCGATATACCTACGACTAGGAACATTTTAAGGATATGCTTATAAACTACAGATGTCCCACTAGTATGATCCTCATCATAATGCCAGTAGTCAAGCCAATATCCTTAGGGCTTTATCAACATGCACCAAATGAATATAAACATGATCAAGTGAAAATATGATAAAGTAAAACCAGATAGCATACTATCATATCGAGCAAGACTGTCCCCGAATATATATATATATACATATCAGTACATACACTATCTCATAATGGCCTTTAGGGCATACATATATCCAACAATCTCCCACTTGCACTAAGGCCAGTTATTGGCATATCTCATACCCAACATCTTAAAAAGTCGCTCATGCTGCGGCTGAGGAAGGGCCTTGGTGAATGGATCCGCAGCGTTGTTCTTTGTGTCTACTCTCTTAATCTCGATCTCGCGGCGATCAACTATCTCCCGGATCACATGATATATCCTCAGGATGTGTCTGGACTTCTGATGGGACCTGGGCTCTTTGGCCAACGCCATAGCCCCATTATTGTCACAATACAGAGGTATTGGATCAATAATGGTTGGAACTACTCCTAGCTCCGCGATGAATTTTCTCATCCAGACGGCTTCCTTGGCAGCATCATTTGCAGCAATATATTCAGCTTCCATCGTTGAGTCTGCAACGGTATCCTGTTTGGAACTCTTCCAACTCACCGTCCCTCCATTGAGGATAAATGCAAACCCTGAGATAGACTTGCTGTCATCCTTGTCACTCTGGAAGCTCGAATCTGTAAAGGCCTCCATTTGGAGATCCTCATTACCATACACCAAGAACAATTCTTTAGTCCTTCGCAAGTACTTAAAAATGTTCTTTACAGCAATCCAGTGATTCTCCCCTGGGTTAGATTGATACCTGCTTACTACACTAAGTGCATAAGCAACATCAGGGCGTGTACATAACATCGCATACATTATCGATCCTACTGCCGAAGCATAGGGAATAATGCTCATGCGAGCTCTCTCTATATCAGACTTTGGGCAATCGTCTTTTGAGAGAGTGACTCCATGGCAAGCGGGTAAGGCACCCCGCTTGGAGTCTTCCATATTAAACCTCTTTAGGATGGTGTTAATGTACTTGGTTTGGGACAATCCCAATAACCGTTTGGATCTATCCCTATAGATCCGTATACCCAATATGTATGTGGCATCTCCCAGGTCCTTCATGGAGAACCTTTGTGATAAGAATGATTTGACCGACTGTAGCATAGGAATGTCATTTCCTATCAGAAGTATGTCATCTACGTACAATACGAGGATTGTGACATTTCTTCCTACAGTCTTCTTATAAACACAAGGTTCATCTGGATTTTTGATGAAATCAAACTCTTTGATAACATCATCAAAACAGATGTTCCAACTCCGTGATGCCTGCTTTAATCCATAAATGGATTTAAGTAGCTTGCATGCTTTACCGCTGCTCCCACTATCAATGAATCCCTCTGGCTGATCCATATAAACGCATTCCTCTAAATCACCATTTAGGAATGCAGTTTTAACGTCCATCTGCCAGATTTCATAGTCGTAGTGAGCAGTAATAGCAAGTAGGATCCGAATGGATTTAAGCATGGCTACCGGAGAGAAAGTCTCGTCATAGTCCAAGCCTGGTCTTTGACGAAAACCTTTCGCTACCAACCTTGCCTTATAGGTCTCTACCTGTCCATCTACACCGATCTTTCTTTTAAAGATCCATTTGCATCCCACAGGTTTTATCCCGGAGGGTACATCTTCCAAAGTCCATACTTTGTTGGTGTACATGGACTCCATCTCGGATCCCATGGCATCCGGCCAATTCACAGAGTCACCACTCGTGATAGCCTGATGAAAGCTGGCAGGATCATCATCATCCATGATGCAATCTTCTCTATCACCATCAACGAGAAAACCGTAGTATCTCTCCGGTGGGCGAGAAACCTACCAGATCTACGGAGTGGCTGAGGTTCATTAGATTCTGTTATAACTTCAGGTTCAGCCAAGTTGTCATTTGTAACTTGTGTTTCTAGAACTTCTTCTAGATTTACCACATTGCCATTTGTATTGTTTGAAAAAATCTCATCTTCTAAAAAGGTGGCATACTGAGAAACAAACACTTTTTGTTCCTCTTTGTGGTAAAAAAGATACCCAAACGAATGTTTAGGATATCCTACAAATATACATTTGACTGATCGTGTCTCGAGTTTGTCTGGATTTTGCTTTTTAACAAAAGCCGGACAACCCCAAATCTTAACTCTTTTAAGAGATGGTTTCTTCCCATGCCATATCTCATATGGACTGGTAAACACGGTTTTGGTTGGAACTTTGTTTAACAGAAAAGCTGATGTTTCCAATGCATGCCCCCAAAACGAGAGAGGTAACTCAGCATCACTCATCATGGATCGTACCATATCTAATAGGGTACGGTTCCTTCGTTCTGACACACCGTTGTGCTGTGGTGTGTAAGGTGGAGTGCGCTGAGAGAGAATCCCATTCTCTTTTAGGAAGTCTAAGAACTCAGTACTTAAGTACTCTCCACCTCGATCCGATCGAAGTATCTTGATACTCTTTCCTGTTTGGTTTTCTACTTCATGTTTATACTCCTTGAATTTCTCGAAAGCTTCAGATTTATGTTTTATCAAATATACATGACCAAATCTTGAGAAATCATCAGTAAAAGTTATGAAGTATGAAAAACCGCCTCTTGCATGTGTAGACATTGGTCCGCATACATCACTTTGTATGAGGCTTAGGAGCTCAGTAGCTCTTTCTCCGTGTCCTGTAAACGGGGTTTTGGTCATTTTACCTTTGATACAAGACTGGCAAGTTGCATAAGATTTATACTCAAATGAATTTAAATATCCATCTTTATGAAGCTTGTTTAGTCTTGTTTCATTAATATGACCAAGCCTACAATGCCAAAGAAAAGCTTCATTTATCTCTGAAAATTTTATTTTATTTTTGTGTTGTACGTTGAAAACTGTGTGTTGATTAAGGACGTATATCCCGTTATTTAATGTACCACAACCAATCAACTCTTGATTCAGTCTAATGTTCATAATATTGTGTTGCACAGCAAAATGATACCCTTCATTGTCTAACAAGGAAACTGATATAATATTACAAAGCATACTTGGTACAAAATAACACGGGTTCAAAACCAATATACAACCCGAAGGCAAACCTAGGTGATACTCTCCGACTAAAACTGCATTTACATTGGAACCATTTCCAACTTTGAGAGTATGATCACCTGTCTTCAGAACTCTGCTATTTCTCAATGCCTGCACAGAATTGCAAATATGAGAACCCGAACCGGTATCCAATACCCAGGATGCAGAATTAATAGAAAAATAGTTTTCAATTACGAACACACCTGAAGCTGAAGCATCAACATGCTTCTTCTTGAGTGCTAGGTACTCAATACAGTTCCTCTTCCAGTGTCCCGTCTTCTTGCAATGGAAACATTCACCTTTCTCTGATGCCCCAACCTTGGACTTGCCTTTTCCCTTCACCTTTTTGACTCCTCCCTTAGGTTTGGTGGGTTTCTTCTTCATCTTTCTCTTGGCCTTAGCTTTTGGGTAAGATGAGGAGGATTGCCCAACAGACATAACGGGAGTCTTCACTGACTTCAGTGTGCTCTCTGCACTTCTTAACATATTAAGGAGTTCAGGCAGTTCCTTCTCCATGTTGTGCATGTTGAAGTTAACGATGAACTGAGCAAAGGTGGAGGGGAAAGACTGTAGAATAATATCTGTATACTGTTCATTGTCCATTGTCCACCCAAGGTCCTCAAGCTCTTCTATGAGAGCTATCATTTTCAGAACATGGTCTCCTACTGCTGTGCCAGCGGTCATGCGCATCTGAAATAGTTTCTTAGATGCTTCGTATCGTAATACGCGGGATTGCTCTCCATACAACTCTTTTGTATGGAGGAATATGGTTTGTACGTCCATATTCTCGTGCTGCTTTTGATGTGTGTTATCCATCGATGCAAGCGCGAGGCATTTTGTCGTGGCACAGTCAGTGTCCCATGTTTTGCGGATTTCCCTATCCGCAACTGAAGATTTAGGACCTAGTGGGGGCAAGGCTGGAGCTGTAAGGACATATGATACTTTATCATAAGTCAAGGCTATGTTTAAATTCCTCAGCCAGTCTTTATAGTTGGTCCCATTCAGCTTGTTTTTATCTAATAGAAGCTTAAGTCCTGTCATGGGTATCTGCCATTAAAAGAGAGAAAAGAATACACTTAGCGAATGCTCTTGCAAAGATCAGATTGGTTATTATCTTGTCTAATCGATGTCTCCCACTGTTTTTATCAAATTTTCAATAAAACCTTTTAAAAAGAAAACTAGCCGGGATTAATTACATTCTACAACTTCGCCAACCTCTCAGCCAGGCCAGTGCCGGTACTCGAGGGAGGTTCCCCGTGCTTTCGCACGGACCTAATTAAAGTAAACCTCGTCTTCCCAGAGGCGTAGCCCCGTTTGGCACCTTTCTAGACACCTACCGAGTCAGCTAATTGTAAAGTGCAAAATTCTCCCGGGAGCAACATTTGCTCTCAGTGGGATCGGGATCCTATTATCATATAGTAGGTATACAATCTCATTGTAATTTTCAACTCTTGAAATTCCCGATGTTATTTTTACCCCTAGTACTTATGACCTTAACTAAAGTCAACATATCATAAGTACTAGTCAAGTTCTTCCCGTCATTTCGTGATTAACTAGACCCACTCATATGACCCTTAACTAAAGTCAACATAATCATATGAATGTCCTAATTAATCAGCATCATATGCAGTGTAGGAAGACATCACTCAGCTACCGTACACTGTGCCTTAACTAAAGTCAAAATACGCAGCACGAATACTAAGTACTCTACTTCCTAAAATGACGGAGGGTTGCAGATAGTTTTTAAGAAAACTTTTGACGCTTTGAACATGATATCGTTGTAGAATCTAATGGGTTTAAAAGGAGTGGCTTAAGCTCCGCATTTTGAAACTTGCTTTTTTCTTACAAAAAGGCCGAGTGTATTTAAAATCTGATTCTACAACATCTTTTTAGGTTCATTTATGTTTTACATTAATCTCATTAATGTAGTCCCATCATTTAAATCCTAAGCCATTCCAGAAAGAAACGAAAATATAACGTACACTTATGCCACTCGCATTCGTCAAAGTGTCCTGATATGCACCGTTAGGTTACTTAACTAACGGCATACCGGGACGGGGCTAGTGCGGGTGAAAAACATAAGTAACGTCTAATATATATCATATATAAAATTTCATTCGTCTCAGATATGCATTAAAAGATCACATCAGATAATAAAAGCAGCAGAAGCACATAAAGGATATCTAGGAGGTCCGTATTTTATATTTAGCCAGCAATAAAAATACGGATTCCGCGGTCGCGATGAATAGCCAAGCCCACACCCCTAGACCCCTACGAGAGCGGCAAGCGACCCTACCAATTCTGGAGTTTAGGAGACCCGGTCTCGACTCCTCGAGATGGCCTCCCACTGAACCCAAGAACCCGGTTACTTGTGCTCTCCACCTTGGGTCTATCCTAATGCTGAAAAGTAAATAATATACAACACTGGTGACAACAACCTCACCCCGAAAGTGTCCCAAATAAAAGAATATTACATACAAATTAATATTACATGAATTGAAAGAATACTCTCATCTCACATAAAAAGAAAACCCCCGGCTATTCATTGCGACAATCCTGCATATCAGATCTCATCCACACAGAGAAATAAAATGGAAAAAAAAAATACAACAATTGGAATCTTTAACCGCCTTTAGACAACACAAATCCGGAATATCACATATACAAGATTTCATGCCTAAATAATGTAAAGCTCGCATTCGTGTCTCATTCAAGAAAACACCTTTTCAAAACAAACCGGATAATTCAACAAGATTTCCGTTTATCCCGAGACCGAACTGCTAGATTTACACGCAACAAACAAATTTGTAGATTTCAATTATTGTAACACATACTATTAAACTAAGCGACGTTGGAACATCCGATCAAACAAATTAAACAACCACAAACTGCTCTGAAAGCTCAACACCTGGGCAGATTATAAAAATACCAGTAACAACAGAGAACACATACGGGCCAGCACAAGAAAATACGGCCCATGAATCAACTATACCGCCGCGGAACCGCCGCATAAGACCTCTTGCGCCGCGGTTCCGCGGCCGTATGGTCGATTTATGGGATCGTTTTTCTGGTGAGCTCTTATATTTCCCTGCTTAATTTTTGACATATTTTTAATTTGAAAAATACCAGGTTTTTAAAAAATTTCCAGAGAGCACCCCCCGGGTGTCGATTTTCGTCCGTTCGATGTTTTCAACGTCGTTTAGGTTACCACAAAGCTCTAGCTTGGCTCTGATACCATGTAGGGGTTTCCTTAACACCTCTATTAAGGTTTAGAAGCATCATACATGCTATAACAATAAAATTTTTGAGGTGCTAAGCAAACTATAAAAAGAATCGAACTAGAATATATGAAGTAACAATTAATAGTATCAAGATTAAGAGTTAAGTTATACTAAGTGATGAGACTACAACCTTTGTAGACCTCTTCGGAAGAATCCTTGGCTTTGAAAAGGTTCACTTGATCAACTCCTCGTCCACGACGATCCACCCGAAGCACTTTGCTCTAAGCTTGATGCTTCCTTCGATCTTTGACAAACTTGAAGCACAACACCATACACAAGATAGCTAAGGTTGTGTAGGATGATGAAGTGGTTGCTATTCTTATTTATTACCTTTTCTTTTCTTTCTCTAACTCTTTTCTAACATTTAAAAGAGAGCTAGGGTTTTTTGAGGAAGAAGATGGTTCTCTCTTTTCTTTTGGAATGATAATGATAATAATGTAAAAAGAAAATAAGAGAGAGAGAGAGAGATCTTATCATAACCATAACCATAGTTAAATAATATCTAGATATTTCAATTAAGGTTAAAAGGAAAAAGGAAATGAAACCATGGTTGAGTTAAATTCAACCATGGAAATGTGTAGAAGAGTGTGGAAAAAATGACTCATTTCTATTTTCTTTTGCCTTTAATCTTTATTGAAAATATCCATATATCATTTTATCTACAATATGATTCTTATATTGCCATCCTCTTTGTATCATCAACCATGATACTTTTCATGTATGTATGTATGCATGCACATCATCATGTACATATACATGCATGTATCCATAAGAAGAAAAGGATTTAAATAAATAATATAAAAGCCAATAATAAATCAACACTTGATTTAATAAATAGGTCATTTCTTATACGACCTGACTAATATTAAATGCCCGATTAAAATACAGTATCATATACTAGTATTTAATCGAGGCTCCGCACATATCTCATATGTGCACCACTTCGTTTCGCCAGAGCCGAGAAATTTTTATGTGGGACTCTAAGACTCGTCAATACGCCAGCCGTAGATGATGATCATATCAAACACCTACAAGCCGCAAAGCGGTCAGCTAAACGTAACGGCCACCCGGGTATTGAGCGATCAGAATAAGAAAAAGCGAACCTGTCAAAACTCCTGTCAATCCATCCGGCAACACTAACCGTACAGTCCGGTCTCTTCGTCAGATATGCTGCATATGGAGTCTAGGGATGGAATCGTCGACCCCAATAACTCAATAAGTCATGTCGGTATATGGTCTTTAACAGATCGAGAAACTTACTGATAACACTTATCAGTAATATCTCAGCAGCCCTGGCCAGGGACTTCCCGTTATAGCCAATCGTGCACAGCACAGCATCAACCCCCAATACCGGGAGAGACGAAACCCCTCCTATCGCTCACTGCCTCCACATGCCTCGAGACTATACCCAAAATCCACCTGTTTGTACGACTCAGTAGAGCCGCAGTAGGGTGGAGATCAAAGTACAGTGGGAGGACACACAAGACTCTATGACGATCTCGGGTCTACAGACTAACCTGTACCAGTGTCACCTGAGAACTGCTATCGGACGTATGATATAATACCATATAGGAGTTCTCGGTGAGTCCGTTCAGTGTACCCAGTCTCACTGAGCACCCGTATACTATCTTCGGTGTCAACACACCAGACGGATATGGGATCATCCATCGCCCATCATATGGAACAAGAATGGTATACGCTAGTCTAAACTGGAATATCGATGCCCTGTGTCGATATACCTACGACTAGGAACATTTCAAGGATATGCTTATAAACTACAGATGTCCCACTAGTATGATCCTCATCATAATGCCAGTAGTCAAGCCAATATCCTTAGGGCTTTATCAACATGCACCAAATGAATATAAACATGATCAAGTGAACATATGATAAAGTAAAACCAGATAGCATACTATCATATCGAGCAAGACTGTCCCCGAATATATATATATATATATATATATATATATATACATACATATCAGTACATACACTATCTCATAATGGCCTCTAGGGCATACATATATCCAACACGAAGTCCTTGGCCAAGGCTGGAGATTTACTGGTAGGTATTCCAGTAGTATCCTAGGGTGTTCTGTGCTACACTCCGACACGACTTGTACCGCTATTGGGGGTCTGACTTTTACCAACCCCCTAGGCCCGCCATGTGATGCTCATAGACGAACGGACCAAACTATACGGATATTGTCACTGATAGGCTCATTAGGGTGTCAGGATGAGTTCGCTCATCGACGTCCCTTTTGGTCAATACCTGGTAGCCCGTTACGTATGGCTAATACCTCTGACGTGCTAGTGGTTAAATCCACAACCAAAGTATTGATGAGTGTTTAGAGTCTCCCACAGACCAGTTTCTCAAGTTTCGGGCGAAACGCTGTAGAGGCCGTATGGAGATATGGCAGGGTTCGATCATATACGTGCGGTATTGCACGGATCATGATCGGACGGATAATACTAGCGGGCTTTGGTTTAAGCCGGATCCTAGTATTGTATAGTGTAGATTTTGTCTCATTGCATTTGTATTCGGTCGGAATAAAAATGCGGGTATGTATATACAGTCGCGGGGTTTTCCTGTAATTTATTACGGGATCAGTTTTTTTGGAGTTGCCAGTTTGCTTTCCGTTTCGGCCATTTTCCTTTGTTTCTTTCTTTGGCTGGAAATTGGTGGAGAGGGGCCTATCGATCATTGCCTCCATGTGATTCAGGACTGTACCCAAAAACCACCGTTTTGCACGCCCTCTTGGACATGGTAAGGTGGAAATCAAAGCACAGTGGGAATCACACAAGTCTCTATGACGATCTCGGGTCAACAGACTACTCTGTACCAGTGTCACCAGAGAACTGCCATCTGACATGAGGTATAATACCATCTGGGAGTTCTCGGCGAGTCCGTCCGGTGTACCCAGTCTCCACTGAGCACCCGTATATCATCTCTGATGTCAAACACCAATAGATATGGGATCATCCATCGCCCATCTGTATGGGTTGAGAAGGTATACGCTAGTCTACTCTGGTATATCGATGCCCCGTCTCGATACACCCACGACTAGGGACCATGAAGGATGTACTTATGGACTGCCATATCCCCACTAGTATGATCCGCATCATAGTCCAGGTAGTCAAGTACACATCCTAAGGGCTTTACCAACATGTAACAGAGAGACAATCAGTGTACACGTTTAGATAAAGAGCAACCAGATAGCATACTATCATGTCGAGCAAGAAAGTCCTCCCTATATATGTCCCAGCATCCACTACAATATACATCCTATGTACAGTAATGGCCTCTAGGGCATACATATAACGAACAATCTCCCACTTGCACCAGGGCCATCTGTAGCAGTGGTTGCAGTATCTCATACTCAACCATCCCATAAAAGTCTCTCTCTGGGAAAAAGGCATTTGTGAGTGGATCCGCCGTGTTATCCTCTGAGTCTGCTCTCCTAACCTCGATCACCCTGGAGATCAACCATCTCCGTGATCAGGTGATACTGCCTTAGAATATGTCTGGATCACTGATGGGATGGACGTTCCTTGGCATAAGCCGCAACTCCATTATCACACAATGGGAGGAACTGAGTTCATCTCATGAACTAATATACACCTAGACAGCCTCTTTGGTAGCATCTTAAGTAGCGATGTATCCAGCCTTAATCGTCTAGTATGCCACGGTATCTAGCTTGGAACTCTTCCAACATACCGTCCCTTTACTGAGGGTAAAGACAATGCCGACTGACATTCAGTCGTCTTTATCACCCTGGAACCCTTCCAGTGATTCTCCCCAGGATCGTTTGATACCATCTCACTACAACTAGTGAGAATCCTAACATCCAATTACTTCTATCTTATAGATCAAAACTCAGGATTTAGGACATATCACTTTGATCCTATATGGAGAATCCTTGTGATAAGTGGAGATTGACGGAACATAGCATAGGAAACTCCTTCCCCATCAAGAGTTTGTCATCCACGTACTCTACCATACTCCCTACTACCTTTTTGTTTATACAAGGTTCATCTACCATTTTGATGATGTCAAACTCTTTGACTAACACATCAAAACAGACGTTCCAACTCCGCGATGCCTGCTTTATCACATAAAACATCTTGCACACGTTTTCGCTGCTCCCACTGTCTACGAGGCCCTCTGGCTGTGTACTTATAGACGCTCTCTTCCAAAACATCATTTAGAAAAGCAGTCATGACACCCAACCACCAGATATCGTAGTCATGGTATGTAGCCGTGGCAAGTAGGATCTGGATGGACTTAAGCATAGATACTGGAAAAGGTATCATCATTATCCATGCCTGGTCGATGAAAACCTTTAACAAGTCTAGCTTTGAAAGTCTCAACTTTTCCATCTACACCAAGTAATCTTCTCAAGATATACTTGCTCCTGATGGGGATTTAACCCTTCAGATACAGCAGCCAAAGTCCATACTTTGTTGGTGTACATGGATTCCATCTCAGATCACTAAGCATCCAGCCATTCTTACAGAGTCTCACTCCTGATGGCCAGCTCGAAACTAGTTGGGTCATCATCTCATGATGCAATCCTCGCTCCCACTGTCATAGAGAAACCGAAGTAACTCTCAGGTGGGTGAGGAACCCTACTAGATCGGCGGAGAGGCTGAGGTTCGTTGGTTACTATTGAATCCTTCGGTTCTACCAAATTATCTGTTGTAGTTTGTATAGCTAGAACCTTTCCAGTTCTACATAACAAACTTTGCCTCGAGCTTGTCCGGATTTTGCTTTTAGACATAATCCGGACAACCCCAAATCTTAACCAACTTAAGATATGGGCTCTTCCCTTTCCATATCACATATGAAGTGGTAGGCAACTGATTTGATTTGAACCCTATTCAATAGGTATGCAGCTTCTCAAGTGCATAACTCCCAAAAGGAAAATAGGAAACTCAGTAGTACTCATCATAGAGCACACCATATCACATAGGGTGCTATTGCTCTGCCCCGATATACCATCATGCTATGGTGTATACGGAGGAGTAATACTGAGAGAGAATCTCATTCTCTTTTAGAATAATCCAGGATTTTCGTGCTCAAGTACTCTCCTCCTTGATCACATCAAAGGACATAATACTTATACCCGTTTTGGTTCTCTATTTCTAACTTATATTCTGTGAATATCTTAAAAGTTCGACTTGTGTATCAACAGGAACATATGTCTGAATCTTGAGAGATTATCAGAATATGTACTGAAATACAAAGAACCGGTCTTGGAATATGAAGACAGGGGACCTACATACATCAACATCATCCCAAGAGTTCAGTAACACTTTCTCTGTTTCCAATAAACAGAGCTATGGTCATCTTATCTCTGTGACATGACTGGCAAGTTTCACAAGATGTAAATTCAAACTAGTTTAAATATGCATCTATATGTAACTTAGCTAGTCGGGTCGCATTGATATGACCTAGTCTACAATACCTCAAGAAGGATCCGTTCATTTCTGAACTCTTCCTCTTGTGTGTGTTCTGTATACTAAGAACTGTAGTTTGATTTAGAACATCAATGCTTTTAGATAACGTGCCTGAACTGATCGACTTTTGATATAGGAAATGTTCAAAACATTATCCAACAATACAAAATTTTATCATTTCTTTACTAAAAGAGACAGATATGATTTTGTATATCAGGTTTGGTATCTAATAACATTCGTTCGGAATCAATGTATTTGGAATACAGGGTGACAGTGACCAACAGACTTGGTTGCAACACGTGCACCGTTTTCTGCCTCATGAAACTCATCACCCGTTCTCAGTTCTCTACCTTTCTGTAGTCCTATGTAACGGATTATATTTGCAGGATCCTGATCCGGTATCTAATACCCAGGACGTAGAGGATACTGAGAAACAATTCTTTGTAATGAACACACCCGAAGATGATGCATCAGCATGCACTCTCTTCGTTTGGGCGGCACGGGAATTCTAGTAATCCCCTATTTCCTGCTCTGTCTTATAACAATTATAAGTTGGAGCAGGACCAACGTTTCCCAGCTCAGTATAACAAGCGGGTTCGGTCAATTCATCCATATTTTTATCTTGATTAAGGCGTGATATGATCGCTACCTGGAGAGAGAGAGAAGAAAACACTCAGTGTATGCTCTTGCAAGATCAGATTGGTTATTATTTTTCTACTCAGGATGGCTCCCACTGTTTTTATCAAATCTTCCTTCATACCCTAAAATGAAAGACTAGCCGGGATTAATTACACAGTACAAGTTCGCCAATCTTTCAGTCAGGCCAGTGTCGGTATTTTGAGGGAGGTCCCCCGTGCTTTCGCACGAACCTAATTAATGTAAACCTCGTTTTCCCAGAGGCGTAACCTCGTTAACACCTTTCTAGACACCTACTTGATCGGCTAATTGTAATGTGTAAAACTCTCCCAGGAGTAACTCTTACTCGCAGCGGGTATCGGGATCCAACTATCTCATAGAAGGTATGCAATCTCATTGCAAATTTCAACACTTGAAATTCCCGATAATTTTGCCCCTAACGTGCTATGACCTTGACGAAAGCCAACAAAACATAGCCCGCTAGTCAAGTTCAACCCGTACATTTCTTGATTGAATTAAACCCACCCGCATGACCCTTGACGAAAGCCAACAAAGCTGCACGACTACCCTAATCCAATCGCATCGTATGCAGCAGATAAACAGCATATAGCTACCGCACACTAGACCTTGACGAAAGCCAACAAATATAGCACGAATATTATATACAACTTATCTGAAATGACGGAGGGCTACGACAGGTTTTTCTGAGAACCTATTGCGTAATGAACTTGATATCGTTGTAGAATCAAATGATTTTAAAATGGAGTGTTTTTTAGGCTTTTTTAGTTTTTCTAAAGGGGTCACTCCTGGTGAAGGGATCGTCGGCCCTTTCCTCATCGAATAAGGTGTAGGATATATCATATATACTGCTGTGCAAAGCAGAAACTATAGAATCTATCAAAAGACAAACCGAGTGTGTAGCATCTGCCAGTTATTGCTAAAGGGGTCACTCCCGGTGAAGGGATCGTCGGCCCTTTCCTCATCGAATAAGGTGCAGGATATATCATATATACTGCTGTGCAAAGCAAGAACTGTAGCTACCTGTTTTATTTTTAAAATTCGATTCCACAACATCTTTAGGTTTCTTTTTCTTTCATTAATCACATTAATGAGGTCCCATCATTTAAAACACCAAAACATCACAGATAAATACGACGTACACTTATGCCATCCGCATTCGCCTCGATGTCCTCTCGTGCACCGTTAGGTTAGGTAACTAACGACAGAGCGGGGCAGGGCTAGCGCGGGTGTAAAACATAAGTAACGTCTATATATTATATCATATATACTATATATAGTATCTATCACAGAACATCACATGATCACATCACAGATATCGCAGCAGAAAAATCATATATGAAATATTGGATATACTACGATGTCCGTGTTTTCAATACGAGCCAGTATAAAACACGGATTCCACGGTCGTGATGAATAGCCAAACCCACACCCCTAGACCCCTACGAGAGCGGCAAGCAACCCTACCAATTCTAGAGTTAGGAGACCCGGACTCGACTCCTCGAGTTGGTCTCCCACTGGACCGTAGAACCCGGTCACTTGTGCTCCCCTCCTTGGGTCTATCCTAGTGCGGAAAAGTAAATAATATACAAATGGTGACATCATCCGCAACCTGGAAGTGCCCCAATAAAAGAATATTACATACAAGTTTTTACATGAATGAAAATGAAAAACACTCATCTCACATAAAACCCCCCGGCTATTCAAACACGACGATCCTATATAACATATCCAGCAACACATAACGTCACATGTCATCAACGTAAGTAAACATGCGTATCCCAATTGTCGTTGACATATAGCAACGAAACCGGCGATATCACATATTACACTTACGGTCGCAGAAAAGAAAGTGTAAAACTACAACAGTTGGAATCCGCAAACTCTTTAGACATCGCATGCCTAACCAAATGAATTCCTTGGACATCGCATGCCTAACAATTATAAACTCCGCATTTTAGTCTCATTATTGAAAACACTTTTCAATATCAAGTCGGGCAATTCAACAGGATTCCCGACATACTGATCGAATGCTCGTCGCAAACTTTAGTAGACGGCCGCACCCCCGATACCGTCGACGAAGTGAGCCAAGGCGGAACACCGCTACCGCGAGCACCCGAACGGATGCTTTCGGCAACGGGGTTCTCCTACAGTCACTTGGTCGGGGCTATGGGGTGTAGCTGTCTATTAAGTTTACCCGGCGAGTATCCGCGTACGCTACGTGATTGCGACGGACTTTTGATCGCATCAAAATTCCGTGGAAACCGATCAAGTGAGACTAAAGTGCTATGTTTATAATATTCAAATCAGTTATCTCATAACTATTTGTGGATTCCAAATATTGTATCACATTCCAGATAAATAGAAAATGTTAAACTTTCCGATCGAACAGTCAAACACCCAAGTTTTCCCGAAACAGCTCAACACATGAAATAAGTTTAAGAACATTCACTTCGTGCCACAGTACCAACGGTCCAGCCGTAGAAGGGTCAAGCCAACGCCTCACATGTGGCACGCCGTACTGCCCCAAACCCTAAGTTTCAAAGGGCAGTTCAAGACGGTCACATAATTGAGTTAAGGTTTGTTGTCTTCTAGAGGGTCCATTGCATTACTTGCACTACTAAGAACGTTCTCAAACTACGGAAAAATCCAACAGTTGGAAATTTCCCGGCAGGGGAAAAATTGGGTATTTATATCCGGCCGAACTTTTTAACATGTTCTAAAATATCCGGAAAACCATAAACGAGGTTAAAAATATCCGATCGAATCTCTGAGTCCCCAATACACCCCAGAAAACTCAACTGTTGAGTATAATTAAAAGTGCCCAGAAACATCAGGAATCACATACGGGGAAAACTGTACAAAACTGAAACCCTAACTCTTTAATTTAGCCGCGGAACCGCCGCCAATGGCATGTCATTCCCGCGGTTCCGCGGCCGTTTGAATGAGTTAGAGTCTCGTTTTCTACAGTTAACCTTATATTTACCTGCACTATTTTCTGAGTATTTTTAATTCCCAAAAATCCACAGTTTGAAAAATTGTACAGAGAGGGTTGAAATCGGGGGATATTGGGTTCGATCAGACTTCTAGCTTCGTCTACACTTCGCCTAAAGCTCTAGCTAGGCTCTTGTTGGATATATGTAAGCCCTAGAGGCCATTATGTGATAGTGGATGTATCTATACTTGTATATATATTCAGTATGCATTCTTGCTCGACATGATAGTATGCTATCTGGTTCTTCTTTATCTGACATGTTGATTTGATCATGCTTATTATTCACTCATACATGCTGATAAAGCCCTGAGGATATTGGCTTGACTGCTCTGATTATGATGGAGATCATACTAGTGGGACATCTGTAGTCTATAAGCATTTCCTAGAAAGTCCCTAGTCGTAGGTATATCGAGACGGGGCATTGATATACCAGAGTAGACTAGCGTATATGATACTAGACCCATACGATGGGCGATGAATGTTCCCACATTCATCGATGTTTGACATCAAGATCATATACGGGTGCTCAGTGGTGACTGGGTACACTGGACGGACTCACCGAGAACTCCTATATGAAATTATATCTATCGTCGGAAAGCAGTTCTCAGGTAACACTGGTACAGGTTAGTCTGTAGACCCGAGATCGTCATAGAGTCTTGTGTGTTCTCCCACTATACTTTGATTACCACCCTACCACGGCTCTACTGAGTCATGCAAACAGGTGGCCGTTGGGTACAGTCCCGAGACACACGAAGGCAATGACCGATAGGAGGGGTTTCGTCTCTCCCGGTATTTGGAGTTGATGCTGCGCTGTGCCCGGCTGGTTATATCAGTAAGTCCCTGGCCAGGGCTGCTGAGAATTGCTAATAAGCGTTATCAGTAGTTTCTCAATCCGTTATAGACCATTCACCGGCATGAATTATTGAGTTATTAGGGTCAACGTGACCATCCCTAGGCTCGATATGCAGCATATCTGACGAAGAGACCGGACTGTACGGTAGTGTTGCCAATTGGCTCGACGGGAGTTGTAGCAGGTTCGCTTGTTGTCTTCTGATCGCTCAATACCCGGGTGGCTGTTACGTTTAGCTGACCGCTTGCGGCTTGAGGGTACCTGATATGATCATCACCCTCTGCCGGCGTATTGACGAGTCTTAGAGTCCCACAAAGGAGTTACCCAGTCCAGACGAAACGTTGTGGTGCGCGTATGCGATATGCGCATGCACCCGATTAAATTGCGTGTATAGGATACCGAACATTGATCGGGCGGCTTGCTTTTGGTGGGATCATATGTGATATGGCCGGATTGATGAATCAAGTGTTGATTTATCATTTAACCATTAGTTTTCTCACTTAAAACCTTTCTAGTATTTGATGGATGTATGTATGCATGCATGTGTTTCTTTCTTTCATTCTAGTTTCATGCACATGTGGATGTGCATACATGCATACATACATACACCCATCTATCATGGTTGTTAGCACATGGAAATGGTGGCAATATAAGACTCACACCATAGATTATGTGATGGATTTTTTAAGTATTTTGGATTTAAAACAAATTGAAAAGGAAAGGATAATTCTTACTAGTTTCTACATTCTTCTTTTAACCTAACCTAGCTCACCTACCTCTAACCTTGGGTTATCCTTCTCTTTATCATTTAAAACTCAAGTTAAATAAACTCTCCATCACTTAATCATGGTTAGAGGTTAGAAGGAATAAAATATAAAAGGTTATATTTCATTTCTTTTTGAATGGTTATCTTTTTATCATTTTACACTTGCTAAAAAGAAAAGCCACCATCTTCATCCTCCTTCACCATTTGCTCTCTAGGTTTTTCTAGTGAGTTAAACACACTTAAAGAAAGGTTTTTGAAGTGAGATTCCAAACCACAACATCATTCTATGCAAGTTTAGCCAACTTGCTTAGAGTGTTCTCTTCGGTTTTACGAAGTTGCAAGCTTGGACGGAGAACTCCGTGGTGGATCGTCGTGGACGTAAGAGGACTTCAAGAGGACCTTCATCCAACACCCAAGACACCAAGGAGTCCAGCGAAAGGGAGCTACAAAGGTTGTAGTCTCGAAACCCTAGTTTGATTCGCTTTTTCATTCGAAACCCTAATTTTCTAGGATCGATTCCATTATATGTTCGTTTAGCACCATAAAAATTTAAACTTTGGGACATGTGATGCTTCAAAACTCATCATAGGGTGCTAGGTAAACCTTTCATTGGTATCAGAGCCGACCTAGAACATTAGGCGACGCTTTTACGAACTAAAAATCCAGATCGGACATAAAATACGATTTTTTGGACCCTCTCTGGACAAATTTTAAAAACTGACATTTTTCAGAATTAAAAATACTTCAAAAATACAGCAGGGAAAACTAAGAATAATGGTGAAAAACGATGAAGTGTACTGTTCATATGGCCGCGGAACCGCGGCAATTCCTTGCTTAGGCCGCGGATCCGCGGCCGTACATTGACATCATGCTATGAAATTTGCACCATAATTCCTAGGTCTGCTAGTATACTGTTTTAGGTATGTTTAATCTGAATATAGTCCTGTATTTTCTGGATATGGTTTTGGACGCGTTGTTTTGATCGGTATTTTCATTTCGTAGCTTTTCCGGGTAAATTAGAAAGTATTGAAGTGTTTGAACGAATATCATTTGCTCACTATTCATGAGGTTTAAATGCTTTGGAGAAACGTGCAAGTTTTTTTTTGGTGGTCCCTCTAGAAGACAACAAACCTTAACTCGATTATGTGACCGTCTTGAACTGCCCTTTGAACCTTAGGGTTTGAGGCGGTACGGCGTGCCACATGTGAGGCGTTGGCTTGACCCTTCTACGGCTGGACCGCTACTACTGTGTCACACTCCAGGTGTTTGAACTCTGCTCAAGTGTTGGACTTTAGTGAATCCTGGGTATTTGATCGTTCGTTCGAAAACTTCAGTACTGTCTGTTTATCCGGAATGTGATGCAATGTGTGGAATTCATATTACTAGACATGAAATACGGAATATGTGATATTTCGCATTTGTGATGTCTAAAGAGAATGTGGATTCCATATATTGCAGTTTTACACTTTCTTTTCTGTGACCGTAAGTGTAGTATGTACGATATCGCCGGTTTCGTTGCTATACATCAACGGCAATTGGGGTATGCATACTTACTTACGTTGATGATATGAGATATTATGTGTTGCTGAGATATGATGTGCAGGATTGTCGCGATTGAATAGCCGGGGGTTTTTATGTGAGATGAGAGTTTTATATTTTCATTCATGTGAATTCAAATGTAATGTAATATTCTTTTATTTGGGGCACTTCCGGGTTGAGGTTGTGTCACCAGTGTTGTATATTATTTACTTTTCCGCATTAGGATGGACCCAAGGAGGGGAGCACAGGTGACCGGGTTCTGGGGTTCAGTGGGAGGCCATCTCGAGGAGTCGAGACCGGGTCTCCTAAACTCCAGAATTGGTAGGGTCACTTGCCGCTCTCGTAGGGGTCCAGGGTGTGGGCTAGGCTATTCATCGCGACTGTGGAATCCGTATTTTCTATTCTGGCTAAATACTAAATACGGACGTCCTAGTATATCCCACGTTATATCTATGTTTCTGCTGCCTGTGTTCTGTGATATCTGAGACGAATGACATATTATATATATGATATATAGTAGACGTTACTTATGTTTTACACCCGCGCTAGTCCCTTCCCGGTATGCCGTTAGTTAAGTAACCTAATGGTGCATAACGGAACATTGCGGCGAATGCAGATGGCATAAGCGTACGTGTTATTTTCGTTTCTTTTCTGTGATTGGCTTAAGGACTTAAATGATGGGATTACATTAATGTGATTAATGTAAAGAAAATAAACCTAAAAAGATGTTGTAGAATCGGATTTGAAAAACCACTCGGCTATTTATGAAAAAGCTATATTTCAAAACTGCGGAGCTTAAGCCACTCATTTGATTCTACAACGATATCAAGCTCAAAGCGTTAAAGATTTTCTTAAAAATCATCCGCAACCCTCCGTCATTTTAGGAAGTAGTGTACTTAGTATTCGTGCTACGTTTGTTGACCTTAGCCAAGGCGTAGTGTACGGTAGCTAAGTGATGTCTTCCTACAAACGCATATGATGCAGATTAATTAGAACGGGCATATGACTTTGTTGACCTTAGCCAAAGGTCATGTGAACGGGTCTAATTAATCAAGAAATGACGGGTCGAGCTTGACTGATATTCGTGATTTTTTGACCTTAGCCAAGGTCACGAGTATTGGGGGTAAAAACCACATCGGGAATTTCAATAGTTGAAATTTGCAATGAGATTGCATACCTTCCAAGTGATGGTTAGATCCCGATCCCACTGTGGGCAATAGTTGCTCTTAGGAGAGTTTTACAGTTTACAATTAGCTAACTCATTAGGTGTCTAGAAAGGTGTTAACGGGGCTCCGCCTCTGGGAAAACGAGGTTTACTCTAATTAGGTCCGTGCGAAAGCACGGGGAACCTCCCTCAAAGTACCGACACTGGCCGGGCTGAACGGTTAGCGAAGTTGTAGACTGTAATTAATCCTGGCTAGTTTTTCTTTTTAAGGTTTGAAAGAAAAACTCGATAAAAGCAGTGGGAAACATCGATTAGACAAGATAATAACCAATCTAATCTATGCAAGAGCTTTCGCTGAGTGTATTCTTTTCTCTCTCTTAATGGCAGATACCCATGACTGGACTCAAGCTTTTACTAGATAAAAACAAACTGAATGAGACCAACTATAAAGACTGGCTGAGGAATCTGAAAATCGCCTTGACTTATGATAAAGTATCATATGTCCTCACGGCTTCAGCCCCGCCCGTCCCAGGTCCAAAATCCTCAGTTGCGGACATTGAAGTCCGCAAGACATGGGATGCTGACTGTGCCACGGCCAAATGCCTCGCGCTTGCATCGATGGATAACACACATCAAAAGCAGCACGAGGACATGGACATTCACGGTATATTGCTCCATACAAAGGAGTTGTATGGGGAGCAATCCCGCGTATTACGATACGAAGCATCAAAGAAACTGTTTCAGATGCGAATGGCCCCTGGCACACCAGTAGGAGACCATGTTTTGAAGATGATAGCTCTTATAGAAGATCTTGAGGACCTTGGATGGACAATGGACAATGAACAATATATAGATATTATTCTGCAGTCCCTCCCCTCCACCTTTGCTCAGTTCATAGTGAACTTTAACATGCATGGCATGGAGAAGGAACTCCCTGAACTCCTTAATATGTTAAGGAGTGCAGAGAGCACTATGAAGTCAGCAAAAACTCCCGTTATGACTATTAGACAGTCTTCTTCTTCTCGCCCGAAAGCTAAGGCCAAGGGAAAGAAAAAGAAGAAACCCACTAATCCTAAGGGTGGAGTTAAAAAGGTGAAGGGAAAGGGAAAGTCCAAAGCTGGAGACCCGGGGAAAGGCGAATGTTTTCATTGCCACAAGAAAGGACATTGGAAGCGCAATTGCATGGAGTACTTAAGTCTCAAGAAGAAGCATGGTGATGCTTCTGCTTCAGGTGCGTTTGTGACTGAAAACTGTTTTTCTATAAACTCTGCTTCTTGGGTATTGGATACCGGTTCAGGTTCTCACATTTGCAATTCTATGCAGGGACTGAGAAATAGCAAGGTTTTGAGGACAGGTGACCATACTCTCCGCATTGGAAATGGTTCCAATGTACATACAGTCGCAGTGGGAGAGTATCACTTGGGGTTGCCATCTGGATGTATTTTGGTTTTGAATCCATGTTATTTTGTACCAAGTATGCTATGTAATATAATATCCGTTTCTTTGTTGGACAATGAAAGATATAATTTTGTATTGCAAAACAATGTTATGAACATTCACCTGAATCAAATGTTGATTGGGTATGGTACGCTTAATAACGGAATATATGTCCTTAATCAACACACAGTTTTCAGTATACAACACACTAATAAAAGAAAATTTTCAGAATTAAATGAAGCTTTTCTTTGGCACTTTAGACTTGGTCATATTAACGAAACAAGACTAAACAAGTTACACAAAGATGGATATTTAAATTCTTTTGAATATAAATCTTTTGCGACTTGCCAGTCTTGTATCAAGGGTAAAATGACCAAAACTCCGTTTACCGGACACGGAGAAAGAGCTACTCAGCTCCTGGACCTCATACATAGTGATGTATGTGGGCCTATGTCTACACAGGCTAGAGGCGGTTTTTCATACTTCATTACATTCACTGACGATTTCTCAAGATTCGGTCATGTATTTTTATTAAAACACAAGTCCGAAGCTTTCGAGAAATTCATTAATTATAAACAAGAAGTAGAAAAACAAACCGGCTTAAGTATCAAGATGCTTCGATCAGATCGAGGTGGTGAGTATCTCAGTACAGAATTTGCAAACTTCTTAAAAGAGAATGGGATTCTCTCTCAGCTCACTCCTCCTTACACACCACAGCACAACGGTGTGTCAGAACGAAGGAATAGGACCCTATTAGATATGGTCCGGTCCATGATGAGTGACGCTGAGTTACCCGTCTCGTTTTGGGGGCATGCATTAGAGACTGCAGCATTTCTGCTAAACAGGGTTCCAACCAAAACCGTATCTACCACGCCATATGAGATATGGCATGGGAAGAGACCATCTCTTAAGAGAATTAAGATTTGGGGTTGCCCGGCCCATGTTAAAAAGCAGAATCCGGACAAACTCGAGATACGGTCAGTCATGTGTAACTTTGTGGGATATCCAAAGAATTCTTATGGATATCTATTCTACCACAAAGAGGAACAAAAAGTATTTGTTTCTCAACATGCCACATTCTTGGAAAAAGAGTTTTTCACAGATAAAGATGATGGCAAAGTGGTGGATCTAGAAGAGGTTCTAGAAACACAAACTACAAATGACGATTTGGTTGAACCGGCTGTTGCAACAGAAACTGAAGAACCTCGGCCACTCCGTAGGTCTGGTAGGACTTCTCGCCCACCAGAGAGGTACTACGGTTTCCTCATTGATGGTGACAGAGAAGACTGTATCATGGATGATGATGATCCTACCAGTTTTCAGCAAGCTATCACGAGTAGAGACTCTGTGAAGTGGCTGGATGCCATGAGATCCGAAATGGAGTCTATGTACACCAACAAAGTATGGACTTTGGACATTGTACCCTCTGGGGTAAAACCCGTGGGGTGCAAATGGATCTTTAAAAGAAAGATCGGTGTAGATGGGCAGGTGGAGACCTATAAGGCAAGACTTGTGGCGAAGGGTTTTCGTCAAAGACCAGGTTTGGACTATGACGAGACTTTTTCTCCCGTAGCCATGCTTAAATCCATTCGGATCCTACTTGCTATTGCTGCTCACTACGACTATGAAATCTGGCAGATGGACGCTAAAACCGCATTTCTAAATGGAAATTTAGAAGAATGCGTTTATATGGATCAGCCAGAGGGCTTCATTGACAGTGGGAGCAGCGGGAAAGCATGTAAATTGCTTAAATCCATATATGGGTTAAAGCAGGCATCACGGAGTTGGAACATCTATTTCGATGATGTCATCAAAGAGTTTGATTTCATCAAAAATCCAGATGATCCTTGTGTTTATAAGAAGGCTGTAGGGAGAGCTGTCACATTCCTCGTATTGTACGTGGATGACATTCTTCTGATAGGAAATGATATTCCTATGCTACAGTCGGTCAAATCTTTCTTATCACTGAGGTTCTCCATGAAGGACCTAGGTGATGCCACGTACATTCTGGGTATAAGGATCTATAGGGATAGATCCAAAAGGTTATTGGGATTGTCCCAAACCAGGTACATTGACACCATCCTAAAAAGGTTTAGTATGGAAGACTCCAAGCGGGGTGCCTTACCCGCTTGCCATGGGGTCACTCTCTTCAAGGATTCTTGTCCAAAGACCGATGAAGAGAGAGCTCGCATGAGTATTATACCCTATGCTTCGGCAGTAGGATCTATAATGTATGCGATGTTATGTACACGCCCAGATGTAGCTTATGCACTTAGTGTAGTAAGCAGGTATCAATCCAACCCAGGGGGGAATCACTGGATAGCTGTGAAGAACATTCTTAAGTACTTGCGAAGGACTAAAGAATTGTTCTTGGTGTATGGTAATGGAGATCTCCAAATGGAGGCCTTTACCGATTCGAGCTTCCAGAGTGATAAGGACGACAGCAAATCTATCTCTGGGTTTGTATTTACCCTCAATGGAGGGGCGGTGAGTTGGAAGAGTTCCAAACAAGATACCGTTGCAGACTCTACGATGGAAGCTGAGTACATTGTTGCAAATGATGCCGCCAAGGAAGCCGTCTGGATGAAGAAGTTCGTCTCGGTGCTAGGAGTAGTTCCAACCATTATTGATCCAATACCTTTGTATTGTGACAATAATGGGGCTATGGCGTTAGCCAAGGAGCCCAGATCCCATCAGCGGTCCAGACACATCCTGAGGCGTTTTCATTTGATCCGGGAGATTGTTGATCGCCGCGAGATCGAGATTAGGAGGGTAGACACAAAGAATAACGCCGCGGATCCATTCACCAAGGCCCTCCCTCAGCCGCAGCATGAGCGACCTTTTGAGATGTTGGGTATGAGATACGCCAATAACTGGCCTTAGTGCAAGTGGGAGATTGTTGGATATATGTATGCCCTAGAGGCCATTATGTGATAGTGTATGTATCTATACATGTATATATATTCAGTATGCATTCTTGCTCGACATGATAGTATGCTATCTGGTTCTTCTTTATCTGACATGTTGATTTGATCATGCTTATTATTCACTCATACATGCTGATAAAGCCCTGAGGATATTGGCTTGACTGCTCTGATTATGATGGAGATCATACTAGTGGGACATCTGTAGTCTATAAGCATTTCCTAGAAAGTCCCTAGTCGTAGGTATATCGAGACGGGGCATTAATATACCAGAGTAGACTAGCGTATATGATACTAGACCCATACGATGGGCGATGAATGTTCCCACATTCATCGATGTTTGACATCAAGATCATATACGGGTGCTCAGTGGTGGCTGGGTACACTGGATGGACAAACCGAGAACTCCTATATGGAATTATATCTATCGTCGGATAGCAGTTCTCAGGTGACACTGGTACAGGTTAGTCTGTAGACCCGAGATCGTCATAAAGTCTTGTGTGTTCTCCCACTGTACTTTGATTACCACCCTACCACGGCTCTACTGAGTTGTGCAAACAGGTGGCCGTTGGGTACAGTCCCGAGACACATGAAGGCAATGAGCGATAGGAGGGGTTTCGTCTCTCCCGGTATTGGGAGTTGATGTTGCGCTGTGCCCGACTGGTTATATCAGTAAGTCCCTGGCCAGGGCTGCTGAGAATTGCTGATAAGTGTTATCAGTAGTTTCTCGATCTGTTATAGACCATTCACCGGCATGACTTATTGAGTTATTAGGGTCGACGTTACCATCCCTAGGCTCGATATGCAGCATATCTGACGAAGAGACCGGACTGTACGGTAGTGTTGCCAGTTGGCTCGACGGGAGTTGTAGCAGGTTCGCTTGTTGTCTTCTAATCGCTCAATACCCGGGTGGCCGTTACGTTTAGCTGACCGCTTGCGGCTTGAGGGTACCTGATATGATCATCACCCTCGCCGGCGTATTGACGAGTCTTAGAGTCCCACAAAGGAGTTACCCAGTCCAGACGAAGCGTTGTGGTGCGCGTATGCGATATGAGCATGCACCCGATTAAATTGCGCGTATAGGATACCGAACATTGATCGGGCGGCTTGCTTTTGGTGGGGTCATATGTGATATGGCCGGATTGATGAATCAAGTGTTGATTTATCATTTAACCATTAGTTTTCTCACTTAAAACCTTTCTAGTATTTGATGGATGCATGCATGCATGCATGTGTTTCTTTCTTTAATTCTAGTTTCATGCACATGTGGATGTGCATACATGCATACATACATACACCCATCTATCATGGTTGTTAGCATATGGAAATGGTGGCAATATAAGACTCACACCATAGATTATGTGATGGATTTTTTTAAGTATTTTGGATTTAGAACAAATTGAAAAGGAAAGGATAATTCTTACTAGTTTCTACATTCTTCTTTTAACCTAACCTAGCTCACAATCCTTTAACCTTGGGTTATCCTTCTCTTTATCATTTAAAACTCAAGTTAAATAAACTCTCCATCACTTAATCATGGTTAGAGGTAAGAAGGAATAAAATATAAAAGGTTATATTTCATTTCTTTTTGAATGGTTATCTTTTTATCATTTTACACTTGCTAAAAAGAAAAGCCACCATCTTCATCCTCCTTCACCATTTGCTCTCTAGGTTTTTTTAGTGAGTTAAACACACTTAAAGAAAGGTTTTTGAAGTGAGATTCCAAACCACAACATCATTCTATGCAAGTTTAGCCAACTTGCTTAGAGTGTTCTCTTCGGTTTTACGAAGTTGCAAGCTTGGACAGAGAACTCCGTGGTGGATCGTCGTGGACGTAAGAGGACTTCAAGAGGACCTTCATCCAACATCCAAGACACCAGGGAGTCCAGTGAAAGGGAGCTACAAAGGTTGTAGTCTCGAAACCCTAGTTTGATTCGCTTTTTCATTTGAAACCCTAATTTTCTAGGATCGATTCCATTATATGTTCGTTTAGCACCATAAAAATTTAAACTTTGGGACATGTGATGCTTCAAAACTCATCATAGGGTGCTAGGCAAACCTTTCAGCTCTGATACCACTGTAGGCTTCCTAGGCACACTCAAGAGGTCTCACAAGGCATCAACCTGTATGGTTTGTTTAGCACCCTATGAAGAGTTTTGAAGCATCACATGTCCAAAAGTTTATGTTTTTATGGTGCTAAACAAAACACGCAAGGGAATCGATCCTAGAAAATTAAGGTTACTAAACTTTAAGTCAATAAAAATTAGGGTTTAGAGACTGCAACCTTTGTAGCTCCCTTTTTGCTTGACTCCTTAGACTCTTAGGTGTTGGAAGAAGGTCCACTTGTAGTCCTCTCACGTCCACGACGATCCACCCGGAGTTTCCCGTCCAAGCTTGCAACTTTGGAAAAACAAAGAGAACACTCTAATCAAGTTGGCTAAACTTGAGTAGAATGATGTTGTGGCTAATGATCTCACTTCAAAATCCTATTTTTATGAGTATTTTGCTCTCTTAAAAGAAGTAGAGAGCAAAGCATCAAGGTTGATGAAGATGGTGGTCTTTTTGTGAAGAAGAGAATAATGGAACCCCTTGAAAGAGAAAAGAAAAATAAGCATATATATTTTCTCTTTCTCATATCCAACCATGGTTAACTCTAAAGATATTATTGGATTAAAGTTAAAAGCACAAAAAGAAAATAAACCATGGGTTAAAAGGTAGGTGAGCATGGTAAGGTTAGGAAGAGTGTAGAAACCTTTTATGATTTAACCTATTTTCATTTTCTTTTGCTTTAATTTAAAAACAATAATAATCCATAAAAATAACCATGGTGTGATTCTTATATTGCCACCATTCTCATTGTATAAGCAACCATGATAAAATGATGTATGTATGCATGAACAAGAATGAATGCATACATGCATGCATACATCCAAAATAAACAAGATAGGATTTGTAGTGAGAAGCTAATGATAAATCAACATTTGATTCACTAATCCGGTCATATCACATACATCCCGACCATTAGCAAGCCGCCCAATTAATATACGGTATCCTATACACATATTTTAATCGGGTCCAAGCGATTATCGCATACGCGCACCACAACGTTTCGCCAGGACTAGGTAACTCCTATGTGGGACTCTAAGACTCGTCAATACGCCGGCAGTGGGTGATGATCATATCAAGCACCCCCAAGCCGCAAGCGGTCAGCTAAACATAACGGCCACCCGGGTATTGAGCGATCAGAAGACAACAAGCGAACCTGCTACAACTCCCGTCGAGCCAACTGGCAACACTACCGTACAGTCCGGTCTCTTCGTCAGATATGCTGCATATCGAGCCTAGGGATGGTCACGTCGACCCCAATAACTCAATAAGTCATGCCGGTGAATGGTCTATAACAGATCGAGAAACTACTGATAACACTTATCAGCAAATCTCAGCAGCCCTGGCCAGGGACTTGCTGTTATAACCAGTCGGGCACAGCACAGCATCAACTCCCAATACCGGGAGAGACGAAACCCCTCCTATCGCTCATCGTCTTCGTGTGTCTCGGGACTGTACCCAACGGCCACCTGTTTGCACGACTCAGTAGAGCCGTGGTAGGGTGGCAATCAAAATACAGTGGGAGAACACACAAGACTCCATGACGATCTTGGGTCTACAGACTAACCTGTACCAGTGTCGCCTGAGAACTGCTATCCGACGATAGATATAATTCCATATAGGAGTTCTCGGTGATTCCGTCCAGTGTACCCAGTCAGCACTGAGCACCCGTATATGATCTTGATGTCAAACATCGATGAATGTGGGAATATCCATCGCCCATCGTATGGGTCTAGTATCATATACGCTAGTCTACTCTGGTATATCAATGCCCCGTCTTGATATACCTACGACTAGGGACTTTCCAGGATATGCTTATAAACTACAAATGTCCCACTAGTATGATCTCTATCATAATCAGAGTAGTCAAGCCGATATCCTCAGGGCTTTATCAGCATGTATGAATGAATAAAAGCATGATCAAATCAACATGTCAAATAAAGAAGAACCAGATAGCATACTATCATGTCGAGCAAGAATGCAAACTGAATATATATACATGTATAGATACATCCACTATCACATAATGGCCTCTAGGGCATACATATATCCAACACAACCATACCAAATTCAAAATTTTCCGGTGCTGAGAAACCCTAAACTAGATCGTTAACTAGAGAATAGGCGAAACTACAAGCTAGTAAACAACTTTACTGCTAAGTGAAAGAGACTACAACCTTTGTAGATCCGGTCCTCCACTTCCTTGGCTCCATGATGATGTCCCTCCGCTGCGATCATCGGATCCCGGACTCTAGCGATGGTTTCGTCGAAGAAATGATCGGGCTAGGTCGTCGACTTCGATGCCGAAGATGATCTACGTCGAGACAACTCAAGATCAAGCTCCAACTTCACCAAGTCATGAAACTTGTGAAGAAAACACCCTATACTACTTGGCAAGTGGTAGAGGATAAAGAAATAGGAAGTGGGTTCACTTTGGATTTGGATTTCTCACTTGGAATTATCACTTGACATTTTTCAAGAGAGCTTTTCTTTTTCTTCACTTGAAGAAGAAGATGAAGAAGAAGAAAAAGAATGAATTATTCCAAAAAGAAAATTCAAGTGATAACTATCATATTGCAACCATGGGTGAGTGTAACTCAAGTAGAGAATGAACTAGAGTTTAGTTAAAATGGTTGGGTTAAGGAAAGAAACAAAATGGTTTTGACTTTCAAAGCTTCATGAAGCTTCAAGTGAAATCCAAATAAAGTCACCATTTTATTTCTTACCAAAATGAATAAATAAATAAATGAATAAGTAAATAAAGCAAATGAAACCCTAACCATTAACTAAACATGGTTTAAATCAAACATACACCCAAGTTTGCATGTATCATCAAACATGATACAAACTAGTCCAAAATACTATATCATATATACAATGTGCACATCAAGTGAGAAAATCCATCTTTAAGTGAACAAATACTAGTTAATGTAAAGTGATATATCAAATATATAATTATACATTAAATAATTAAATCAACACTTGATTTAACGATCCAGTCATATCGCATATGACCGACTAATATCAATAGTAACAACTTATCGAATCAACATTTGATCCAATAACTCGGCTATATCGCATAAACCGATCAATGTCATAAATCGCGAGAATCGAATACATTATCAAATACTGGTATTATTCTCGGTCCCGCACATATCTCATATGCGCTCCTATTTCGTTTCGCTTGAGCCAGGAAACCTCTGTGTAGGACTCTAAAGACTCGTCAATACGCCGGCTGCCGGTGATGATCATATCAAACACCCACAAGCCGCAAGCGGTCTGCTAAACGTAACGGCCACCCGGGTATTGAGCAATCAGAAGATCAACGAGCAAGCCCGCTCACACTCCTGTGAATCCAACCAGTAACACTTACCGTACAGTCCGGTCTGATCGTCTGATATGTCGCATATCTCGCGTAGGAATGGTAAACGTCAGACCCCAATAGCTCGATAAGTCATGTCGATATGAGGTCTATAACAGTTCGAGAAACTACTGGTAACACTTACCAGTAAATCTCAGCAACCCTGGCCAAGGATTTCCGGTTACAGCCAATCGAACACAGCGCAACATCAACTCCCTATACCGGGAGAGACGAATCCCCTCCTATCGCTCATTGCCTCCATGTGATTCGGGACAGTACCCAAAAACCACCGTTTTGCACGCCATCGTGGACGTGGTAAGGTGGAAATCAAAGCACAGTGGGAATCACACAAGACTCTATGACGATCTCGGGTCAACAGACTACTCTGTACCAGTGTCACCAGAGAACTGCCATCTGACGTGAGGTATAATACCATCTGGGAGTTCTCGACGAGTCCGTCCAGTGTACCCAGTCTCCACTGAGCACCCGTATATCATCTTTGATGTCAAACACCAATGGATATAGGATTATCCATCGCCCATTTGTATGGGTCGAGAAGGTATACGCTAGTCTACTCTGGTATATCGATGCCCTGTCTCGATACACCCACGACTAGGGACCTTGAAGGATGTACTTATGGACTGCCATATCCCCACTAGAATGATCTGCATCATAGTCCAGGTAGTCAAGTACACATCCTAAGGGCTTTACCAACATGTAACAGAGAGACAATCAGTGTACACGTTTAGATAAAGAGCAACCAGATAGCATACTGTCATGTCGAGCAAGAAAGTCCTCCCTAGATATGTCTCAGCATCCACTACAATATACATCCTGTGTACAGTAATGGCCTCTAGGGCATACATATAACTAACAATCTCTTCACTCCTTTGATATTCGGCGTTGTAATTCTTCATCGTCTTCAAAGAGGTGACGGGTCCCAGTGACCACACGTTTCGTGGACTGTGGAGTCCTTAAATCCACGGACTATGATGTCCTTAACCTTAACCGTGATGTCTTAAAACTAACATTGGACTGTGGAGTCCTTAAATCCACGGACTATGATGTCCTTAACCTTGACCGTGAATTTCCTTAACCTTGACCGTGATGTCTTAAAACTAACATCGGACTGTGGAGTCCTTAAATCCACGGACTATGACTTCCTTAACCTTGACCGTGATGTCTTAAAACTAACATTGGACTGTGGAGTCCTTAAACCCACAGACTATGATGTCCTTAACCTTGACCGCGATGTCTTTAAACTACGGTACCCTGGAAAATATCCCAAAGCAACCCCAGACCCCATGAAATACGGATAAGGGGGACCGCACCCAGCACTTGCGGGTCCTCACGACCTGTAAGGAATAAAACTCTCTTGTGCGATCCTTATGACTCCCAAGGGAAAACCCAATTATGAATCCTCACGATTCTTAAGGAGAACTTACACCTATGGGATCCTCTCGACCTGTAGGGAGAAAAAACTCTTTATGAGACCCTCACGGCTCATAAAGTTCGAAAGTCTTAGGAGGCAGATTTTAACCCTGAATCCTAAGCCATCGCTGGCCTGTAAGGAGACCAAGATAAATTGTCCGCAGAACACATTCAATAAAAAGAGACACACCATTGAGGAGAAAAATATGTCTTTTATTCATAAACCAAAATGGATACAAAGTACAATTCATGAAAAAACAAAAAACATATACTCTCATCCAGGAGTATGTACAAAAAGACAGGAAAAGATACAAGTCTTCAAGCCGGCGGGCGATTTAGCAATTTTACTAGCTCATCCTTCTGTTGCTGAGTCGCGGCTTTATGATTCAGGATTGCTAGAAGACGGGCCTCCGCTTGAGCCTGCTGAGCCTGATATGAGGCGAGCTGGCCTTCGAGCTCTTTCTCGGTACCCTTGTGGGCATCAACCCTTGCACGAGTAAACACGGCAGCTTTATCAAAAGCCACCACCTCTTTGATAGACTCTTGAAGTACCCTCCAGTGTTCATACGCTTTATTGTCTTTGGCTGTGAGGCTGGTTTGAAGCTCGCTCAATGCCTTATATGCCAGCGCCCTTTCCGAGAATTTGCGGCCGAGCCTCTTCTCGCATGATGTCATGTTTGCCGCGCACCGCGCTATCAGCCCCCGCAAATCCGCCTTTGCAGTCACGACCTCTGAGGAAAGGCGGGAACACTCAAGTGCGTTCAAGCAAGCCTCCACCTACCGACAGAACTCCACCCAAACTCGCACCACCTATTCGCTATGGTAGGTGGCAAGAAAAGGAAGAGAACCGTTAGCTTCGGCGGCAAATGCTTCAGCCGTGATCACGCTGCCAGCATGAAGCTCCTCGATCAAAGACAACAAGGAGACAAGGCTTAACCGGGCCAAGCGTTCTGAAGCTCGCAAAGCATAAGGGCCGGGCGGCATAGTGATACGCGATTCCAGTGCTGTGGGGGCTGGCGGGGCTGTTCAGATTTGAAAAATGTCAGTAAAACTCTTAAGAAAAAGAACGAGTGGGACTATATTGAAATGTCACTTACCTACGGTCATGCAAGTAGGAGCTGAAGGTTCCCCTGGCCCTTCAACGACCTCGACCTCGTCATCGGCCTCCAAAACTGTAAGAGACATCAATGTCATTTCGCAAAATAGCAACAATGCTATAATAAAAAATGGCGAACGACGCTAACCTTGCCCAGAGGAAAGGACGATGCGCTGAGGGGAGATCGCCTGCGGAGCTGCCATCCCCAATAGACGCTGAAACGATTGCCGAGGAGACAAATCAGCGATAGAGGCCGCCAGCCCGCGCAATTCTGGGAAAACAAAAGAGTTTAGACAACAGAAAGATTGCTAATTTAAAATGTAGAAGGTTACCTTCAACTCTCCTCCCATTCCGAGTCGGGGGGATGGCGGCTTCAACGGCCTCCGCCGTGATCTCCGGCTCTAGCAAAGGGAGGGTAGTCCCGACTACCTCTCCTCCAGCCTCTGGGCCACCCGCAGGAAGAGTCGTTGGGAAGGCAACCCCTAAAGGAGCCTCTTCCAAAGGAGCAAGCGCTCCATGATCAGGAACCGCCACTGGAGGCTCTATGGCAAGAGTAACAGCCTCGTCAGCCCCCTCTACATCGAGCAAGGTTACATCGGGAACGTTGTTCGGCACGCTTTATTACATTTTAATACCACTCATTTCCTATCATTTTTATCAATAAACAGTGCTATTAATCTCTTTCTGCTCATTAGTACAGCACACAGGTACACAGGCAAAAACACTGGAGATGGTACACAACATGAACAGAAACGACGGTTTTTAACCATAACTGCAGACGGGCAGAATACAGATCAAGATTTAAATGACTTTGCAACAGAGAAATTGTGAAACCAAGTGTGAACATGGACTTTAACATGAGTTGCTCTCTGTTCATCACTACAGAATCCACCCATATGAGAACTAGACTAAATTGTAATTACTGGGAGACATTCAACTAACTAGAAGACTAATGTACCAAGGTGGGCCCCACACTCTCCAAGTCGACCGCAAATATATTCAAAATGGCCGCAATTTGCGGCCCAGACTATGGCAAAGTGGTTCATTTTCTTCTTGTGGGTCCCCCATTGTGCATTTAGTCCACCTGTGGTTCTATATTTATAATTTGAGTTGCCTATAAATAGCAGATCTGAGATGTAGTTAAGGCATGTAATTTTTGAGAAGAAATTCTGATATTCTGATATTTGTGCACCTTTGTAAAAATTCTTGTGTCTCTTGGATTTTGGTTGAGTTCTTTGCTCTCCTCTGGTCTTGTAACCTCTCTTTTGAGCTTGCAAGATTAGATTTTAGTATTTGAACTCATTACATGTATTTTGAAGTATTGCAATAAATCTCTATTATCAAGTTTGACCCTTGTATCTCTTTTTCTTATTTTACTTCTTCTCACTATTCAGTTGTGTATGGGTATGATAATGTGTGAGTAGTTATTCTTGGGCTATGGTGAGGTAGGATGTGGAATGACTTTACTTCCAACCCCCTTCCTTTTTGATTCTTGCACTTTTTCACTTCTTTTCTTAACAGAGCAAGTTTATTATGTTTTTCTTGATAGGATATATCGTTTTGAATGGTTGCAAATCAACCTTTAACATATATCTTATCCTTTCCTTACATTTTATCTTTGCTTTGTTACGATTTGAAGTAGGCGTGAATACGGAATCAAGTTATGTGTCGCAACTAGCTAGATAGGATATATAGCATTCTTGCATATATTCTATGCTTGCCACTTCACTTAACTAATTCCATATCCACTCCATTATCAATTTCATTCTTGCTAGTTTCTGTTTTTCTACCCTTGATATCATATTTCATCTCGATATGTTTTTCGGATAAATACGGTATGCTTTCGGTATTCTAATGGAAACTAAAAAGAAATAAATCTTGAATCAAAAACGGAGAGTTGGGGGTAAATGTCATAATTCACTCTTACTGAACCTTAGCTTAAGTTTTTTATATCCCAAACCTTGTTTCTTTTAGGTATCACACTAAAACGTGACAAAACACCATCTTCCAACTTTTGATCCATAACTCAATTTGATGTCGTGATATCCACTCCTTGTGGTTCGACCCGTACTTGCCGGCTCGCTACAACGCGTCGTGCACTTGCGGTATTTTTAACACTCAATACTCACGTCGTGCACTATTTTTCCGACAAAAACCGACATATCCGATATTGACCTTATTTTCCGAAAAGCACGTCACCGTGGGTTTCGAACAAGTTTTTGGCGCCGTTGCCGGGGAGTGGCAACACTACGAAGATTATTTTGAGTTATTTCTGTATATACTTTGTATAAAACAATTAAAAAAAAACACACAAAACACCAAAAACACCTCAAATATCTGACTCGTTGCTCTCTGTGTTTTCTTTTCTGCTGTAGATATAGTTGTGCTAAAATTATTTTGGATACAGAAAAGGTGTACTAACAGAAATAAAAGAATACACAGAGAAAACGGAGCAAAAACACCAAGTACTGGCCGCAAATAAATTCAAAACTGCCGCCAATTGCGGCCTGAACCTGGTGTTTTGCTCCAATTTTTCTGTCACATCTCTAGATATCTGTTTTTAGTCCATTTCTATATTCAATATTATTTAATTATATATCTACAGAAATTTGGCCATAAATATCGTATTATGCACTAAATATCATATTTTTTCTCAAATTCCAGATTGCAACTGAAATACGAATTACGATTGTGCGGGGCTGAGAACAGAATTCTGGAGAAAGGCGTTACGAAGTTAATATTGCCAAAGATCCGGGTAGATCGACCCGTACAAGAGAACGCTCAAGTGATCACGGATCAAGCCAACGGGAGTTTCTAAACTCAAAAATTCAAGGTACGTATTTTTACGAACCCCTTCTCCTCAAACCCGACGCTCCAATACTTCAATTTTGTGCAGGATTTCTTTCGCAAACTCCGCTGCACAAGTGCCAAGCATAAGTGCCAAAAGAAATTAACCGTTTTTTTTGCAGCGCACCACTTATAACATAAAAAACGATTGATTGATGATTTGAACAACTTTTATTGTTTCCGCATTGCATGAATTTAATACGGACTTAAGGGCAAAGAACCCCAACAAGATACGGTAAGGGATTTCATCACCCTTCTCCGTGGCCCACAAACCATAAAGAACGAGCATTTTGACACCCTCATTAACTTTAAAAGAAATTAGACTTTCAGCCTCTAAGGACTTCGTGCTCACTAGGGTAAGTTGAGTGTATTTCGAACACCGCCGATCGGTACATTGTTCCTGAAGTGTCTAGGAAAGTGTGAAAGGCGCAACCGCCGAAAGAGAGAAGGTTACTCTAATTAAGGAACCTCGCGAAAGCGAGGGAAAACCTCCCTTCCTCTCTGCACTTACCTGGCTTCTCGATCAGTCTATCTTGGGCCCGCTTCGCAGTACATTTTTACTTCAAAAAGCAAGTTTTTGAGCAGGTCTAGTTGACCTAGGTGACCCTAGACTGATTAGGTATGTGCAGTGTGTCTTGTTTGTGATCTTGTTATACCTTGTGTGTGATATTTGTGGTTGTGAATATTTTGGTTGAAAAACATATTTTTTCCTTTTCTCTCAGTCTTTTCCCTACCACTCCCGAATAGTGCATGTCAGCTTGGACTAGAGATTCACAATCTCGATTAGTTCGGTTTGTGCCTATATCTTTCGATTCTTCTTCACCTTCTGATTCCTCGGAACCTTCTGAGACCTTACCTTCTGCCTCATCGGAGCCGTCCGATTCTTCACCTTCACTTTCTTCTCCTACACCACCAACAATGACGGAGCAAACAATCGTTGAGCAACAGGAGGCGACACTACAGGACAGATGTTACCCACACCGTTCATCCCTTCCTTCATGCATAGTACTGCCCACCATTGCGGCAAACAACTATGAGATCAAACCGCAATTCATACCACTACTCCCAAAATTCCACGGACTCGAGTCCGAGGATGCTTAACTATTAATTAGTGAATTCGAAGGAGTATGTGCGATGATGAAGATTCAAGGAGTGGGAGAGGATGTCGTTAAGCTCAAATTCATTCCCTTTGCGCTTAAGGATAATGCGAAGAGCTGGTTAAACAGTTTACCGGCTAGATCGATCACGACATGGGATGACTTTGTAAAAGTTTTTCTTAAAAATTTTTACCCTATTCATAAAACCGTGCGAATTCGCAATGAACTCCACAATTTCAAACAAAAAGAGGGTGAAATTTTTTGGAAATGCTTAGAAAGATTTAAAGACATCTTAATCAAATGTCCCCATCACGGGTTAGAACAGTGGAGGTTATGTCAGATTGTCTATTAGGGGTTAGATTCCAGTTCACGTATGATGTTAGAATCCATGTGTCAGTGCAAATTCCTGAGCTATGGTGCTAAGGACGCATGGAACTTTTTGGAAGAACTGGCTGACAAAACCATCCAGTGGGAGAGTGTGAGTGAGAAACCATCTGTGACTAGGAGTGGTGCACACATAGTTGACACCTCTATAGCTGCCGAAGCAAAAATCGCCGCTCTTGTACGGCGAATGGAAGCTTTAGAGGGGAAAAATTCACCGCTACCAGTCAATCAAATTTCTCCAACTTTGTGCGCTAACTGTCAGCATCCTAGCCACATATCGGAAGAATGTCCGTTTCTCGTTGGGTCCCAGGGACCTGAAAACGTTAATGCGCTGTATCAGAACCAGCGCCCAGGAACGACCCTTTTGCACCAACGTACAACCCTGGTTGGAAGAATCATCCTAATTTTGCTTGGAATCAGGCTCCTTTTCAAAACAAAAATTCAGACCTGCCTTTCTAACAATTTCAAAATTAAAATTTTCAAAACCAAAAATTGGGATATTCAACTAACCAGCCCCAGCAGCCCCAACAACCGAATCAGCACAACCCAACCTTTACACCCCCTGGGTTCGCCCAAGACGACAAAAGGGTAACATCCATCGAAAAAGGGTTGGAAGCTTTGATTAAAACTTCTGCGCAGACTTCATCTAGTCTGGCTACTTTTATGCAAACATCCGGTCAGTTGCATAGCGCTAACACTCAAGCGATAGCCAGATTAGAAATCCAAATCAGTCAACTGGCTGCAGCAGTTAATGAACGTGAGAAGGGAACATTTCCCTCTCAACCTGTCATAAACCCAAGAGAGCAGAGAAACAACAACGCTCATATTGTTCAGACGAACAATATTGAGAATGCGAACGCCGTCACCGTCCTCAGATCAGGACGAATGTTTGACAACAAGGTTGTCAACCCTAGCGAATCATCCAAGCGTGCGGTTGTCAGTTTGCCAGCACGTAGTTCATCTCCTGCTCCTCTTTGTGATCCTTATTCATCTTCATCACCTTCACATTCTTCTCCTCCTCCTGCTTCTTCGTCCTCGTCATCTGCTGCACATCCTTCAAAGCAACATGAGAATTCGGCACACGACCACATTGATGATCCAGCAAGAACATTCCCGTCTTCTGCACCTATTCCATCTGCAGCTTTGCCAAACTCAGTGTTTGGACCTAAGGCTCCCTATCCTAATAGGTTAAAATCAAAGAAGCCTTCTGCAAACATGGAAAAGGTGTTGGAAGTTTTTAAACGCTGTGAGGTCAACATTCCTTTGTTGGACGTCGTCCAACAAGTTCCGGCATACGCAAAATTTCTGAAGGACTTGTGCACCCAAAAACGACGCACAAATGTCCCCAAAACCGTCTTCTTGGCTGCCACTCTGAGCGATGTTTTGTCCAAGTCCATTCCTGTGAAATATAAGGACCCAGGCTGTCCTACTATTTCTTGCACCATTGGGGACAAACAAATTAACCGAGCCTTGTTAGACTTAGGGGCAAGTGTGAACCTCCTTCCCTACTCAGTTTACAAACAACTGGGATTGGGAGAACTTAAGCCGACCAGAGTGACTCTGCAACTGGCAGATCGTTCAACAAAAGTACCAAGGTGAGAAATTGATGATGTTCTAATCAAGGTCGGGGAATTCATATTCCCCGTAGACTTCATTGTGTTGGAGACTGAGCCCTTCACCAATCCCAGCGGTCAAATTCCAGTCATACTGGGCCGGCCATTCCTAGCCACATCCAACGCGTTGATAAACTGTCGTAACGGGTCCATGAAACTTTCTTTTGGGAACATGACAGTGGACCTCAACATTTTCACGCTAGGAAACCATGCGAGTGAAAAACACGATGATACTTTTGAAGTCAACGCTGTATACGATATGTCTGAGGAGGGGACATATGACTTCAAAAATGAGTGTCTGGACGAGACTTTTGAAGAACTGTTTTCTGAGGAGCTTCTTTTCCTTGACAAGCTAAATCCTGAACAGGCATCCTACGCACATTGTGGGCCCCAATTTGAACCTCTTCGAAACGAACCAGCCCCAGAAGTGCGACCATCTGTAGAGGAGCCACCGAAACTTGACCTCAAAGTTCTTCTTGACCACCTCAAGTATGCGTACTTAGGAAATGTTGAAACGCTTTCAGTAATAATTGCAACCGACCTTGCGCCTGAGCAAGAGTCGGCCCTCATGGATGTTCTGAGAAAGAACATGGAAGCGATTGGGTGGTCAATGGCTGATATCAAAGGAATCAGCCCTGCTATCTGCCAGCACAGAATCCATATGACTGATGATTCCAAACCCTTCAAGGATCCTCAACGCCGGCTTAACCCGGTAATGAAAGAAGCGGTAAGGAATGAAATGCTGAAGTGCTTGGATAATGGGATTATCTATCCCATATCTGATAGCAAATGGGTAAGCCCCATTCACGTGGTACCAAAGAAATCGGGACTCACCGTTGTCACGAATGAAGCAAATGAGCTAATCCCAACCCGTACACAAACAGGGTGGAGAGTCTGTATTGATTACAGAAAGCTCAACGCAGCAACTCGCGAGGACCATCTCCCGCTGCCCTTCATTGATCAAATGCTTGAACGCCTAGCCGGACACACCTACTATTGCTTCTTGGATGGGTATTCCGGCTATAATCAGATCCCGATTGATCCAGAGGATCAGGACAAAACAACCTTCACTTGTCCTTTTGGTACCTTCGCCTACAGCCGCATGCCCTTTGGGCTGTGCAATGCACCCGCGACATTTCAGCGGTGCATGGTGAGCATATTCTCTGATATGGTAGAGCGATTTTTAGAGGTTTTCATGGATGATTTCTCCGTCTTTGGAGATTCATTTTCTAAGTGTTTGAGGCATTTAGAGCTAGTAATGCTACGATGTAGAGAAAAGCACCTCACACTCAACTGGGAGAAGTGTCATTTTATGGTCAAAAACGGCATCGTGTTAGGACATATCATTTCTGAAAAAGGAATTGAAGTCGATAAAGCAAAAATCGACGTTATCTCAAGCCTCCCACCTCCACGGACTGTCCGTGATATTAGGGCATTCTTAGGCCACGCCGGGTTTTACAGGCGTTTCATCAAGGATTTTAGCAAACTGTCTAGACCCTTGACTTCTTTGCTGGCCAAAGAAACACCCTTTGATTTCAACTCTGAGTGTCTTCACGCGTTCAAGCTTCTAAAGTCGGAACTCACTTCTGCTCCAATTTTAAGCGCACCAGACTGGAACGAACCTTTTGAACTAATGTGCGACGCTTCTGACTTTGCAATAGGAACTGTCTTAGGACAGCAATTTGAAAAGAAGCCGCATGTTATCCATTATGCGAGCAGGACGTTGAATGATGCACAGCTAAATTACACCACGACTGAAAAAGAACTCTTAGCTGTTGTGTTCGCGCTTGAGAAATTCCGTCCCTACTTGATCGGAACCCACGTCACTATTTACACTGATCATTCTGCGCTTAAGCACCTCTATGCAAAAAAGGATGCCAAGGCCAGATTGATACGTTGGATCCTCCTTCTTCAGGAATTTGACTTAACCATCAAGGATAAGAAGGGGATCGACAATGTCGTAGCCGATCATCTGTCTCGCATACCAAATGCACCAAATGAGAAAATTCCAATTAATGAGCATTTTCCGGACGAACAACTTCTCTCCGTATCAAGCGAACCATGGTTCGCTGATATCGTGAACTTTCTAGTCACCGGAGAAACACCATCTTTTTGGTCAAATCAAGACAAGTATAAATTTCTCTCCCAGGCCAAATTCTTTTACTGGGATGAACCATACCTATTTAAATACTGTCCTGATCAGATCATTAGACGGTGCATCTCTAATTCTGAGACAAGAAATGTTTTGTCCTTCTACCATGATCAAGCTTGCGGGGGCCATTTCGGACCCCGAAAAACAGCTGAAAAGGTTTTGCAGAGCGGCTTCTACTGGCCGACGCTTTTTAAAGATGCTTTCGAATATTACAAAACCTGCAACCGATGCCAACCCATGGGCAAGATTGGAAAACGAAATCAAATGCCCCTACAATCCATTCTGATTGTAGAAATTTTTGATGTCTGGGGCATTGATTTCATGGGACCATTCCCAAACTCCTTTGGGAATTTGTATATTTTGCTGGATGTGGACTATGTGTCCAAGTGGGTGGAGGCCATCCCTTGTCGAACCAACGACAACAAGGTTGTCGTAAAATTCTTGAAAGAAAACATTTTTCTCGGTTCGGTACGCCTCGCACCATCATTAGTGATAATGGAACGCATTTCTGCAACAGATCTTTTGAATCACTGATGAAAAAGTATTCCATCAGCCACAAATTGTCAACACCCTACCATCCTCAAACTTGCGGTCAGGTTGAAATTTCAACAGACAAATTAAACAAATTTTGGAAAAAACTGTCAACAATAACCGCAAGGATTGGTCGTTGAAGTTAAGTGACGTGCTCTGGGCATTCCGCACAGCCTTCAAAACGAACCTAGGTATGTCCCCATACCGACTCATTTTTGGAAAAGCATGTCACTTGCTTGTTGAATTAGAGCACCGTGCTTTCTGGGCAATCAAACAGCTCAATATCGACTTGGAAAAAGCCGGCGAAGAGCGTAAACTTCAATTAAATGAACTTGATGAAATACGCAATGATGCGTACGAGAATGCCAAACTGTACAAGGAAAAGACGAAAGTCTTTCATGACAAGGCGATTCTCAGAAAAACATTCACCGTGGGGCAAAAGGTTTTGCTCTATGACTCCCGACTTCATCTGTTCCCTGGGAAATTGAAATCACGATGGACAGGCCCATTTTTTGTGCGCACCGTTTTTCCGCACGGTGCTGTCGAAATTGAAAATCAGCAAACTGGCAGCACGTTCAAAGTTAATGGCCAACGGCTAAAACCATTTTTAGAATTGCCCGCGGAAACGGGGGACCTCATGTTTTTGCATGAGCCAAGTTACATCGATTAAAACATCCCCCATGTTTTCTTGTATATACGTTTTTTTTGTAATTTTAGTTTTCTTTTGCTATTCTTTTTTTATAAAGGTGTTTTTGTAAATAACCCTTTATAACCTTCCCAACCCCAACCCGAGACTTCATTTCTGATTTTGACAAAACCCCAAATCCCTCTCTTCATCAGAAACCCAATATCAAAGAATCAGCCCCAGATCCACAACTCCGGCCGCCAATTAATCCCAGGAAGCCGCAAATTGCGGCCTGATCAGATCCAACAGCCCCGATCTTCTTTTTGCTCTGTAAGATTTCATCTCTTCTGGTTTAATTTCCACATAGAATTTCAGATCTACAATGGTAGCTTTCGATTGTGAGAAAAATTTCTTCGAGATTTTCTCTGACGAAACCTATGGACAGTATTTCTACAATGAAATCTGTCAAAGAGGGTGGGAATATCTAGTCTACAATGGAAATGATTTGTTTGCTGTGAGGGAATTGGTAGAGGATTTTTATGACGCTTTAAGAAATGGAAAATCGGAAGAGAACTTCATAGAATTCTTTTTCCAAGGACGATGTAGAATCTTTCAGGCCAAGCCCATTTCTAGGGTCACAGGTATCCCCATGAGACCCGGAAATCAAGAACTGCAAGAATTGGCGGTTTACAGATCATTGATGGGGGAATTTGTGGAATTGAAAGATAAGCGGCTGAATCCAGCACAGATGTACCAAAACGTTCTTGCGGTTTGCCGATGGGCAAACCGCAACATCAGGGGAAAGAGCCGTGTTTCTTCCTTCCCGGCTGGGGTGGGACATATTGCGCATTGTTTAATGGAAAGGGACCAGTATTTCTGTGTTGTAACACAATTGTTCAACACAATCATGAAGGGGGTGGCACAGAACAAACTCCTGTTGCCAGTGCTAGTAACCCAGCTCGCAAAGTATTATATTGATGTGATTGAGTTTGAGGGATATGCAACTGTTTACGCACATTGGCCGGTCGAAATAGAGAGAATTTCACATGGATACACCGGCAGCCACTACGAGCAAAAAGTCTGGTCAAGGGAGGACCCAAGCGAACATCCGGGTCCCGAAAGCTCGACAGAGGCACTTTTGAATGAGCCAGAACCAGATAACGAGAAGGACATGCAGCGCCTGACATTTAGGAGTATTCGCCATATACTCAAGAAACAACAAAAGATGCAGGAGCAGCTTGACAGGATTGTAGCGGCTCAACGGGAATTGCAAGATGAAGCAAGCGGAAGCAAGAAAGGGAAAGGAAAAGCAAAGCGACAATGAGGACATCGTCTGGCTCAAGTTTGGGGGTGGTAGCATATAGGTTGCATTTGCATATTTCCTGCATTTCAGCATTTACTTATTGTATTTTTCTTTTCTTTTGCATATAGTTGCATTTCATATCTGTTTTTGTACTGCATTGTAAAAAATTAATAAATTTTTTTTTATAAAAATTGAAAAAAAAAATTTATAAAAACATTGTCAGGCTAGCTAGCAGGGGAATGTTGATTCAAAAATCTAAATGGTTAAAGTGAGAAAGTAGAAATAACTAAATTCAAGAATTGAGATTGACAACCTGAAAAATAACCGGCCTGTGTGTTTAACCTTAGCTGATACAAATCTTTTATATCACTTACACGTGTCGTATGTTTCTGCGAATTTAATGAATATTTGACATGTCTGTAAAAACTTTTAAAGTGTTCAAACATCCTTAGGATCAAAAAGGTTTGGCTGAGTTAAGTAATATCAAGGATAATTCATACAGTGACTTAGACATGAAGAATTTTATAGAGGCTTTTACAGAAGCTACAAGTCCGAAAAATAACCCATCTGGAACTTTGTGGAGTAATTACACCCCTTATCACATGTAACGTCTTCTGTTTTTAAAAGAAGAAAAAATTGCTATATCTCAGTTTTACTAAAGTGCTAAAAAAAATTTTAAAATGAGTCTTTTGTTTTGTAGTCTTGGTAATTTAGATAATTAAGTCCTTAGGGTGTCTCCACACCTAATGCCCTAAAACCATCTGGTTTGGGAGACATTGACCCAAAGCCCGCTAAGTTTCCAATCACCTGATAAAACAAGCTAAGCAAGTGTCCTCTCCAAGTTAAAAGTCCTTATGGTTCTTAGTGGGAGTATAATCTTGGCGGTGACAAATTTTCTAGTAAAACAGTTTTTCGCAGAGATATGAAGATTTGTATTTATTAAGACGTTTTGTACAATATTGAAGGGTGTGTATGAACTAAAACAGGTGAAAGATAGGAGTGAACAATACGACTAAGGTACTCTGTTAAAATTAATATATATTCTGACTTGAAGCCTAACTGGAGAATAAAACTTGAGAAAAACATAACTCCTTTCGAACTTGTATGATCCTTTATATGTTTACTTTGGTCTGAAACTTTTGACATGATGACCCTAATCAAATTCTTAAAAAATGACGACACTACCGCACTAGCACGAAAAGGCGCATATCAGCTTGTTAAACAAATTGCGAGGAGTGAAAAATAGGGTTTAATGTCTCTAACTTGGGTGATAGAAAATCTAGCTTTGATACTTAAACTTGAGATTTGGACCAACTGTTTTCTAGCAAAACTAACTTGACTGGATTTTATGGGTGTAATCCACTGAAAACCCTCAGGAGACAACACTCCTCCTACTAGGGACACCTAGAGGTTTAACGGCTTATTGCACGCGCTCAGTGCAATCGCGTTCCCTGAGAAAGTGCGGTTAAGATTGTCTTTTGTGAATAAATGGTTTTGCTCGGGACGAGCAATAGATAAGTTTGGGGGTATTTGTTCGGCACGCTTTATTATATTTTAATACCACTCATTTCCTATAATTTTTATCAATAAACAGTGCTATTAATCTCTTTCTGCTCATTAGTACAGCACACAGGTACACAGGCAAAAACACTGGAGATGGTACACAACATGAACAGAAACGACGGTTTTTAACCATAACTGCAGACGGGCAGAATACAGATCAAGATTTAAATGAGTTTGCAACAGAGAAATTGTGAAACCAAGTGTGAACATGGACTTTAACATGAGTTGCTCTCTGTTCATCACTACAGAATCCACCCATGTGAGAACTAGACTAAATTGTAATTACTGGGAGACATTCAACTAACTAGAAGACTAATGTACCAAGGTGGGCCCCACACTGTCCAAGTCGGCCTCAAATATATTCAAAATGGCCGCAATTTGCGGCCCAGACTATGGCAAAGTGGTTCGTTTTCTTCTTGTGGGTCCCCCATTGTGCATTTAGTCCACCTGTGGTTCTATATTTGTAATTTGAGTTGCCTATAAATAGCAGATCTGAGATGTAGTTAAGGCATGTAATTTTTGAGAAGAAATTCTGATATTCTGATATTTGTGCACCTTTGTAAAAATTCTTGTGTCTCTTGGATTTTGGTTGAGTTCTTTGCTCTCCTCTGGTCTTGCAACCTCTCTTTTGAGCTTGCAAGATTAGATTTTAGTATTTGAACTCATTACATGTATTTTGAAGTATTGCAATAAATCTCTATTATCAAGTTTGACCCTTGTATCTCTTTTTCTTATTTTACTTCTTCTCACTATTCAGTTGTGTATGGGTATGATAATGTGTGAGTAGTTATTCTTGGGCTATGGTGAGGTAGGATGTGGAATGACTTTACTTCCAACCCCCTCCCTTTTTGATTCTTGCACTTTTTCACTTCTTTTCTTAACAGAGCAAGTTTATTATGTTTTGCTTGATAGGATATATCGTTTTGAATGGATGCAAATCAACCTTTAACATATATCTTATCCTTTCCTTACATTTTATCTTTGCTTTGTTACGATTTGAAGTAGGCGTGAATACGGAATCAAGTTATGTGTCGCAACTAGCTAGATAGGATATATAGCATTCTTGCATATATTCTATGCTTGCCACTTCACTTAACTAATTCCATATCCACTCCATTATAAATTTCATTCTTGCTAGTTTCTGTTTTTTTACCCTTGATATCATATTTCATCTCGATACGTTTTTCGGATAAATACGGTATGCTTTCGGTATTCTAATGGAAACTAAAAAGAAATAAATCTTGAATCAAAAACGGAGAGTTGGGGGTAAATGTCATAATTCACTCTTACTGAACCTTAGCTTAAGTTTTTTATACCCAAACCTTGTTTCTTTTAGGTATCACACTAAAACGTGACAAAACACCATCTTCCAACTTTTGATCCATAACTCAATTTGATGTCGTGATATCCACTCCTTGTGGTTCGACCCGTACTTGCTGGCTCGCTACAACGCGCCGTGCACTTACGGTATTTTTAACACTCGATACTCACGTTGTGCACTATTTTTCCGACAAAAACCGACATATCCGATATTGACCTTATTTTCCAAAAAGCACGTCACCGTGGGTTTCGAACAAACGTCAACGGGCTTTAGCTTCAACAAGCCCGTAGGGACCTCCCCCATCGCCGAGTACTCTGCACAATCCACACAAGAATTAGAATACATATATACGTGCATAAACAATCTAAAAAACTGCAAAGAAGTATAAAAAACATACCAATGCGCAGGGAAGCCTTCAATATGGCTTCTTCAAGCCGATGCTCCTTCTCAAGGAGGCGTGCTCGCCGGGGTTCGAGGGTGGACTCATGGCCGCCAGTCCATAAGGAAAGCGCGTCCGCAGCATCCCCCGAAGCAGCCTGCTTCAGCGCCCTTTCTCCCCACTCCTCCAAAGGGCCAATAAACCGCCGCCGGATCCACGAGGGGTCTTCGTAGAAGATCACAGCAGGATAAGCTTTCTTGGGAACCCTTGCGTTCTGAGACTCATCTTTAGAACGCCGTATGACCTCAGCCAACTGTGCGGCTTCCTCGGCTGCCGAACTCGGGAAAAGTAGTCCAGCATCTGATTCCTGCAGGGCCAACGGTTCATCCTCTAGAATGGGCTCAGACTCTATTAAAGAGTCGAGCAAGTTAGTAGACACCTTCCTTCGATGCTTGGACCCAGAGCCGGTCGTCGAGGATGACCGCTTCCTTCCCTGTGGAGCCTTAGTGCAGCGCCGGCCCACGTCACCCTCAGCACTCTCATCCCTGCCGCCCTCACCCGGTGCCACAACCGGGGATGACACCGCCATTGTCGATGCCACGGAGGGCGGTGCTGCCTCGGGGGTGGCGCTGTTACCGGAGCCCGTTTACCCCATGACCGAGTGCCTAGGGGCATACCAGCTGTTGGGGTAAGATCCACTCCCGACTCTCCCGAAATAAGCGCTGTGCCGGTATCCATCAGAGGAAAGCGGACCGGGGAGCGCGATCGCAGTGTAGCTCCCGTGGCCATAACCTGAGTAGGGGCACCGTGGCCAAGGAGTGCCCTTCTTTTCTCAATAATAATCGGGTTGACCCGATGGAGATACCAGCCCATGAACGACCCCACGCATCGGGGCATGTAATCACCATCGGGGATCATGAACTGGGAACTGGTGTTCGGCCTCAGAAAATGATGGGCGGCATCTCGAACGGCCTCGAGCGAAGGAACCGGCGTGACTATGAAAGCTTCAAACGGGACGCCCTGATCATAGCCAAACTGCCGGGCAAAGCGATGCGGATTGTATCGCATGAAAAGGGCCGCGCTATCCTGACGGAATACTAGGTAACCCGGTCTGATTGTGTATAAGCGCGCGGCCTCCCGGGGCTTCAAAGAGGGCACGTTATCTATTGACCGGTCGCAAAGCGGCTGGGCTGAACCCGCAGAAGAAGATAAGACCCGATCATTAAATACCAACCCGCTAGCAGTAGCATAAGGAGAAATCAACGCCCGAATAGCTCCAAATTGAGTCGGGTCAGCGGTAGAAGCATCCACCAATTGCATAAGCCGTGGGACGGTATAGGCATCGTAGAATGCGGGCCTCTGATGCATAGCGAAAGCACCCAAGATGTGCATTTCCATCCAAGACGTAAAGTAGTGAAGCAAAAAATTTACCACATCTATGCCAGGGGTGGAAGTATTAGCTGCAGCGCCCAACCCGTGATAAAGATGCGCCAATGCCGGGATGCCAACGGCCAGCCGCGTTCCCTCAGCTATACGATGAGCCGGATAGATGACCGAAACTCTCATAAAGCGGCGATGCATAGGGATGACAAACCAGCTGAGTCAGACACTGATAAACCCAATGAAGAATGTCTCCTCATCCATGCCGGGAGCTGCAATGGATTCGAAAGACATCGGCGACATTATGGGGATGTAGTACAGCGGTAGATCCGATTCATTGGTCGGCAGCTTCTTCGGACCAAAACCAAAGGGGTCTTTAATATTTGCGAACTTCGGAGTTGTCTTCGACAAGAAGCCCTCGCGAAGGAAACAGGCGATGAAGCTCTTAAGAGCAGCGCCCTGCTCCTCAGATTCGGTGAACGATCGATCAAAGATACCTAGCACCTTGATCAAGCTGGGACGCGTGTGGCAGATGGCGTTCTCAGCAGACAAGCCGTCAAGCGGTGCGGGCTCAGGTTCAAAGACGTATTCATCAGAAGGCAGCAACTCCTCATAAAGTGTCCCTTGAATTGGCAGCCCCGAGATCTCATAAAATTCCCCCAAAGAGATCGAAACCTCTCTGTCCCCGAGAAGAAAAGTGTTGGTGGGGAGATTCCATTGATTCAAGAATGCCTTAACCCACCAGACATGCGGGGATTGATAATGGAATAGCGACGCATATACTGCCTGGTAAAGCCTGACCATCTGCAGCCGCGCACGATGGTTGGCAAGGATATAGCGAGCCCAGAGGAGGTAGCCCGTGGGGATGTCGAGGAGTGAGCCCTATCTTATAAATCTGTCCCCACGGGTGGGCCTCACCCTGGCAAATACGTCATCCTAGGATATCTATAGCTGGGATTGGATGGTTCAGGATACCGGTTGTCGAAGGCTCGAGCCGTCCCATTGGAGTCCAATTTGGCATCTCCACAGCGAAAACCGTCCTCGGAGGGTCCATCGGCAAAAACGGGAAAGTGGGCTTTGTCGGCAGTTCGTAGAGGAAACTCCGGCGACCCCGGATAATATGGCTGTTCCAAGTTCCCATAGAACTAAGTTAGTGCAGTTCGGGTCATGAGCTCGAATCATCGCCATCGCTTCCTCATCAGATGGTGACTGAGGAAAAGCGGCCTCTGAGCGAATGAATGGAAAGCACGGAACAGAAGCCATCGCACCTGAAACAATATAAAGGAAAACTGTCAAAAGTGAAGCCAGCAATACACACACACACACACACACATATGAGCATAAATATATGAAGACAGTTGAAGAAAGCGACAGAGAACTTGTTTGGTAGGACCATTAGTTACAAAACATGTGGGTCCCACGAAATCAATATGACGACTGGCTAATGATGAGGCACAGCAATTATAATGAGACAAAGGGAGTATCCTAATCAAATAGGTAGCGGGTTTCAAGTGACCTACACATTCCCCTAAAAGGCAAATCCATCTTGGGCTCTGTGATGAATCAAACCGAATCAAGGGAATTAAATTCCCAAAGAACAACAGTGCGAGCTTCTTCTGAGTTGTGAAGAAGATGACTCAGGGCAGGAAAACTCATGAAGTTCTTTAGGAAGAACTTAGTTCTTCATAGGAATTAAATTCCTTTTTGAAAAAGGGAATTAAATTCCTATAAAAGTTCTGTTCCAGAGCCGAAGCTTCTCGGGGATGGAATTAAATTCCATAAAAAAGCAACCACCATCATCATCTCCCAAAAGGATCAGATGAACCCTAAGGAGATTTACTGGTGAAGATTAAATGGTTTCATATTCCGGTTGAAAAACTTAAAGAAAAAATGGGTTCTTGTTAAAAGGGTAAAAACCCTTGCTATGGATTTAAAATCCAGAGGGACATGAAAGTTCATCGTTCGTTCAAGAGCATTACCTGAAGAAAAGAGTTCGTTTTGAACAGAGTTAAACTCTGAAAATTTTTCAAGGCAGAGAGCTAAGCTCTGAGGAATGAGAATTAAATTCTCAAGAGAAAAGTTACCAAAGGAAGAAGATGAAGAGTGGAGGCGCTTCTGAAAAGACATGGGCATTTATAGGATTGGATGGAAAACGTTTCATCTACCCTACTCCCAAGGCAGATCCAACGGTCACAAAAGTGACAGCGTTGCACTCACGTGCAGACACGTCAGAACAACGCTGTGGGGGCATTTGTTCCCTGATTAAAAATCAGGCAAAAGCTTCAGAAGAGGCATCACGTACTCACACGTGACCAGTGGTCACGTGTTGGCACGTGATGGTTAAGCAGCGGCCAGAGAACAGAGCGCAGAAGAAGAAAAGCCCATTCCAGGGGTCACGTGCTTACAATTGACTAAGGGTCACGTGCTTACACGTGACCAGGGGTCACGTGGCCACACGTGACCGGCTTTAAAAGCCTTATTCTTTAACAGAATTAAATTCTGAGGAGAGATCATTCAAATCTTTCCAAAATGGAGAATAATTATCTGAAACCGTTGGATCAAGTATCTGAAGGTGATTAAATATCACCAAGTTAGGGAAAAATCTTGGACATGGAAAGATTTCTCCTTAAATCTAACCGAAATAACAAATAGATATCTTTGGATTTAAAATCCAATGGTGAATAAAATTCACCTAATAATCTAAAGGCCCAGATTAATGATGAAGATAAATCAAATCTCTCAATAAACAAATCAAATCTTTCAATGAAAGATTCACTAAAATAGATTGATTCTTTTCCTTCTCCTATAAATAGGAGCCAAAAAAGAAGAGAAGGGATATACATAGAGAGAGAGAGAGACATATAGAGCCTTGGAATCTTGAAAATTCAGAAGGAAGAATTTGATTCTCTGCAAAAGAAAAACCCTAGGTAAGAAAAGAGAGGCTTCAAAGGAGAATTTAATTCTCAGAAGAGTTTAACTCTTATATAAAAGAAAAGAACTTAGTTCTTTCTCTGGCAGAGGATCTGCAAAGTGCACGTCTCCCCATGAATTGAGAATTTAATTCTCATTGGGTTGAGATCCTGCCATGCAGATCTAAAACATAGAGGAGGAATTGAGTTTTGAGAATTTAATTCTCACAGAATTATGGGAATTTAATTCCTTTGAGACAAAATTAGGGTTAACCCTATATTACAGGAATTTGATTCCTTCAAAATGGACAGAGCTAGGGTTTAACCCTAATTAAGAACTTAATTCTCTCAAACCCACAGGAATTTAATTCCCTTAAGAAAAGAAATTAAGGTTTCACCTTATGCCAGAATTTAATTCTTTACATACATGGGGAATTTAATTCCTACAGAAAAGAAACTAGGGTTTAACCCTATCTAAGAATATAATTCTTCAGAAAAAAATAGGAATTTAATTCTTCTAAAGTTTATAACTACGGTTTAACCCTATGAAGAAATTAATTCTTAAAAAGATAAAGAGATCTTCAAACATGCAAAGAACCAGAGTCACACGCTACCACGTGACCCCTGTAAATATCCACATAAAAGAGCTTTGAGGCAACACCTCACGTGCCCCATGTGACCCCTGAAGCACACAAAGAAAAAGCAAAAGAAACAGAAGCTCTGGACGCTCTCATTTGTTACCACGTGACCCCTTGGCAAAAGCTTTAACAGACAAATAGCCAAATGCCCATCACGTGACAGCACATGATGCTCCAAAGTATTCAATACTTTTGGCAGAACAAAATAAGGGGAGTCTGGGTGCTTTCACGTGTCCACACGTGACCCCTCTCTCTCCTTAGTGTTTAACACTAATTTGAAAACTCTGTTCCGAGTGTTTAGCACTGATTTTCTTAATGTTTAATACTAATTTGAAAACTCTGTTCCCAGTTTTAACACTGATTTTCTTAGTGTTTAACACTAATTTGAAAACTCTATTTGCAGTGTTTAATACTGATTTGCCTTAGTGTTTAAACACTAATTTGAAAACCTTATTTCCAGTGTTTAACACTGTTATATGTTAGTGTTTAACACTAATTTGAGAATCACAATTTTTTTTAGTGTTTAACACTAATTTGACAACTTCACTTTCAGTGTTTAACACTGTTGTTTGCTAGTGCTTAACACTAATTTGGGGGATTATATTTTCAGGGCCTAACACTGACTATTTTTTAGTGTTTAACACTAATTTGCTAATCTTATTCCCAGTGTTCAACACTGTGGGTTTTTAGTGTTTAACACTAGTTTTAGCCCAATTGGCTAATTTTCTAGAGGCAAAGCCTCTCCTGTAATTGGATATGTCTAATGGACCAACAGAGGGCCAATATTCTAAACATGATTGGACTTAGCCCAAATTGGCCATAAGTCCTCAATCCAGACTCAAACTGAGCCAATGTGCTCATAACCTAATGAACTGGTCTTGGTTCCAAATTGGACTACAGATCACTTAATCTACTTTGGTTCAAGGGTACATCTCTTCGCTCCTTTGATACTTGTCGTTGTAATTCCTCAACGTCTTCAAAGAGGTGACGGGTCCCGACAACCACACATTGATACGGACTGTGGGGTCCTTAAACTCATGGACTATGAGGTCCTTGGCCTTGACTGTGATGTCTTAAAACTAACGCCGGACTGTGGAGTCCTTAAATCCTCGGACTATGATGTCCTTAACCTTGACCGGGATGTCTTAAAACTAACAACGGACTATGATGTCCTTAACCTTGACCGTGATGTCTTAAAACTAACGCCGGACTGTGGAGTCCTTAAATCCACGGACTATGATGTCCTTAACCTTGACCGCAACGTCTTAAAACTAACATTTGACCGCAATGTCCTTAAACTACCTATTGACCGCAATGTCACTAAACTAAACAAAAGGGCTTCCCCTTAATTGCTCTCTTGTTGGATCTAAACGATCCCGTTAAGTTGATCTTAGTCTAATAACTAGAATAACGTATCCTTAACTAATGTTTAAGTCGATCTTAGTCTCAAACAAGGCTAACGTATCCTTAAACCCAAACCCCCAAACCCAAATCTAAGATAATACGGATTTGGACTAGTCCATGTCCTACGGGCGACGACATAACTCAGTCTCCGTATACAATCCACGGGAAACCAACATAAAACAAACACCCACGACACGAAGTGACCACATGGAGAAGGAGAAAGTTGTTACCGCAATGCGGTAGCGTAATTAACTGCAGGGGCTTGCACCTGCAGGGAAGAGCGTCCCCACAATCAAAAACCCTTCAAGCGAGGGGGAATCTAACGAAGTCTGCTACATCGGACGCATCCGTTTAAACCTTCGATACATGGTGCCATAAATCAACTTGGCATCTTCGGAGAGGTGGACGGATAGCACCTATTAGCATCTGTCCCGAATCTCAGGCAAGACGTTCAGTCTTGGCCGCCATTCGGAGGGGAACAATTACTCCTTTTATCTATTGATAGATTTTAAAACTAGATAGATAGTGATGAATGAGGATTAGGGTTCTTGGATGAAACTAGGGTTTCCACACTATTGATCCTTGTCCTTTCATTGATCTCTATTCATGTTTAGCCCTTAACAAAACAATTGTTATTCTGATCTCAAATCGCTGTCGAGACTAGCAATAAATTAGTAGCGCGCCCGATAAGGATGTTAACGATTCTTTTGCTAAAGTTTATAAACTTCATAAGACTTAAAAGAAGTTAAAATATTTTCTCATCTATTATTCTACCCTAATCCTACTAACCCTATCAAGCGGAGAATTACTCACGCATGATTGGGATAGAAGAAGAAAGAATAGAGAATGAGATCATAATGTAAATACAGAAATTAAAATTAATCTAATGATCTACCTTTATTAATCAACTTCATAAGTACAAAGCCTTCAAGTTTAGATTACAAGAGGAAGAAGAAGTTGCTCTCGATCTTTGCCTTGTAGGAAGTAGATACTCCGTCGAATCTCACGTTGAATCGCGGACCTATTTTGGATCACTTGTTCTTTGACGGTGATTTCTTCGTGTAAAAGATTGATGCTTTCTAGCTTTAGCCCTCGGTCCTTTATATAGTCCCAAAACCAGAAACTATAGATCCCCGGTATTAGGGTTTGTTGTGAAGATCCAAACCTAAAAATCCCAAACCCTAATTTACCAACATGGCCGCGGATCCGCCGCTTTTTGGGCATTTTGGCCGCTCTACCGCGGTGAGATAGGGGATTTAGGGCTTCAAAATTCTGGGGCCTCTTCATAGTGACACATGTAGATTTATTTGATGTCTGGAATCTTCATATCTTTTCTGAGTCTCTGCCAGTATTGATTATTCGATTTTATTTAACTTTATAGGCAGATTTTTGATTCCCGACATCTCAATATCTCGATCTCCTGACCTGAGCTAACTCATGCACAATATCTCCATGAATAATATTAGTAATATTTGTTATAGAGATATTATTCTAACCATTTGTATGATATTATATCTTTTAAAGAATCTTGATTAGAATATTTGATATGATATGCATAATAAGAAATATTATATAAATATTATATGCATACATTTCCCTTCATAATGTTAATTATAATATATAAACATATGGTAAATAGTATTTTTACAGATAAACCCAAATATGTTCTATATTTATAATAATCACCTTTAAATATTTATCAAAAGTAAGGAAAATGTTATATCAAATGCACGATATTTTCAACTGAACAAATAGCCCTAAACTTAAATTTGATTGTCCCGAGCAAACCTAATTATTCAAGAGAGGGAGAAAAGAAAAAAGAAAAACCTAAGTAGCACACTTTCGTAGGCAACACGATTGCACTGAGCACGTGCAACAAGCCGTTAAACCTCTAGGTGTCCCTAGTAGGAGGAGTGTTGTCTCCTAAGGGTTTTCAGCGGATTACACCCACAAAATCCTATAATAAAAGAAAGAAAATGAAAATTACATACAAAGATAAGAACTATAAAAGAAAGAACTTGAAAATAAGAGTTTCCAACTATACCGGCTTTTCAGTTGCAATGAGCCCTATCTTAAAGGTCGTAAAAAGATGTTAGAAATCACATCACCCCTCAATAAAAAATCGTCTTTAGTTTTCTTGTCTATCTTTCCTCCAAACATTGATCATATACCCCTGTGTGTGTGTAAAAGACATCCCTACATTTAGAGAATTTAATTCAAGCTATTATACTCTTGTCCATCTTCCTTAGTACTTTTTAGTTGGTGAATATTTTAGATAGAATTGCTCACACATCCTTCATGCGACCATTAATACCTTTTGAGGTACTAACCGACCGATTATCAAATGAGCTCATTTATTTAGGCGTAATTTCTCGTCTTGCAACATCTAAGGCTTAGCAGTGGCTCCCAAACCAGTTGGTCTAAGGCACTAGGTGATAATGCACCCTCACTATATTTTTTTTTGCTGCCTTGGTAATTACAAAACCAGTATACATTTTTTTTCTTCACCATTTTTTTATTTTACTTCATACCAAGGCTTTTAGACAAGTGAATTTCAATGGATCCTCTACTATCACAAGTGTGTATAGTAGGGTATCAACATTCAAGTGTTTGGCCTCAAGAATAAGGACTATTTTTCAGACTTATTTTTATCCTCATATTAGTAATTTCCTTCATCTTACTAATCCTTGGGACAACGGCTAATAACTACTTATTACTAGTTTCGTTTAAGAAAACATCTAACTTTCTTTCTTTTCTAAAACTATTCCTATCTTTCATATGTAATTTTTCACTTTCTCATCTTTTATTATCAAAATCTTTTTTGTATAGTGCCTAGTGCCAAAACATAATTCAGTAAATACAAACCTGCCCACAAAACCTATTTTCAGCAGTGTCCTCACTAATATTGTTCTTTGAGTGCATAGACCTGTAGACTTGTGGAGAGAAAATGATAGGGGTAAAATAATAGTAATGAAAACTACCACCAAACTTATGTTTTGGCACGCACGGATATTCGGTTAAGTCCTTTTTCACTCACCTCCATTCTTAAGATGAGGCAATGTTACCGAGACATGGAGGCACGGCGGAGGAAATTTAGTTATGATAAAGCGGCTCATATAAAAACAGGAGCTCCTTCGCTGGGTCAGCAGAAAAATACGGTTTCAATCTATGCCCATTTATTTTAAAAATTGACCGTTTTTAATATTTTCAACTTCTACTGTCCCATGCGGGTATACATACCGCACCACAAAAGGTTCCTTCCAACGAGATTTAGCTTACCCGGATAAAGATGAAGACGGGAATCGTAAAGAAAGACTTGTTGTCCTGGTGTGAAGGTTTTTCTAAAAATGTTTTTATCGTGGAACATTTTAGTCCGGTTCTTTACTATAACCACATTATCGTACGGTTCATCACGGAGTTCACTTAGCTAATTTAATTGCAGCTTCCGATAGCTGCAAGCTTGATCAAAATCGAAGTTATGCTCTTTAATAGCCCACATTGCTTTATGTTCGATCTCGACAGGAAGGTGGCAAGCCTTTCCAAACACTAGGCGGTATGGAGACATACCAAGATCGGTCTTATAAGCCGTACGAAATGCTCAAAGAGCATCCGTCAATTTGGTAGGCCAGATTTTACGGTTTTTAGAAACCGTCTTCTCCAAAATTTATTTGATCTGCCTATTGGAAATCTCAGCTTGCCCGCTCGGGGATGATAGGGCGTAGAAAGTTTGTGGTTGATTAAATATTTCCGCATCAAAGCCTCGAAAGACGGATTACAGAAATGCGTCTCGTTGTCGCTAATTGTAGCACGAGGGTGTCCGAATCGCGAAAAGATGTTTTCTTTAAGGAACTTAATAGCAACCTTGTTGTCATTAGTCCGACACGGTATTGATTCCACCCATTTTGAGACATAATTAACTGCTAACAAGATATATAAATTCCCAAAAGAGTTGGGAAAAGGGCCCATAAATTCAATACCCCAAACATCGAATATCTCCACAACCAAGATAGGTTGGAGCGACATCTCATTTCTTCGTGAAATCCGACCCATGTGTTGACACCGTGGGCAAGTTTTACAATGATCATATGCAACTTTAAATAATGTTGGCCAATAAAAACCACATTGCAAAACTTTCTCCGCCGTTTTACATGAACCAAAGTGACCGCCACATGCCCTGATCACGACAAAAAGACAATACACTCTTGAATTCATCGTTAGGGACACATCTGCGAATGATTTGATCGAAACGATACTTAAACAAACAAATAAGGTTCATCCCAGTAAAAGTGTTTTACTTGGAATAGAAATCGAAGATTATCTTGTTTCGACCAATCGCTAGGAATAAGTCCCGTCGCTAGATAATTCACAATATCCACAAACCAAGGTTTACAGGATACGGTCAAGAGTTGTTCGTCAGGGAAGGAGTCGTTTATTGGCATGGTCAACGTTGGTGAAGAATTGATGCGTGAAAGTTGGTCGGCTATAACGTTTTCACATCCACTCTTGTCTCATATGACAAGATCAAATTCTTGTAACAACAGGATCCAACGTATTAGCCTGGCCAAAGCATCCTTCTTCGATAAAAGTTGTCATAGGGAGGAGTGATCGGTGTAAACCACTATTGCCGAGCCAATCAAGTAGGGCCTAAATTTTTCTAATGAAAATACAACCGCCAAGAGTTCTTCATCGGTAGTTGTGTAATTAATTTGGGTATCGTTCAAGGTCCTGTTGGATATAATGCCCTCAGAGTCAATTATTGGATCGCAGGCACGTGATTTCAATGATTGAGGGAGGACCTATGCCGGTAGGACAATCTTACTCAGGATGATTGTATACTATCTGGTTTGTCTTTCTCATCGTGTACATACTTTAGGTGACATAGTGGTTCACTATTACACGTTGATGGAGAATAGTATGCTACCATGGTTTATCTTAGTCATTGTGTACTGCTTTAGGTCACTTTACAGGTCACTATTGCACGTTGATAGAGCCCATAGGATTCTTGCTTGACTACCAGCAGTATGATGGCGATCATATACGTGAGAGCTGGGGTCTATAAGCACATCCTTAAACTGGTCCCTAGTCGTGGGAGTTTCAAGACTGGGCATCGATACTCCATTAGTAGACTAGTGTATACAGTCGAGACCCCGACGAGGGGCGGTGGCCGGTCTCACAAGCCATTAGTGTCAGTTGGATCACCTAAGATGTATACATGTGCTCATTGGGTTATGAGTACACCGGACAAGACTCGCCGGGAACATACTAGTTGGTATTTGTAAGTACGCGGCGGCGCCCCGGCCGTCAAACAGACGCCGACATGCGGAACAAAACTTTTACGACTGGCGCTATCGCGTACTTTATCCCGGATCGTCCATTAAAACTAAACTAACAAATTGTAAAGAGGGTAGAATTGTTAAACCGAATTATCCGAGTCCTTCGGTCTTCAACTATCATCCCACGCTATGTTGCAACTGATCCGAACTTGCTTGATCTCCGGTCTCGTCGTCCAGGTGCCACCACGTCGACGGATCTTTAAACGGGCTCCCGCCTCTGAACCGAGGCAACTCGATCGTCAAGTTTGCCAAAAGATACGACCAAGATGAAGTAGAAAATGAGTAGAATACTTTGTCTCGTTATGTCCAAGACTATGGACGAACGGTTAAAAGAAGTTGCCATTTGGAATCGGGTGAATGGAATTTGAACTAGGAAATTTCCATACACTAAACTATATGAAATCTTTGGCCAAAAATGAATGAATCAAAAATCTCTCTCTCACACATTGAAGTGGCCGGCCATATATATCAAAGGAGGGAGGTGAGTGTAGGAGAGTTCAAGTGGTGACCATAAGCTATGAACTTATCATAACCATTAAAGCAAGAATGACTCACTGATAAGCATTAAATGAAAACCAATGAAAAAAAACCTAGTCACCTTGCATCATTAATGAACCATTAATGACATAAATGAGTCATATGCTTAATCACCACTTCTAGAACCTTCTAGAAGCATGACTCACCTCATCAAGAAAAGATAAATCCGTATTTAACCGAATGTCAAAATACGGCTGATAGAAAACTGGAAACTGGCAACTTCCAAAAATCATCCCAAAACGAATTTCAGGATAACTTCGTATCGGTATAAACATACCCGCATTTGTATTACGACCGAATACAAATGCAACTGAGACAAAGATATTATATCTACACAGTATAATACTGGGTTCCGGCTTAAACCAAAGCCTACCAGTGTTATCTGCCCGAAAACTGACACGTGCGAAAACGCACGTGCATTTTCCGAACCTTGCCATAAACCCATACGACCTCTACAACGTTTCGCCCGAACTTAGAAAAGTGTCGGTGGGGGACTCTAATGACTCATCAACACACTGGCACTGGGTATAACCCCTAGCACGTCAGAGGTACGAGCTGTACGTAACGTTTTGCCTATGTATTGATTGGAAGGGAAGCTGACGAGCGAACTCATCTATAAACCCTACTGAGCCTGATAATGAACATAACCGTACAGTCCGGAACATTCGTCTATGAGTATCGCATATTAGGCCTAGGAGGTCGGTAAACGTCAGACCCCCAATAGCTGCATAAGTCGTGTCAGAGAGCAGCCCAGAACACCCTGAGATTCTGCTGGTATACCTACCAGTATATCTCGATTACCCTGGCCAGGGATTTCATGTAATGGCTCTACTAAACACAGCGCGATCTCACTCCCAATACCGGGAGAGACGAATCCCCGAAGATCCGCTCACTTGCCTCCAATGTGGCTCGGGACTGTAACCAAAATATACCTGTTTGCACGACTCCTTTGACCCGTAGTAGGGTATAAATCAAAGCACAGTGGGAACTCACACGAGACAAATGACGACCTCAGGTCAATGAACTAACCTTTACACATGTCACCAGGGAACTGTTATCTGACGATATGTATAATACCAACTAGCATGTTCCCGGCGAGTCATGTCCGGTGTATTCATAACCCAATGAGCACCTGTATACATCTTAGGTGATCCAACTGACACCAGTGGCTTGTGAGACCGGCCACCGCCCCTCGTCGGGGTCTTGACTGTATACACTAGTCTACTCTGGAGTATCGATGCCCTGTCTCGAAACTCCCACGACTAGGGACACTTTAAGGATGTGCTTATAGACCCCAGCTCCCACATATATGATCGCCATCATACTGCTGGTAGTCAAACAAGAATCCTATGGGCTCTATCATGATGATAAAGACAAACCAGATAGCATACTATCATCTTGAGTAAGACTGTTTTATCGGTATAGGTCCTCCCTCAATCATTGCAATCACGTACCTGCGATCCAATAATTGACTTAGACCGCACTATATCCAACAATCTCCCACTTGCACTTAAGGCTAATTATTGCGATGTCTCGTACTCACAGCTCGTGTGATACCGAACATCCAACTCCTCTACTAATCAGTTTCACAAAGCTCGTTTGTAAAACTGTTGTGTTCGAGAAATAGCCTCAGTGAGTGGATCCGCCTTGAAGTTTCTTTCTATGTCTCTCTTAATCTAAAGTTCGCAGAGAAAACCATCTCCCGAATCGAGTAATACCTGTCTTAGAATATGTCTGGATTTCTGATGGGACCTAGTTCATAAATGAACTCCAAATCCAAACTTCTTAGACTGTATCGATCACTGAAACTAATCAGTGTTGCGCACCATGCCTCCCACAGTATCCTTTTGGACCGCCTGTCCATAATACTGTCCCTCGTCTGAGGAAAAACTATAACTCTGACAATCCATGTTACCTTTGAAGCCTGGAATGATAACCGTCTCCCGAAGGAGGCTGCCGTCATCAAATCCGTAGAACATTCACTTATGTTCTAAAACTGCTTCCGTATGTTTCTTCAGGATTGGATTGATATAAACTTATCGCATCTTATGCAATAACGACATCTGGTGTGGTACTTGACATCTCACGATTGACTCAATTGCCCAAGCAAGTGATCTGTCAATCATGTACGTCCCTCTCCCCATTAGTCTGTAAGACACCTTTAGAGAGGTGACTCCATCACCTGCAGGTACTCCACCATGCCAGGAGTCAACTTATTCTAAAATACTATTAGAATACTGTCAAAGTACCCACATTGGGAAACTACCCAAATCTAGATCTAAAACCATAGATCTAGTAACCATAATGTCAGATATTATATCCATATCCTTTGTGGAGAAACAGTGTGACGACCATAGTATAACCGATCGTAGTATAGGAATTTTACTTCCTACACTGTGTATATCATCCAAATCCCAGGACATCACACCCTACTGCCTTCTTAACAGATCCATCCTCTATTCTGATGAAGTCAAACCCATGACTGTCATATAAAAAATCAAATGATCTATTTCCGCTATATCTGCTCAAGTCTATAAATAGACACTAGCTACTTGCCCACTATGCTTCCGCTGCTCCCACTGATTACGACAACCTTCTGGCAGAATAATATATACGTACACTTCTAAAACTAGTTTAGAACGATGCTATACATTTCCTCCTGCCGGGTCTCATAGTCTGGAACAACAGTAGTGTCAAGTCTGGGTAAACAAGAACCTCCCTGTCACCGTCCTTGAGGCTACCGGAGTACCTCTCGGGTGTCTGAGGTTACCCACCATATCTGCGGAGTGGCTATTGGAATGTCAAACCTGATTGAATATATAGGTCCTATTAAAACTTTCCGTAATCGTTTACGGTTCTGGAATCACTTCCAGTTCTACCATGCTCCCACTACTGTTTTTCTGAAAAAATCCATTTTAATAAAACTGTGGCGAGTCAAGAACAATATCACTATTGATCTTCCAGATGGTAGAAAATCAACCATCGTCGAAGATAGGGTCAACCCGCAAACTGCCATTACAGAAACGTGCTTTGAGTTATCCGGTGTGTGGTTTTAAGCGTAAGCTGGACAACTCCCCTTACCTTAACATCGTTAAGATATGAAGCAATCTATATCCAATATAGAAACATAGGCACTTATTTAATTAGAACCAGATTCAAATCCTGCAGCTGTCTTCAGTGCATAATAACTTAATAGAGAGAGGCTGATCAGTATTACTCAACTTAGAAATCCATCCAATTATGAGTAACCTGAAAGAGAAACAAGTTTCTCAAAAACCATTACTATCAATTGAATACCAATCACAAGTATCTACATCTTCTATTTCTTTGAAAAGTCCCGATACCTGCGATACATGGTTCTCTACTTTATTCTTATACGCACAACTTCTCAAAACTTAGAAATTATATTTCTACGAAACACTTGTCTAAAAACTAGAGAAGTCATAAGTAAATAGAATATTGTACGAGGACTAACCCCTTTGTCCTGATGGACACTGGACAATATACAATACTTTGTATAAGTCCGCTGAGTTGAATAACTCAAAACCTGTGCGTCGTAGGTTGAAAACTGTCCCCAGGAGATTTCCTCAAATATCACCAATTACAACGAATTCTGATATGATGAGGATGATCACCTAATTCCCAATAACTTGCTCCCACCCAACATCTGTAAAACCATACAGATGTGAGAATCATATCTGGTAAATACATACCCTGGAGTAAGTAGCTAATCAGGAAATCAGATTTCAATTAACAATGCACAGTGTAACTTAAACATGAAAATGTTTCGAAGGGGTGTCCTGGTATTCTTAGTAATGCCTCTTCCATAATCCAATTCATGACTTTAACCGTATATTTCCCTGCTATCTTTCCAATTCCCTTTATTTGTCTTTAGTCGTTAGCTTCTGTACACCTTCATTAGGCTAAATGGTTTTCTTCCTTCCCTACCGTTCGACACCAGCCTATGGTTTGGAAGAAGAATATCCAGTAAGCATAATAGGTGTACCCTCCTAAACCTAGGATTACTCGCAACTTGAGAGAAGGTGATGATAAAAGACAACTGAATAAACCTTATTCATATTTCTCCTGAACCGGAATCCATCTTCGAAAAATATCCTTCGAGTTCGTCTATAACCATACGATGGATTTATCCAATGGAATTGGATGTTCATAGTGATACGGGTTGTTCTGGAGAAATCAAAGGTGAAGTAGGAGTGGCGATGAAATACGTGGTTTGGTCATGAATGTTAGTAGTCGCAATTTACTTTGCTCTCTTTCTATTTCCTTTATTTGTCTTTACATCTTACCTTCTGCACACCCTACTTAGGCTAATTGGTTTTCTTCATTCCCTACCTTTCGGCACCTGCCTATGGTTTGGAATAAGACTATCCAATAAGCGTAATAGGTGTACTCTCCTAAACCAAGGAGCCCTCGCAACCTGAGAGAAGGTGATAATAAAAGACATTTGAATAAACCAATTCTATTTCTCCTGAACCTGGATCCATCCTTGGAGGAGTCCCTTCGAGTTCGTATATAACCATACGATGGATCTATCCAATGGAAGTGGACATCCGTAGTAATACGGGTTGTTCTGAGAAATACAAAGGGTAAAAGAAGGAGCGGCAATGACTTATGTAACTATAGACAATCTAAAAGCCAGTATATTAAGATGGTTCGGTCAATTTTGGTCACTGAGTTATAGTCTAGGGTCGGTCATAGGTCGCTGCCATAAGAGAGAGAGAGAAAAGAAACACTCTGCGTGCACTCTAGCCTAAACAGAATGGTTATTACTTTATCTAATTAGGAAACCTCCCACTGTTTTCTCAAATTCTCCTCCAAACCTGAAAGAAGAATTAGTCGGGGTCACCCGAAGAGTAAACCAACTCATCAGTGAGAATCGGGATCCAACTATCATCGCATGATAACTTGATGGAAGCCACTCAAGTCAACACACTCCTGAAGGTATGCGCAAGTCTGGCAAGTTTCTTGTATGTTTGAAACTCCCGATGTAATTTTTATCCCATGCTCTTATGACCTTGACGTAGGCCAACAAATCATAAGCAACATGTCAAGTTCTACCCGTCGTTGTCCTGATCAACTTAAGTCATCGTACATGCCCATGACGTAGGCCAACAAGGTGTACGTCTGACTTAAACTAATACATCTATCTATGCAACAAATGAATACCCAGCAGCTACCAAACACTATGTCTTGACGTAGGCCAACAAACATAGCTTGAATACTACCGACCATCCATAAGAAACGACGGAGGATTACGGCTGGTTTTTGGCGAAAAACCTTTAACGTAATGAACTTGATCTCGTTGAAGGAACCTGATAGCTTTATAAAAATATATAGTAGCGAAAACCTTTTGTTAAAGAAGTCACTCCCGGTGAAGGGATCTCGACTCTTTCCTCGTGGAATGAGGTGTAGGATATTCCAACTGAATACCGCTATGCAAAACAAAAGGAAACGTCTTTGTAATAATTTTAAAATTTGTTCCAACAACATCAATTATAGGTTTGTTTTATCTCGCATTGATAAGAATCAACACAGTCCCATCAATCAATCACACCAGAAAAGAACGAAAATAAAATGTACGTATATGCCATTCGCATTCGTCACTGGGTCCCGTCATCATCCGTTAGGTTACTTAACTAACGACAGAGCGCGTACTGGACTAGCGCGGGTGTAAAACATATACAACATCTAATAGTATATATACTAATTTACAATAATCGCTCCAGGCGTGATAAATGCAACATTACAGAAAAGTAATAAGCATCACAGAATATAACAGATAATCTGGGACCCCGGGTTTCACAGAGCCGCTACTGAAACCCGATGTTCCCCTGGTCGTGTGGATAGCCTGTACAATGAAACCTAGACCCCTACGGGTGCGGCAAGTTACCCGCCAAAACCTGAAGCGAGGTAGTCCCCACAACATAGTGAATGGAATACCCGGCACTTCACGGAATCCGGTAAATTGAGCACCCCTCCTTGGGTCAACCTGTACCACCTATGAGTGCGGCGAATAGCCTGCCAATTCAAGAGTGAGGCCCCTCTGCCTCTCAAAGCCATGAGATACGAACCCGTTGCGCTCCAGAACCCGGCTATTCGTGCACCCCACCGCGGGGTAAACCTAGTACAGAAATAAAAATAGTACAATAGGTACATCGACCGCAACCTGGTCGTGCCCCAAAAGAATATTAAACAAACAGGCAGTGACGGCAGTCCACATGTTGGACGCTCGCCCCGCAATATCAAATGTACAAATAAATCCGAATAGCACAACCATTGCACACTGCTATCCACCACGACAAATCCACAACATGACAGCACAACACAGAACATCAACGCGAATGTCACGTTCGCAAACCCGTCTAAAAGAACTATAGCAATCAGATGCAGTTTACCGATCAAATGACATTCCCGGTCGGAAATATAATGAAAGTACTGAAAAACTAACAAGTTTAAAATTTCGATCGACTAAATTTCCCGAAGTGGTCCCCACATACATCTGGTGTACAGTAACAAAATGTTGGCCCAAAAGACATATACCAAAAATAACCATTTCCCATGAGAAACCCACTGAAAAATTTGGCACACTGTTCCCACAAAAGCGCGGCGGATAAGCGGCCAAACCATGGTTTGGGCCGCGGATCCGCGGTCGTTTTGTGGGATCACGTGCCCAAATTTCACCAGTATTCTTCAAAAACCCTGCATGATTTTCTGAAATGCTCAAAATGAATTTTCGAACAGTTTAAAAATCGACAGAAACATCATGTACAGAAAATTGTGATTTCGCGAAATCCGTTCAATCGATCTTTTAAACATGTTAGCACAAGTTAGTATAGCTTAATGGTGAGGCTCTGATACCACTGTAAATACGCGGCGGCGCCCCGGACGTCAAACAGACGCCGACATGCGGAATAAAACTTTTACGACTGGCGCTATCGTATACTTTATCCCGGATCGTCCATTAAAGCTAAACTAACAAATTGTAAAGAGGGTAGAATTGTTATACCGAATGATCCGAGTCCTTCGGTCTTCAACTATCATCCCACGCTATATTGCAACTGATCCGAACTTGCTTGATCTCCGGTCTCGTCGTCCAGGTGGCACCACGTCGACGGATCTTTAAACGGGCTCCCGCCTCTGAACCGAGGCAACTCGATCGTCAAGTTTGCCAAAAGAGACGACCAAGATGAAGTAGAAAATGAGTAGAATACTTTGTCTCGTTACGTCCAAGACTATGGACGAACGGTTAAAAGAAGTTGCCATTTGGAATCGGGTGAATGGAATTTGAACTAGGAAATTTCCATACACTAAACTATATGAAATCTTTGGCCAAAAATGAATGAATCAAAAATCTCTCTCTCACACATTGAAGTGGCCGGCCATATATATCAAAGGAGGGAGGTGAGTGTAGGAGAGTTCAAGTGGTGACCATAAGCTATGAACTTATCATAACCATTAAAGCAAGAATGACTCACTAATAAGCATTAAATGAAAACCAATCAAAAAAAACCTAGTCACCTTGCATCATTAATGAACCATTAATGAAACAAATGAGTCATATGCTTAATCACCACTTCTAGAACCTTCTAGAAGCATTACTCACCTCATCAAGAAAAGATAAATCCGTATTTAACCGAATGTCAAAATACGGCTGATAGAAAACTCGAAACTGGCAACTTCCAAAAATCATCCCAAAACGAATTTCAGGATAACTTCGTATCGGTATAAACATACCCGTATTTGTATTACGACCGAATACAAATGCAACTGAGACAAAGATATTATATCTACACAGTATAATACTGGGTTCCGGCTTAAACCAAAGCCTACCAGTGTTATCTGCCCGAAAACTGACACGTGCGAAAACGCACGTGCATTTTCTGAACCTTGCCATAAACCCATACGGCCTCTACAACGTTTCGCCCGAACTTGGGAAAGTGTCGGTGGGGGACTCTAATGACTCATCAACACACTGGCACTGGGTATAACCCCTAGCACGTCAGAGGTACGAGCTGTACATAACGTTTTGCCTATGTATTGATTGGAAGGGAAGCTGACGAGCGAACTCATCTATAAACCCTAATGAGCCTGACAGTGACAATAACCGTACAGTCCGGAACATTCGTCTATGAGTATCGCATATTAGGCCTAGGAGGTCGGTAAACGTCAGACCCCCAATAGCTGCATAAGTCGTGTCAGAGAGCAGCCCAGAACACCCTGAGATTCTGCTGGTATACCTACCAGTATATCTCGATTACCCTGGCCAGGGATTTCGTGTAATGGCTCTCCTAAACACAGCGCGATCTCACTCCCAATACCGGGAGAGACGAATCCCCGAAGATCCGCTCACTTGCCTCCAATGTGGCTCGGGACTGTAACCAAAATATACCTGTTTGCACGACTCCTTTGACCCGTGGTAGGGTATAAATCAAAGCACAGTGGGAACTCATACGAGACAAATGACGACCTCAGGTCAATGAACTAACCATTACACATGTCACCAGGGAACTGCTATCTGACGATATGTATAATACCAACTAGCATGTTCCCGGCGAGTCATGTCCGGTATACTCATAACCAAATGAGCATCTGTATACATCTTAGGTGATCCAACTGACACCAGTGGCTTGTGAGACCGGCCACCGCCCCTCGTCGGGGTCTCGACTGTATACACTAGTCTACTCTGGAGTATCGATGCCCTGTCTCGAAACTCCCACGACTAGGGACACTTTAAGGATGTGCTTATAGACCCCAGCTCCCACATATATGATCGCCATCATACTGCTGGTAGTCAAACAAGAATCCTATGGGCTCTATCATGATGATAAAGACAAACCAGATAGCATACTATCATCTTGAGTAAGACTGTTTTATCGGTATAGATCATCCCTCAATCATTGCAATCACGTACCTGCGATCCAATAATTGACTTAGAGGGCACTATATCCAACAGTATTATACCTGACGTCAGATAGCAGTTCCCTGGTCACATGTGTACAGGTTAGTTCATGGACCTGAGATCGTCATTTGTCTCGTGTGAGTTCCCACCGTGCTTTGATTACTACCCTACCATGGCTCAAAGGAGTCGTGCAAACAAGTTTTAGTTGGGTATAGTCCCGAGCTACATGGAGGCAGTGAGCAGATCGGCAGGGGTTCATCTCTCCCGGTATTGGGGGGTAAGATCGCGCTGTGTCTAGGAGAGCCATTACACGAAGTCCTTGGCCAAGGCAGGAAATTTACTGGTAGGTATTCCAGTAGTATCTCAGGGTGTTCTGGGCTACACTCCGACACGACTTGTACCGCTTTTGTTGGAGATAGTGCCCTCAGAGTCAATTATTAGGTCACAGGTACGTGATTGCAATGATTGATGGAGGACCTATCCCGGTAGGACAGTCTTACTCGAGATGATAGTATGCTATCTGGTTTACCTTTATCATCGTGTACTGCTTTAAGTGACCTGACAAGTCGCTATTACACGTTGGTAGAGCCTCTAGGATTCTTGCTTGACCACCAGCAGTATGAGGGCGATCATATAAGTCGGAGCTGGGGTCTATAAGCCTATCCTTAAATGGTCCCTAGTCGTGTGAGTTTCGAGACAGGGCATCGATACTCCAGAGTAGACTAGTGTATACAGTCGAGACCCCGACGAGGGGCGGTGGCCGGTCTCACAAGCCACTGGTGTCAGTTGGATCACCTAAGATGTATACAGGTGCTCATTGGGTTATGAGTAGACCGGACAGGACTCGCCGGGAACATACTAGTTGGTCATATACCAGACGTCAGATGGCAGTTCCCTGGTGACATGTGTGCAGGTTAGTTCATCGACCTGGGGATCGTCATTTGTCTTGTGTGAGTTCCCACTGTACTTTGATTACTACCCTACCACGGCTCAAAGGAGTCGTGCAAACAGGTTTTAGTTGGGTACAGTCCCGAGCCACATGGAGGCAGTGAGCGTATCTTCAGGGGTTCGTCTCTCCCGGTATTGGGGGCGAGGTCGCGCTGTGTCTAGGAGAGCCATTACACGAAGCCCTCGGCCGAGGCAAGGAGATTTACTGGTAGGTATTCCAGTAGTATCTCAGGGTGTTCTGGGCTACACTCCGACACGACTTGTACCGCTTTTGGGGGTCTGACTTTTACCAACCCCCTAGGCCCGCCATCCGATGCTCATAGACGAACGGACCGGACTGTACGGATATTGTTACTGACAGGCCCAGTAGGGTTGTCAGGCTGAGTTCACTCACAGACATCCCTTTTAGTCAATACCTGGTAGCCCGTTACGTATTGGCTTATACCTCTGACGTGCTAGTGGTTAAATCCACAACCAAGGTGTTGACGAGTCTTTAGAGTCCCCCACATTCTGTTACTCAGCTTTCGGGCGAAAGGTTGTAGAGGCCGTATGGAGATATGGCAAGGTCCGATCATATACGTGCGGTATTGCACGGATCGGGATCGGACAGTTTGTACTATAGGCCGTATGGTTATATGGCAGGGTTCGATCAGATACGTGCGGTATTGCACGGATTAGGATCGAACAGATATTACTAGCCGGTTTTGGTATAAGCCGGATTCTAGTATAGTACAGTGGAGATTTTATCTCATTGCATTTGTATTTCGGTCGGAATACAGATGCGGGTGTGTATGCACAGTATCGGGGTTTTCCTGTAATTTATTACGGGACCAGTTTTCTGGAGTTGCCAGTTTGCTTTCCGTTTCGGCCGATTTCTATTGTTCCGTTCATTGGCCGAAGATTGGTGGAGGAGGGCTTATTTGCATTGTTGCAAATAGGCATTTGTGGAGGGGTTCTTTTCATTTTTTTGTATCATGATAACTTTTCCTTGACCTTGACATCTAGCTTTATCATGATGGCTTGACTTTGTAGACAATCATGGTTGTTGATGATTGTTGGTTGAGTATTGGTTTTGGGAGTGATCATTGTTTCTCATCATCACTTGCTTTTCAACCACCTCTTTGTCTTGACTCTCTCTCTTGCATGATAGATGAGAATGGCTCCTATTATCTTTTGATACACTACACTCTCATTCTCTCCTCTCTTTAAGCATGGCCGGCCACTCCCAAAGTGGGCTGTCCAAGATTTTGGTGGTGGGTTTTTAGCTCATTTGATATTGTAAAAATCCCACAAGTTCCATCTCCAAACTCCATAGTTCATCCCTCCACCAAAAGGCAATTCCTACAACCCCAAATGATACTTGCTCACTAGATATTCTACAGCAAACCTTGGGCACGTCGACTAGCCAGCTTCGTGCCCGAGTTGCCTCGGCATTGAGGTGGGAGCCCGTAAAAGAAGTAGGCGATGTGGTGCACTTCCGGCGACGAGGAGGAGACGGGACATTCCGCAGGAGATTGGGACGACGACGAGAAGACCGGAGGACTCGGATCTGTCGGTATATCTCTCTTCCCTTTCTTGTAGATAGCTAGGACTAGTTAGTGGTTCGATCCGGGTATTAGTGCGCGGCGGTTTGCCAGTTCAAGTAAAATTAAAGTTTATCACCGCTTCCGCATTTGGCCGTCGGATTGACGGCCGGGGCGCCGCCGTGCACTTACAGTGGTATCAGAGCCTCGCCATTAACTTAGTCTAGCTTGGTTTAATGTGTTTTGCATTTCCGATCGACCAAAACTCCAAAATCTACATTTTTGTTAGCATCAGTTTCTGTTGAAATTTTTTGGTCTCGAAAAATTTTTCAGGTTGTAAAATATTGATGTACTGGTAAATCTAAGAGCTCTGTAAAAATTCGATGAAGTGAATCCACAGTGGGAGCGCGGAACCGCCCCAAATACCCCCTTCCCGCCGCTGTTCCGCCGCACACTGTGGGGATCCCTGCACCAATTTTTTACAGAGGCTTTCTGGGCTTGAAATATGGGTTTCGGAATATTAATTTTGGGCCCATAATTTCTGTGAGTGCTACAGTATTGTTTGGGGGCCCACTTGTTAAAGTTTGATCGATCGGATATTTTAAACACATTATTTCACAGTATTTACATTATATCTGCGACCGTGAATGTCACTTGATCGGTAAATCCGGTCTAACTGCTATAGCCCGGTTAGACGGATTTGCGAACGTGACTTTCACGTTGATGTTCTGTTTTTGCTGTGATGTTGCGGATCGGTCGTGGGGGATAGCCTGGATGCAATGCTAGTACAGTTGTGGTTGTATTATGTACATTTGATATTGCGGGGCGAGCGTCCGACATGTGGACTGCCGTCACTGCCTGATTGTATTATTATTTTGGGGCACGACCTGGTTGCGGTCGATGTACCCGGTGTATGTATATTTTACTTTCTGTACTAGGATTACCCCAGGAGGGGTGCACGGATAGCCGGGTTCTAGAAGGCAACAAGCCCGCATCTCATGGCATTGAGACAGAGGGGGCTTCACTCTAGGATTGGCAGGCTATTCGCCGCACTCGTAGGGGGTACAGGTTGACCCAGGAGGGGTGCCCAAGTTGCCGGATTCCGTGAAGTGCTGGGTGGTCCATTCACGGTACTGAAGGGGGCTGCCTCGCTTCAGGTTTTGGCGGGTGACTTGCCGCGCCCGTAGGGGTCTAGGATTTCATTGCACAGGCTATCCACACGACCAGAGGAACGTCGGGTTTCAGTAGTGGCTCTGTGAAACCCGGGGATCCCAGATATCTGTATTGTTTCTGTGATGCTGTACATTTTCTGTGATGTTGCATTTCTTTCACGCCTTGAGCGAAATATAATATATTGGTATATATATTAGTAGATGTTGTATATGTTTTACATCCGCGCTAGTCCAGTCCCCGCTCTGACGTTACTTAGCTAACCTAACGGGTAATGACGGGACCCAGTGGCGAATGCGGATGGCATATACGTACATCAGTATATTTTTGTTCTTTTTGGTGTGATCAATTGATGGGACTGCATTGATTCGGATCAATGCAAGTTAAAAACAAACCTAATCTCATGTTGTTGGAACACTTTTCAAAAAGCTGTTATTGCAAGGACGTTCACTTTTGTTTTGCATCGTGGTATTCAGTTGGAATATCCTGCTCCTCAGTCGACGAGGCAAGGGCCGAGATCCCTTCACCGGGAGTGACCTCTTGGACAGAAGTTTGTGTCAGGGCATTAACTTCACTATAGCCGATTACTTTTGCTTTGCATCGCGGTATTCATTTGGAATATCCTGCACCCCATTCTACGGGGAAAGAGCCGAGATCCCTTCACCGGGAGTGACCTCTTTAGCAACGGTTTTCGTCACTATATTTTCAAAAAGCTATCCGTTCCTTCAACGATATCAAGTTCATTACGTTAAAGGTTTTCGCCAGAAACCATTCGTAGCCCTCTGTCGTTTCAGACGGGTAGCACGTAGTATTCATGCTATGTTTGTTGACCTTCGTCAAGGCATAGTGTATGGTAGCTGCTTGTTACCTTTCTGCTGCATAGATAGATGCGTTGGTTTGGGACAGTCGTACAGCCTTGTTGACCTTCGTCAAGGGCTTGTACGGGTGGATTCAAATTAACCTGGATAATGACAGGTAGAACATGACATGTGACTTATGATTTGTTGACCTTCGCCAAGGTCATAAGAGCATGGGGCAGAAATCACATCGGGAGTTTCAAAAGAACTGAAACTTGCCAGATATGCGCATACCTTCTGGAGTGTGATACCGTGAGCGGATTCCGTCACGTTGTCATGCGATGAGAGTTGGATCCCGATTCCCACTGATGAGTTAGTTTACTCCTCGGGTGACCCCGACTAATTCTTCTTTCAGGTTTGGAGGAGAATTTGAGGTACAGTGGGAGGTTTCCAGATTAGATAAATTGGTAACCATTCTGATCTAGGTTAGAGTGCACGCTGAGTGTTTCTTTTCTCTCTCTCTTCGGCAGCGACCATTGACCCGACCCTAAGACTATGATTCAGTGACCAAGTTGACCGAACCTTCTTAAACACCGGCTTTTGGATTGTCAGAGTTGCAAACCTCATTGCCACTCCTACTTTTACCCTTTTCTCCAGGACACCCCGTATTACTACGAACGTCCACTTCCATTGGACAAAACCATCGGATGGTTAGATACGAACTCGAAAGAATTTATTCGAGGATGGTTTCAGGTTCTGGAGAAAACGAATAAGACTATTCAGTTGTCTTTTCCTTTTTCCTTCTCTCAGGTTGCGAGTACTCCTTGGTTTAGGAGATAGTACACCTATTACGCAAATTGGATAGTCTTCTTCCAAACCTTAGGCTGGTGCCGAATGGTGGGGAATGAAGAAAACCAATTAGCATAACGATGGTGTACAGAAGGTATTAAGTTAAGACAAAGCAAGGGATTAGTAAGAGGGCAAAGTAAATTGCGACTGCTATTCACGACCAAACCAAGTATTCCTTCGCCAATCCTAAATCACCTTTGTATTTCTCCAGGACACTCCGTATCACTACGAAGATCCACAGTTTATTGGATACTCCATCGTATGGTTATATACGAACTCGAAAGGAACTTGTTCCAGTTCGGGGATGGATTCTGGTTCAGGAGAAATAGGAGTAAGATTTATTCAGGTGTCTTTTATCCTCACCTCCTCTCGCATTGCGAGTGTTCCTAGGATTGGGACAGTACACCCATTATGCTTATTGGATAGTCTTCTTCCAAACCATAGGCTGGTGCCGAACGGTAGGGAAGGAAGAAAACCATTTGGCTTAATGGGGTGTGCAGAAGGTAATGACTAAAGACATATGAAGGGATTTGGAGAGGTGGCAAAGGATTATACGGTTACAGTCGTGAATCTGGAAGAGGCATTACTAGGAATACCATGATACCCCATCGAAACATTTCAATGTTTCAGTTTCACTGTGTAATGTTAAAAGAAAACTGATTTCCTGATTAGATACTTACTCCAGGGTATGTATTTACCAGGTTTGATTCTCACATCTGTATGGTTTTACAGATGATGAGTGGGAGTAGGTTATTGGGAATTGGGTGATCATCCTCATTATATCGGGATTCGTTGTAATCGGTGATATTTGAGGAAATCACCTGGGCTGTTTGCCGGTCGGCAAATGTTTGGTTTTGAATATCCGCTGTTATGCACCAATTTCAAATTGATATATCTGTACGTCTATTTTCATAGAGTGAGATATACCTTTCTGAAATTATGTCTACGACATTTACCTATATCAGTGGATAGTTAGGTAAGGAGCATTAAACAGCGGTGTAATTCTTCTTAACCATAAGTACAGTTTTCAACCTACGACACACAGTGAATGAGTTATCAGACTCAAGGGACTTATACAGAGTATTGTATGTTGTCCAGTGTCCATCAGGACAGAGGGGATGGTCCTCGTACTATATTCAGTTTACTTATGACTTCTCTAGTTTTTAGACACGTGTTTCGTGGAAACGCAGGGTCTGAATTTCGAGAAGTTATAGGTATTTGAATAGAGTAGAGAACCAGCTATAGCAAGTATCGGGATTCTTCAAAGTGATCGAGGATGTAGATACTTGTGTATGGTATTCAGTTGGTAGTAATGATAAAGAGAAATTGCTTCTCTTTCAGGTTATTCATAATTGGAAGCATTCCTAAGTTGAGTAACGCTGATCGTCCTCCTTCCATTTAGTTGACATGCGCTGGAGACAGCTGCATGATTTGAATCTGGTTCAATTAAATCAGTGCCTCTGTTCCTATATGGGATATAGAACAGTTCGTATCTTAACGATGTTAAGGTACGGGGAGTTGTCCGGTTTTTGCTTAAAACCAGACATTGGACAACTCAAGGCACGTTTCTATAATGGCTATTTGTGGGTTGACCCAGGCTATGACGAGGGTTGACTTTCTACCATCTGGATGAACAATAGCAATATTGTTCTAGACTCGCCACAGTTTTATTAAAAATGGATTTTTTCAGAAAAACAGTCGTGGGAGTATGGTAGAACTGGAAGTGATTCCAGAACCACAAACGATTACTGAAGATTTGATAAGGAACCTAAAGATTCAATCTGGATTGACATTCCATTAGCTACTCCGCATATAAGGTGGGTAACTTCAGGCACCCGAGAGGTACTATGGAAGCCTCAAGGACGGTGACAGGGAAGTTCTTGTTTACCCACAATTACCATTGCTGTTGTTCCAGGCTGCGAGACCCGGTGGGAGGATGAGTATAGCGTCGTTCAAAACTAGTTTTAGAAGTGTACGTCTATATGACTCTGCCAGAGGGTTGTCGTAGTCAGTGGGAGCAGCGGAAGCATTGGTAGACAGGTAGCTTATGTCTATTTATAGACTAAAGCAGTTATAGCGGAGATAGATCATCTATTTCTGACGTGACAGTCATGGGTTTGACTTCATCAGAATAGGGGATGGATCTGTTGAGAAGGTAGTAGGGTGTGATATCCTGGTATTTGGATGACACACACAGAGTAGGAAAAGAAACTCCTATACTACAGTCGGTTATACTTTGGTCGTCACACAGTGGTTTCTCCACAAAGGAAATGGATATTATATCAGACATACTGGTTACTAGATCTATGGTTTTAGATCTAGATTTGGGTGGTTTCCCAATCTGGGTACTTTGACAGCATTCTAAGAGTATTTAGAATGGACGACTCCCGGCACGGTAGTGTACCTGCAGGTAATGGAGTCACCCTCTCTAAAGGTGTCTTACAGACTTAAAGGGGAGAGGGATGTGCATGGTTGGCAGATCACTTGCTCAGGGAATTGAGTCAATCATGAGATGTCAAGTACCACACCAGATGTTGTTCTTGCACTAGATGCAATAAGTTGACATTTGATCCAATCCTGGAGAAACAGTCGGAAGCAGTTTAAGAACATAAGTGAATGTTCTAGGGATATGATAACGACAGCCTCATGCGGGAGACAGTTATCATTCCAGGCTTCCAAGGTGACATGGACGACAAGGAGGTTGTCAGAGTTATAGTTTTCCTTCTGATGAGGGGCAGTATTTTGGACAGGTGGTCCAAGGCAATACTGAGGGTGGCATGGCGCAGGATACTGATTAAGTTCAGTTGACGATACAGTCTAAGAAGTTTGGATTTGGAGTTCATTTATGAACTAGGTCCCATCAGACATCCAAACACATTCTAAGACAGGTATTGCTCATTTCGGGAGATGGCTTTTTCCGCGAACTTGAGATATAGAGAGACATAGAAGGAAACAACAAAGCGGATCCACTCACTGAGGCTATTCCTCGAACGCAATAGTTTCGCAAACGAGCTTTGTGAGACTGACTGGTAGAGAAGTTGGGTGTTCGGTGTCACACGGGCTGTGAGTATGCGACATCGCAATAATTGGCCTTGAGTGCAAGTGGGAGATTGTTGGAGATAGCGCCCTCAGAGTCAATTATTAGGTCACAGGTACGTGATTGCAATGATTGATGGAGGACCTATCCCGGTAGGACAGTCTTACTCGAGATGATAGTATGCTATCTGGTTTACCTTTATCATCGTGTACTGCTTTAAGTGACCTGACAAGTCGCTATTACACGTTGGTAGAGCCCCTAGGATTCTTGCTTGACCACCAGCAGTATGAGGGCGATCATATAAGTGGGAGCTGGGGTCTATAAGCATATCCTTAAATGGTCCCTAGTCGTGTGAGTTTCGAGACAGGGCATCGATACTCCAGAGTAGACTAGTGTATACAGTCGAGACCCCGATGAGAGGCGGTGGCCGGTCTCACACGCCACTGGTGTCAGTTGGATCACCTAAGATGTATACAGGTGCTCATTGGGTTATGAGTACACCGGACAGGACTCGCCGGGAACATGCTAGTTGGTCATATACCAGACGTCAGATGGCAGTTCCCTGGTGACATGTGTGCAGGTTAGTTCATCGACCTGGGGATCGTCATTTATCTTTTGTGAGTTCCCACTGTACTTTGATTACTACCCTACCACGGCTCAAAGGAGTCGTGCAAACAGGTTTTAGTTGGGTACAGTCCCGAGCCACATGGAGGCAGTGAGCGTATCTTCAGGGGTTCGTCTCTCCCGGTATTGGGGGTGAGGTCGCGCTGTGTCTAGGAGAGCCATTACACGAAGCCCTCGGCCGAGGCAAGGAGATTTACTGGTAGGTATTCCAGTAGTATCTCAAGGTGTTCTGGGCTACACTCCGACACGACTTGTACCGCTTTTGGGGGTCTGACTTTTACCAACCCCCTAGGCCCGCCATGCGATGCTCATAGACGAACGGACCGGACTGTACGGATATTGTTACTGACAGGCTCAGTAGGGTTGTCAGGCTGAGTTCACTCACAGACATCACTTTTAGTCAATACCTGGTAGCCCGTTACGTATTGGCTTATACCTCTGACGTGCTAGTGGTTAAATCCACAACCAAGGTGTTGACGAGTCTTTAGAGTCCCCCACATTCTGTTACTCAGCTTTCGGGCGAAAGGTTGTAGAGGCCGTATGGAGATATGACAAGGTCCGATCATATGCGTGCGGTATTGAACGGATCAGGATCGGACAGTTTGTACTATAGGCCGTATGGTTATATGGCAGGGTTCGATCAGATACGTGCGGTATTGCACGGATCAGGATCGAACAGATATTACTAGCCGGTTTTGGTATAAGCCGGATTCTAGTATAGTACAGTGGAGATTTTGTCTCATTGCATTTGTATTTCGGTCGGAATACAGATGCGGGTGTGTATGCACAGTATCGGGGTTTTCCTGTAATTTATTACGGGACCAGTTTTTTGGAGTTGCCAGTTTGCTTTCCGTTTCGGCCGATTTCCATTGTTCCGTTCATTGGCCGAAGATTGGTAGAGGAGGGCTTATTTGCATTGTTGCAAATAGGCATTTGTGGAGGGGGTCTTTGCATTTTGTTGTATCATGATAGCTTTTCCTTGACCTTGACATCTAGCTTTATCATGATGGCTTGACTTTGTAGACAATCATGGTTGTTGATGATTGTTGGTTGAGTATTGGTTTTGGGAGTGATCATTGTTTCTCATCATCACTTGCTTTTCAACCACCTTTTTGTCTTGACTCTCTCTCTTGCATGATAGATGAGAATGGGTCCCATTATCTTTTGATACACTACACTCTCATTCTCTCCTCTCTTTAAGCATGGCCGGCCACTCCCAAAATGGGCTGTCCAAGATTTTGGTGGTGGGTTTTTAGCTCATTTGATGTTGCAAAAATCCCACAAGTTCCATCTCCAAACTCCATAGTTCATCCCTCCACCAAAAGGCAATTCCTACAACCCCAAATGAGACTTGCTCACTAGATATTCTACAGCAAACCTTGGGCACGTCGACTAGCCAGCTTCGTGCCCGAGTTGCCTCGGCATTGAGGTGGGAGCCCGTAAAAGAAGTAGGCGATGTGGTGCACTTCCGGCGACGAGGAGGAGACGGGACATTCCGCAGGAGATTGGGACAACGACGAGAAGACCGGAGGACTCGGATCTGTCGGTATATCTCTCTTCCCTTTCTTGTAGATAGCTAGGACTAGTTAGTGGTTCGATCCGGGTATTAGTGCGCGGCGGTTTGCCAGTTCAAGTAAAATTAAAGTTTATCACCGCTTCCGCACTTGGCCGTCGGATTGACGGCCGGGGCGCCGCCGTGCACTTACAGCTTTTGGGGGTCTGACTTTTACCAACCCCCTAGGCCCGACATGCGATGCTCATAGACGAACGGACCGGACTGTACGGATATTGTCACTGATAGGCTCAGTAGGATGTCAGGATGAGTTCGCTCATCGACCTCCCTTTTGGTCAATACCTGGTGGCCCGTTACGTACGGCTAGTACCTCTGACGTGCTAGTGGTTAAATCCACAGCCAAAGTATTGACGAGTCTTTAGAGTCCCCCTCAGATAGTTTCTCAAGTTTCGGGCGAAACGTTGTAGAGGCCGTATGATATATGGCAGGGTTCGATCATATACGTGCGGTAGTGCAGGGATCATGATCGGGCGGATCATACTAGTGTGCTTTGGTTTAAACCGGATCCTAGTATTCGATTTGTTGGATTACTTTAGTCTCATTACATTCTCATTCAGTCGGAATGCGGGTGCAGGTATGTATATACAGGTGAGGGGTATCCTTGTGATCCGTCACGAGTTTACTTTAGATGTTGCCGTATCTTTTTATTGTTACAAACATTTGGATTAATGTTTGTTAATGGAAATTAAGAGCTAGAAATCATCATTTTATGCATTAAATGTGACATGGACATATATGGTGACTCATGGTCTCTTTTAGTGTGTATATGTTACATTTGATGTTTGATTTGTGTTGATATGATGAGAGGAGAGAGAGGGGCTGCTATATGAGTAGTTTTGGTCTTGTATTTTTCATGCTAGAGCACTCTCTCTCACTCTCATAATATATCACAAAAGGAAAAAAGAGAAAGTCTTCTCTTCTTCTTCTTCCTCATTCTTCTCTAGCTCACCATTTCCATTAATGGCAACACTTTAAACCTCCATCCAAATCAATGGTGCAAGAGACAAAGTGATCACAAACATTCTCTACAACACTTTGGACCCGTCGACTAGCACACTTCGTGCCCGAGTTGCTTCGGATGAAGCGGGAGCCCATAAAAAGACTCGTAGATGTGGTGCCCTTTCCGACGAGGAGATCGAGACCGGAGTTGCCGCGAGGAGCTTGGGATGGTGGCCAAAGACCGAAGGACACAGATCGATCGGTATAGCTTTCTACCCTCTCTCTAGATAGCTAGTAGTAAGTTAATGGTTCGATCCGGGTTTTAAGCATACGATAGCGCCGGTTTTCAAGTTAAGAAAAATTTTCGTTTCCGCATTTTGGCCTCGGAAAGACGGCCGGGGCGCTACCGTAGTCTTACTGGTCCTACTTTCATAGTAAATTACATGTGGCATCTTATCAATGTGCTGCATTAAGACTGCACCAATAGCAAAATCTGATGCATCACACATAAGCTCGAACAGGTGGTTCCAATCCGGAGATGATAGAACGGGGGCTGTAGTGAGAGATCTTTTAAGCGATTCAAAACCAGCCTCATAATCCGAATCGAAGTGAAATATTGTATCCTTGGCCAAGAGAAGAGTTAAGGGTCTAGCAATTTTGCTAAAGTCCTTAATGAATCTCCTATAAAATCCTGCATGACCAACGAAGGATCGTATATTTTTGACGCATTTGGGAGGAGGAAGGTTATGGATGACATCAATTTTAGCTCGGTCTACCTCAATGCCTTTTCGTGAAATGATATGTCCAAGGACAATACCTTCTTGGAGCATTTTTCCCAATTCAAAGTTAAGTTCTTATCCTTACAGCGGGTAAGAACCGCGTCAAGATGACGTAGGCATTCCTCAAAGGAGTCCCCAAATATGGAGAAATCGTCTATAAATATCTCAAGAAAATTCTCGACCATGACTGAGAATATCCCTATCATACACCGCTGAAATGCAACGGGAGCGTTGCATAACCTAAAGGGCATGCATCTATAAGTAAACGTACTGAAAGGACAAGTAAATGTTGTTTTATCTTGATCCTTTTCGGCGATGGGGATCTGGTTATAGCCAGAGTATCCGTCCAAGAAACAATAGTATTCATGTCCAGCTAATCATTCTAACATCTGGTCAATGAAAAGTAGAGGGATGTGATCTTTCCTCATTGCGGCATTGAGTTTTCTGTAATCAATACATGCGTGCCACCCAGTTTAGGTGTGTGTTTGGATCAACTCATTAGCCTCATTAGTTATGACCGTGATGCCAGACTTTTTAGGGACCACATGAATAGGACTTACCCATTGGCTATCAGATATTGGGTAATTATACCACTATCTTGGCACTTGACGATTTATTTCTTTACCGCGTCCTTCATAACGGGATTTAACCGTCTTTGTGGGTCTCTGGTTGGTTTGGCTTCATCCATCAAATGTATATAATGTTCAACAATCAAGGGACTAATCCCTTTGATGTCAGCCATTGTCCAACCAAATGCTTGCCGATTTGATCTCAATACCGCCAAAAGTACGTTCTCTTGCTCTAAAGCTAGAGAACCGAATATGATCATGGGCTAAGACTCATTCTTACCTAAATATGCATATTTAAGATGAGAAGGTAGCGGTTTGAGATCTAGTGTCGGCGGAGAGACGAAAGAAGGTGGGGTAAGGGAATGATACTCGGACTCCCTAAGAGATTCATAACTTGCGTAGGATATTGACTTGGAAAGCGCTACTGACTTTTGCGACGAGTCAAAGGATTCAAACTCGGGGATGGAATCATCAAAGATATCCTCACTATAATAATTTTCCAGATCAAACAATGTCGCACTAGTGTTATCGAGATCATTATAGCAAAGTACTTCAGCTTCGCAGCTGTCGGAAGCTATCTCGTTGATAGAAAAGACATCGATTAAATGAGCAGAAGGTTTAGATGGTTGACTTCCTAACTTGTGAATATTTAGCTCAATTGTCATCTTCCCGAAGGATAAGTTCATAGAACCGTTACGACAATTAATGACAGCGTTGGAAGTTGCTAGAAAAGATCAACCGAGTATCACCCGGATTTGGTTACGTGGGTTCGCCACAGGCTGTGTATCTAAAATAATAAAGTCCACAAGGAATATGAATTCTCCGATTTTGATTAACACATCCTCTAGCTCACCCTTAGGTTGGGCGATAGATCGATCTGCTATCTCGAGAGTGCAGTGGGCAGGTTTCAACTCTCCTATACCTAGCTGCTGATAGACGGAATATGGAAGTAAGTTAACACTAGCGCCGAGGTCAAGTAGAGTGCGATTTATGCTTTTACCCCCATTAGTTATAGATATTGTAGGACAACCGGGGTACTTACTTTTCTTAGGCAATTGTTGTATAAAAGTCATGCTCACATTACTTGTTAAGAATACCTTTTTCAGCACTTGAGTTTTTCTCTTCTTAGTGCACAAGTCCTTAAGGATTTTTGCATAAGAAGGAACTTGTTGAATAGAATCTAGGAGAGGAATATTTATATTAACTTGCTTATACATTTCCACAATTTTCTCCATTTGTGCGTTAAGTTTGTTGGCCCTCAACCTGTTTGGAAACGGAGCTTTATCAATAAGTTTTGGGTCCAACATTTGTGGAGAAGTTTGTGGGGATGGATCTGATCCTAGAATTGGAGTTGGGATCGTTTTAGGTTGACTCGAGAAAGTGGGATGAGTGTTCTAGCCTTGGGGAAAATGGAGAATAGGCTCGGAAGAAGGTGGGAGACTAGACGAATTAGGGCAAGAAGTGGAAGCCGGGGTTTCAATTGATTCCTCATCATCAATCTGTTCACTCACTTGGTTGTTCAACACTCTTCCTAATCTCAACGTGGTAACGGCACTCACATTATGACTTTGTGAGTGGCCAGGATTCGGTAGGGGTTGAGATGGAAGTTTCCTTTTTTCTCTCGCACTCATCGCGACATTTATTTGTGTAAGTTGTGCTTCTATCGATATTATACTTTCCACGTAGGAGGTGGTGGTCTGCATTAATGCTCGGATAGAAGGCTTTATATCATCCGTCGTTTGCATGGAATGTTTACACGCTTCGTTCAAGTGCAGATGAGTTTTCGGTACCGGACGTTTGGAAAGAATTATTATAAGGTGTAGAATTGTTGGCCAGATTTTGAAAAGGTTGCGATTGAAAGGGGTGCTGACTCTGTGGTGGTGGTTGCTGTTGCTGTGGAGGAGGTCTTTGATAATTTCTTGGGAACTGGTTTTGATTTTGAGTTTGGTTTTAGTTCCAAGCAAAATTAGGATGATTCCTCCACCCGTGATTGTACGTGGAAGAATAAGGATCGTTTCTAGGTCGCTGCTGAAAAGTACCATTAGTGTCTTCTTGACCTTGAAATGGTGCACTCAAAGGACATTCTTCCGTTAAGTGTGATGGGTCAGAACAGCAACCACATACAGTTTTGGGGACCATAACCTGGTTTAGGGAGTCTGATGAGAATTTGTTCTCTATAGCATCGAGTTTCCTTTGTATTGCGGCCATTTTGGCTTTCACTGCGATGGAAACATCGAGCTGATGGATACCACCCCTAGATGATGATTGTCTAATGCTTTCCCACTGCAAAGTGTGTTCAGCGAGATCTTCCAGAAATTTCCAAGCTTCACCATCTTCTTTGGACATGAAATTGCATTGACATGTGGTTTCAAGCATCTGCTTTGTCGCTGGATTAATGCCCTCATATATAATTCGGCATAGATCCCATCTATTTATTCCATGATGAGGATATTGGACAAGCAGATCTTTAAACCGTTCAAAGCATTTCCAGAATGGTTCATTTGGAAGCTGGGTAAACTGGTTGATCTCGCTCCAAACACGGGCGGTCTTATGATTGGGATAAAATTTCTTAAGGAATGTTATAACAAATTCATCCCAATTTGCAATAGAGTGTGCAGCAGTGTTATAAAGCCATTTTTCTGCTAGATCGCACAAAGTAAAAAGGAGAAGACGTAAGCGCATAACATCCACTGACAGTTGTGACATACCCATCATTGCGCATACGTTTTCGAATTTGGTGATAAAAACGTATGCGTCTTCATACTCAAGCCCGTGAAATTTTGGCAAAAGGTTAATGAAGTGTGGTTTAATTTCAAAATTATCCCCATTGGCTGGTGGAATAGATAGACAAGTAGGAAGGGGACCGCGTATCGGGTAACATCTCTCTTGGGGAGAGATGCGCGATGCATTCTGCGTACCTGCGGGTGGTGGCAGGGTGGTGTTATAATCTGATGGAGAACCGTCCATCTTGGATGTGGTGGGTGGAAGGGAAAAAGAAGATGAAGAAATACCAAATTCGGAGTCGATAGCAGAAACGAGGACAAGACGGGCACTAGAATCTCGTGTCCAGCCGAGCATGCACTAAGCAGGTTTAGCGCACGTGGCAGCGTGTATGAATGATTTAAAAATGATTTGTTTTGAAAAGTGTCGGACATGAAACAAATCACAAAAAATGCACAAACAACCCTCGAACTAAGGTCGCCTAGGTCAAGTCTCTAGACCGCTCCTAAGCTTCCAAAGGACAATTCACAGGATCAATGCTCTACCACCTCTTTATAACTCTTGTGGCCAGGTAAGTGCCAGGTAAGTGAGAGGTATCCGCTATACGAATCACCGAAAATAGCGGGCCTAATTAAGTAATGTAACATTTTCAAAAATATAAAATATTAATTTTGGGAATTTTTATAATTTAATATTATTTTATTGATTATTTTAATATTAAATCTATAATTAAATGCAAATAAATAGGAAAAATGTTAGGAAAATTATGGAAAATTCTAAAATAGGGTAAATTAGAGAATTTTGACATTTTAAAGTTTTTGTGATTAGTTTGACACTAATTTAGTGCTAATCGCGATTAAAAATCACTAATCGGATTTTTTTGGCTTTTTGTGCAAAACTTGCACATATTACTTTTTCTCACACTTGTGCATTTTCTTTCATGATATTTGGAGCTACTATTCTTGTGAGAAGGTTTTGGATTAAAGAGAAAAAGGAAAAAAAGAAAAGGAATAAAGAATGAGAGTAGGTGAGAGAGAGAGGCATGGGACCATTGACCAAATCCTTAGCCATTCTCCCCCATTTCTTTTCAACACTCATTCCTCTCTCACTCTCCCATGCTGCTGCTGCTTCTTCCTCACCCCACCTCCTCACTTCAATCCCTCTCTTCATCTCAAATGCCACTCCAAAACCCCAATCTCCTTTCATTAAAATTGTGCAAAATCCCTAGATCTACAAGATGGACCAAGAAAGCATGGAGTTTGGCCACTAGGGGCAACTCAAGAAAATTCTTGAGTTGCCAATTGAGGTAATTTCTGAACCATTAGCTTAGTTATAGCTTTTCCTATAACCCCATGTTAAGATTTAATCGATTTTGTGTGATATTATGGAATTGAGAATAATCAAGTTAGGGTTTGAGGAAACTTGTGTTGTATTATGAAATTAAGCTCAGTTAAGGTTATACCAACACCTTAGTGTATGAATTGGAACCCAAAACCTGAAGCTAAAACCAGAATACGGATTTTAGAAACCAATATCGGGGAAAAACTGGAATCTGTCACTGTTATTTAGAATCTGCTAACACCCCGAGACCCCTAAAATAATATTGAGTGGACAGTAAGATGTGCAGGCACCAGAGAGGCAACACCCCAAACCCTAGCCCCCAATTCATCCGTACGGCCGCCGAAATCTCCTTTCTGGCCGCAAATTGCGGCCAGACCAGTGAGGAACTTCCTCGTTTTGCGTGCCTGGCCCTATTTCCTCAATTCTTGGCCCTGGGTACTTCTAGTTTTGACAGATTCTATCTAGGGTAAAATCTGGGACATATATCCTAAGTTGCTATTTTGGATTCGTGTTTCCGTATTTCCGTATTTTTGATTCTGAAATTGTGGACTTTGTTTTGCTTCGACTATTTGGCGTTTATACGACGATATAGAGGATTTATTGCTGGTTTTAAAGGCGTGCCATAGGTTCTCACCTATAGGCCCCTTATCGTATCGTTTTGGATTTCATACGCTGTTTTAGCTTGGATTTGGTTTTAATGCGCATATACGATATGTTGATGTGTAGGTACCCATGAAGACTTCGGGACGACAAGCAAATGCGTGGTGACGTCCGCAAATGATGATGCAAGGTGAGTAGATTATATCTACAGGGGGAAGTCGGGTGGATGGCGTATAGCACCCCCGCAGTCCGTAGATAGATTATTATGTAGTTTACTGTGATAATAGGTGTATTATGGATAGTGTAGGGTTAGAAGTGACTAGTGTAGTTCATAGTCGCGAACCCTAGAATACAGTTACACCTACACGCACACCCTTGCATATTACTTATACTTGCACTGTGTTGATCATATGGGATGACTTTGGAGATGAGTCGATGATGTGGGCTTGGTGCCACGAGATCGGTGATTTGATATGATTCATATTTGGGATATGACTTGTGATTCTTGCGGGCTTGGGATATGTGTTTACCCCCGCATGCATACTTTATTGATGGTATCGATTTGTACTAGATATAGAGTAGTACCCCCAGACTATATGATCTGATGATAGTGATACCCGTTATGTAACGAGATAGTGAGATGTTGACCTGTACCCAGCTTTTGGGAATGTCGTACGATGATTTACCGTACGAGCCGATATTGATGATAGATCCGCACTCATAACTAGAGGATGTCCTACGATATGTTCTTGAGGCGGGATCACTGACTATATATATATATATATACCGACTCAGATTTAGGTGGTTTCCACACCTACCCTTCCTGATTGACCTGATACTTAGATGTAGTTTGCATAGTAGATACTTCACTGTGGTGTTGACTACTAGATTCCTGCATTTCCATGCTATTCGCATTGCTAGCATATGTTCATTGCTATATTATCTTGCTGTTAGGACACCAGCACCATTATCGATGATGCGTATGTTCCACATACACTATTTGCCAGCTCACACACTTCATCATCGATAATTGCCATGCCACTACATGGTAGTATTGTTGCATGATTTCCGATATGATTACTTTTCTTTACATGTCGCATACATGATGGATTGATTGCATAGCACATCGCATTGGATTTACTTCTTGATGTTGGATTTTCATGTGATTTCTGGATTTGGGAACCGTGCCCCTTTCAAATAAGTAATCATTTAAAAACCCGGTTCCCTTGAGATGATATTTTGGGGCGTCGCCCCGTGTTTTCTCGGTGCTAGAGGCATGTACTGAGGGAGGGCTGACCCGGAATGATGGATGCCCGATGTATTGAGAGAGGGATGACCCGGATTGACGGATTCCCGATATATACTCAGAGGGAGGGCTGACCCGGAATGACGGATGCCCGATGTATTGAGAGAGGGATGACCCGGACTGACGGATTCCCGACATATATACTCTGAGAGAGGGCTGACCCGGAATGACGGATGCCCGATGTATTGAGAGAGGGATGACCCGGACTGACGGATTCCCGATATATACTTTGAGAGAGGGCCGATCCGGACTGACGGAGCCCGAGATATGAGGATTTACGTGTCGATGCTAGGCACGGGTTTCATGATGTTTTTCCATGATTTTGTTTATATCCTCACATTGCATACATGATGCTTATTGTCAGTGGGTGACAGGTGGACGGGTTCCACATATATACAGACATGGATCATATACAGACTGGATTTACACTTATCATACTTCATTTGTATATATAACAGGGTATGAGGGCGCTGTTATATATACCCTTACACCAATATTAGTGGTATGGGACGCTAATTTATGTGTATTGATATCATTGATATTTCACCATATTTACTTCATGCAGACATACCTTACACTGATGACAAGTTATTACCTGAGTACCTGGCACTACATACATGATTAGATGTCACCTTGCCACCTTATCGCACTCAGATGTACTCTTGTGGATTATATTACTGATCGTTGACTTAGGTTTATGTCTTGCATTCGGTTTCTGCTTGTAGATGTTTCTATTCACGAGTTGGCAACTCACCCCCGTTGTGCCACAGTCCTTGCAGGTTCTGCCGTACAGGTTTCATTGCGGCATTTCTGGCACACTACTTTCTTGCGGGTGGTTTGCTTTTGGTAGGTGGATTCTTTTGTATCAAGAACCACCATTGTACTTATTTTATTCATTGTATCTAGAATTTCCATCAACCAAAACTTGTATATTGTTTCAGACCTAGACTAGTGATGTATTATTCGACCTTAGAGTCACGCTTAGTTGTATTGCGGTTTTTCTTATTGCTTTTGAGCTTTCTTTTGGATTTGATCCTCGCCACTTGGCGTTGTATATTATATCATTGCGTGGTTGTGACCGTCGATTGACGAAGAGCTAGCTCCCGCTTGGGGATGCCTTTATCATTGCATATATATATTGTTATCCTTGTTGTACCCCATTCGGGGCCAGTTTTACAAAAGAAACTCTGCTGAAATTTTTAGAAAAGACTGTACTGTTTTAAATTGCATATTCGGCTTAGTTATTTAAAAACCTTGATTTCCAACATGTTTTTCTTCACTCCTTTAAACAAATTTCTTTACTTATTCTTAAAATGGTTTTAGATTTCTGGGCTTTTGGCTTACTTGGATCAGATGGAGTCCTATAGGCTTCATATGGTTCAAGGGCCAGTCACGTGCTCTTTTGGGTCGTGACAAGTAACCACTTACCTAGACACACTTCCTTAGACACCACAAAAGAAATGCAGATAAGCGATAGATTACCCATGACCTTCCTCTGTCCTAATTGAGCGCGACGTGTAAGTCCACGTTGCCCATCCCGGTACTTACGGGGAGGCGGAATAGGTAAAAAACGATTTTTTTCTTAAGGCAACATGGACTAGAAACAAGAGGATCTTTGCTAAATAAAAGCTAGCAAACCACATGAGGTTCTATCTACTATGCTAAAGAGATTATACCTCACGAAACCGGTCCTTCGGGTCTTCTCTCCTTTGTTCTCCTCGTCCATGCAAGCTCCAAGGATCGATCCGGATCTTGGTCACCTCCGCGGCCTCCTAGAGTCGAAGACGATCCACCCGAGAGTTTGTGTTCCGAGCTCCACCTCAAGCCGAGGTAACTAGGGAAACAAGTGTGCTACTCTTGATGTCCTGGGTGATGTAAAGGAAGAAGATAGATTTGTTTGTCTTTTTAGTTTCGATTTTTCTCAACACATGAGAGCTATAGAAATTTTTAGTGAGGAGGAAGAAGAACCATGGGAGCTCACTTTTGATGAAAGAGAAAGCCAAAGAGATAATGATCATAGAAAAATATATTTAGTAATCTTTTATCATGATAATGTTTATGGCTCCCTTTGATTTTACCATTATCATCTCAAAGATAAATCCAAAACAATAAGAAGAATCTAGTGCTCTCAAAATATCCAAGTCAACAATAGTCAACTAGGTCAAATGGTCGAGCATGGTCAAATGGTCAAGCAAGGTCAAATGGTCAAACCAACTAGCCATCACACAATTATCATTAAAAAGATTAATAAACATTTTCCCCAACTCACAATGGTTTTGACCAAGTTAATGGTCGAAACCTTAATGAGGCAACTTCTTCTTTGCTCCTCACAACCGTGCATACACACCCGCATCCGCATTCCGTAGAATACGAATACACAGAAGACAAAACTAATCCATCTGTACAATACTAGGATCCGTCTTAAACCAAAGCCCACTAGTATTGTCTGCCCGAACATCATACGTGCACAAGTGCACGTAAGTGATCGTAGCCCTGCCTTAAAACCATACGGCCTCTACACCTTCTGCCCAGTACAGGGAAACTCTCTGTGTGGGACTCTAAAGACTCGACACTACGCTGGAAGTGGGTTTAACCACAGACCGCAAGCGGCACTAGCTGTACGTAACGGTCCCTAGGTAGATGTCGATAAGAAGGCCGATGAGGTAAACCCATCCAAACTCCTACTGAGCCGGAATGTGACAATCTCCGTACAGTCTGGTCTGTTCGTCTGAGAAATATCGCATGGCGGGTCTAGGGGGCGGTAAACCTCAGTCCCCTAATAGCGGTACAGGTTGTGTCGGAGTGTAGCCCAGAACACCCTGAGATAACACTGGAATACCTACCAGTATATCTCGCTTGCCCTAGCCAGGGACTTTGTGTAATGGCTTTCCTAAACACAGCGCGATATCAACCCCCAATACCGGGAGAGACGATTCCTGTCTAACCGTTACTGCCTCCAAGTGCTCCGGGACTGCACCCAACTACTACCTGTTTGCACGACTCCTTTGAGCCGTGGTAGGGTAGTAATCAAAGAACAGTGGGAACACACTCGAGGCGAAGTGACGGTGTCAAGTCAGCGGACTAAGCTGTACTCTTGTCACCTGGGAACTGATAACTGACGATAGGTATAGTACCAACCAACAGTTCCCGACGAGTCCTGTCCAGTGCACTCGTAACCTAACGAGCACCCGCATACTATCTCAAGTACAACGTACTATTGGCTGTGGGACAGACCATCTCCCCTGCTGGGATGAGAAGCGCATGCGCTAGTCTACTCCGGAGTATCGATGCCCCGTCTTGATAATCCAACGACTAGGGACCTGTATAAGGATGTTCTTGTAGATTACCCAGCCTCCACTAGTGTGACTGCCATCACAACGCTGGTAATCAAGAAAAGATCCTAAGGGCTCCTCTAATGTGTATAGGTCATATGCTAAAAGAAACACATGCACACATTAAAGTAGAAACAAACCAAGTAGCATACTACCATTTCAAGCAAGATTGTCTATACAACTGTGAAATCCCAAGCTTCCATCAAGTAATATATAAACTAGTATGATACAGCAATGGCCTCTAGGGCATATACACTAACAATCTCCCACTTGCACTAAGGCCATGTACTGGCGTATCGAACACCTATCATCTCGATCAGCCGCTCGAACTGAGTCTGGGGTATGGCCTTCATGAATGGATCTGCAGTGTTATTGTCCGAATTTACTCTCTTCACCTCGATCTCCCGGTGATCTACGATCTCCCTGATCAGGTGGTACCTCCTCAAATTGTACCTGGACTTCTGATGGGACCTAGGTTCCTTCTCTAAAGCTATAGCGCCGTTGTTGTCACAATACAGCGGTATTGGATCAACAATGGTAGGAACCACCTGAAGCTCCGTGAGGAACTTCTTCATCCAGACAGCTTCCTTTGCGGAATCGCAAGCAGCTATGTACTCCGCTTCAATAGTTGAGTCAGCAACGGTTTCCTGCTTGGAGCTCTTCCAACAAACCGCCCCTCCATTAAGGGTAAAGACATAACCCGACATGGACTTGGAGTCATCCTTGTCACTCTGGAAGCTGGAGTCAACAAAGGCCTCGATCTGGAGGTCTTTTCCGCCATACACCAAGAACAACTCCTTAGTCCTTCTCAGGTACTTGAGAATGTTCTTAACTGCTATCCAGTGTTTCTCCCCCGGGTCCGACTGATACCGGCTTACAACGCTTAATGAGTATGCTACATCTGGTCTGGTACACAACATCGCATACATTATAGAGCCTACCGCAGATGCGTAGGGTATAGATAACATGCGAGCCCTTTCCAAATCAGTTTTGGGAGACATCTCTTTTGAGAGGGTGATTCCGTGACAAGCCGGTAGATTACCGCGCTTTGAATCTTCCATACTGAAACGTTTCAGTATGGTGTCGATGTACCTGGACTGCGAAAGTCCCAACATCCTCTTAGATCTATCACGATAGATCTGGATCCCCAGAATGTAGTTGGCATCGCCCAGGTCCTTCATGGAGAACCTCTGTGACAAGAATCCTTTGACTGACTGTAGCATAGGAATATCATTTCCTATTAGGAGAATGTCATCCACGTACATGATGAGGAATACCACAGTTCTCCCTACAATCTTACTTTAAATGCATGGTTCTTCTGGGTTTTTGATAAAGTCGAATTCTTTGACAGTATCATCAAAGAAGATTTTCCAACTCCGCGATGCCTGCTTCAGTCCATAGATGGACTTAAGCAACTTGCACACTTTACCGCTGCTCCCACTCTGAATGAATCCCTCCGGCTGATCCATATAGACGCACTCTTCCAAATTTCCATTTAGGAAAGCCGACTTTACGTCCATCTGCCAGATCTCATAATCATGGAAGGCAGCAATGGCAAGAAGGATCCGAATGGATTTGAGCATAGCCACTGGAGAAAACGTCTTGTCATAGTCCAAACCAGGTCTTTGACGAAAACCCTTTGCAATAAGTCTAGCTTTATAGGTTTCAACCTACCCATCTAGACCAATCTTCTTTCTGAAAATCCATTTGCAGCCTACGGGTTTTACCCCTTCTGGAGAAAAGTTCAAAGTCCAAACTTTGTTGGTGTACATGGACTCCATCTCAGTCCGCATTGCATCCAACCATTTTACTGTGTCACCGCTCTGAATGGCTTGCTGGAAGATAGTAGGCACATCATTTTCAATGACGCAATCCTCTCGATCCCCGTCTATGAGAAAACCGTAGTATCTCTCGGGAGGATGAGACTGCCTACTACTCCTGCAGAGTGGCGCTGGGATGTCCGGTTCTCCTGAAACCTCTGGTTCTTCCAAGCTTTCAGTAATAGCTTATGGTTCTAGAATTTCTTCCAGTTGCATTGCGCTCCCACTTATCTGACTTTCTAAAAATTCAGTTTCCAATAAGTGGGCATGCTTAGAAACAAAAACCTTTTGTTCCTCTGCGGAATAGAAAAGATACCCCCTGGAGTTCTTGGGGTATCCCACAAACTTACACAGTACTGAGCGTGCCTCGAGCTTGTCCGCATGCCGCTTCTTTACAAAAGATAGACATCCCCATGTCTTAAGATACTTAAGACAGGGTTTCTTCCCACTCCACATTTGATATGGGGTGCTAGGCACAGTCTTGGTAGGAGCCTTGTTCAAAAGATATGCAGCTGTTTCTAGTGCATAACCCCAAAAAGATCGCGGTAACTCAGCCTTACTCATCATGGAACGAACCATATCCAATAGGGTTCGATTCCGCCTTTCAGATACACCGTTGTGTTGTGGTGTGTATGGAGGAGTAAGCTGAGAGAGAATTCCATTCTCTTTTAAGTAGTCCAGAAACTCGGCACTCAAGTATTCACCACCTCGATCAGATCTCAGTGTCTTTATACTCTTGCCTGTTTTTTTTTTTAACTTCATTCTTGTATTCCCGAAATTTCTCAAAAGCCTCGGATTTATGCTTCATCAGGAAGACATATCCATACCTAGAGAAATCATCCGTAAAAGTAATGAAGTATGAATAACCACTTCGCGCATGTGTAGACATTGGACCACACACGTCACTGTGTATGAGTCCCAAGAGCTCGCTCACTCTTACTCCATGTCCAGTAAATGGAGTCTTTGTCATCTTTCCCATGAGACATGATTCACAAGTGGCATAAGACTGATACTCGAACGGATTCAAATATCTCTCTTTATGTAACTTTGTTAACCGTGTCTCATTAATGTGACCCAGTCTACAATGCCATAAGAAAGCCTGATTTGTTTCCGGAGACTTTCTCTTAAGTGTGTTCTGGACACTGAAAATCTGAGCTTGATTCAATACGTAAATCCCGTTTTCTAATGTACCTGACCCAATCAGAACTTGATTTAGGTGGATGTGGACTACATCGCTTACAAAAGTAAAATAATATCCTTTCTTAGAAAGTAAGGATACAGATATGATATTACAAGTCGCACTAGGTACATACAAACAGTTACGCAGAATCAATATCTGCCATATTGTTAGTCCAAGATGATATTCCCCTACGGATTCAGCGTCCATGCTCCTTCCGTTGGCAACCCTGAGAGTCATATCACCTATCCTGATAACTCTATGGTTTCTCAGAGCCTGTAATGAATTAAAGATGTGAGATCCTGATCCGGTATCCAATACCCAGGAAGTAGGGTTAACTGACATACAGTTTTCTATTACAAATACACCCGAAGCCGAAGCCACAACATGCTTCGAATCCTGGCTACTGGCTTTGCTAGCCCTGCAATCCTTCTGCCAATGTTCATTCCCGTAACAATAGGAATGTCCCTCCTTTACTACATCCAGTCCCGAAACTTTTGCCCTTCCCTTTCCTTCTATTTCCCTGGTTTCCTTCAGGGTATAAGTAAAGGGCAGAGACTATAGAATCAAGTCAGTATTAGACCCGTTCTTCAACTTGGTCTTCAGGTCCGTGAGCTCATCAAAATAGCTGGTCTCTGTATGGACGTTGCCCCCTACAGATGACCCGATAGCCAACTTCGCCTGAAGCAATTCGTTCGAGGTCTCATATCTTTCGATACGAGATTGCTCTCCATATAAATCTTTGTTATGGAGGAAGATAGAAACTAAGTCCATCTTCTCGTGCTGCCTCTGGTATGCACCATCAACTGAGGCCAACGCGAGGCGCTTGGCATTCGCACAGTCTTTTTCCGATGTCTTGTGGATATCAATATCCGCGACAGTGGAAACTGGTCCTGAGACGGCAGGGGTTTGATTAGTTAAGAGGTGTCCCAGCTTGTCATGGGTAATGGACATCTGGACAGACCTTTGCCAGTCATAACAGTCAGATTCAGTCATTTTATTATCTAGATGTAACATATGTGTGGTCACTGGGTCGCTGCAATTAAGAGAGAGAGAGAAGAAAACACTCAGCATGATGCTCTTGCAAGTTTAGATTGGTGTTTAATTTATCTAAACAGGATGGCTCCCACTGTTTCTCGAATCCTTCCTCAAACCATAAAAGAAGAATTAGTCGGGATCAATCTCACCGTACAATACTTGCTTAACTGTTCAGCCAGGCTTGTGTCGGTACTTCGAGGGAGGTTTTACGACTCTTTCGCGAAGTTCTTTAATTAAATAACTTCTTTTCCCTGTGGGCATAGCCCCGCTAACACCTTTCTAGACACCTACTTGGTTTATAGCATTGATCGTTAAGTGAGAAAGTTCCCGAGGAGTAGCATATATTCACAGTAGGATCAGGATCCAATTATCATCGTGTGATAAAACTGACGGAATCCTACCAGGATCATCACACTCCAAATGTTATGCATCGCTAGCAAGTTTCAGTTTCTTTAGAAACTCCTGATGTGGATTTTTGCCCCATGCTCTTATAATGTTGACGAAGGTCAACAAATCATAAGTCACATGTCAAGTTCTACCCATCATTTTCCAGGCTAATTTGAACCCACCCGTATATACCCTTGACGAAGGTCAACAAGGTAATACGACTGTCCCAAACCAACGCATCTATCTATGCTACATATGAACACCCAACATCTATCAATCACTATGCCTTGACGAAGGTCAACAAATATAGCTTGAATACTATTGAATATTCACATGAAATGACGGAGGGCTACGAAAGGTTTTGGAAAAACTGTGAACGTAGTGAACTTGATATAATCGAAGGAACCTTGATAGCTTTTAAAAGGAGTGGTTTAAGCTCCGCGTTTTTAAAAGTTTTCTGTTTTGAAAAGAAACCGAGTGGTTTTGAAATTGTTCCAACGACTTAACTTTGGTTTATTTTCTTTCATTAATTTAATGTGTCCCATCATTTAATCGTACCATTGCAGAAAACAACGAAAATATGACGTACGCTTATGCCATCCGCATTCGCCACGGGGCCCCGTCATCACCCGTTATGTTACTTAACTAACGACAGAGCGGGGGCTGGACTAGCGCGGATGCAAAACATAAGCAACGCCTACTATATATCATATATAGATATATACATTCGTCAGATGCAATGATAGCCATTCCAGATCACAGATGAACACATTGGATATTCTAGGAATCCGCGTTTCGTTCGAGCCTGCAACGAAAGACGGATTACACGGTCGTGATGAATAGCCAAACCCCACCCTAGACCCCTACGGGTGCGGCAATCTACCCGCTAAGTACCCGAAGTGAAGCAACCTCTCTCAACAACGTGAGTAGGCCACTCGGCACTTCAAAGTACCCGGTAGTTTGTGCACCCCACCTTGGGTCTATCCTAGGAGAGAAAACAACAAAAGAAATAATATACAATGGCGGCTACAAGCTCATCCCGGATGTGCGGCCATAAAATAATATTACATCAATTTACATATTATATCAAATGAAAGAAAAAGAAAACTCTCATCTCACAACCCCCGGCTATTCATCCGCGACAATCCAACAAGTTCATATACACAATCCATCAACATTACAGATCACAAATATGCACAACCCCCACTAATCGACGTATAGCGATTAGTTGACGTTCAGTGCATATATCACATTACAGATATTACCATTTAGCAAAAGATTGTAGAACTTTGATCAAAACACCAAATTGTAACTACCCCAAACACAACTTTGTTCTCTGGAAATTCTGGGCAGAAACAAAATACTTTAAAAATCACAAAACGTCAAAATAAGAATACTGCAACAAATCCGAGTTGCAACCGAGTTGACTCGGCCGCGGATCCGCAGCGAAACGCATGGTTTCGCCGCGCTTCCGCGGCTGTCTTGTCGAATCGTGGGCTCGTTTTTCTTGTGTTCCCAGAAAACCCTGCACGAATTTTTAAGATGTGTGGAAATATTTTTAGGGCTGTTTTAAAAATCTGCAGAAACTTGAGGATTTTGACGTGTTTTGCGATTTTTTCTCGGATCGAAATTATAAATACTTTGCTAACATGCTAGTTGTTATTTAGCCAGGCTCTGATACCACTGTAAGTCCACGTTGCCCACCCCGGTACTTACGGGGAGGCGGAATAGGTAAAAAATGATTTTTTTCTTAAGGTAACATGGACTAGAAACAAGAGGATCTTTGCTAGACAAAACCTAGCAAACTACATGAGGTTCTATCTACTATGCTAAAGAGATTATACCTCACGAAACCGGTCCTACGGGTCTTGTCTCCTTTGTTCTCCTCGTCCATGCAAGCTCCAAGGATCGATCCGGATCTTGGTCACCTCCGCGGCCTCCTAGAGTCGAAGACGATCCACCCGAGAGTTTGTGTTCCGAGCTCCACCTCAAGCCGAGGTAACTAGGGCAACAAGTATGCTACTCTTGATGTCCTAGGTGATGTAGAGGAAGAAGATGGATTTGTTTGTCTTTTTAGTTTCTATTTTTCTCAACACATGAGAGCTATAGAAATTTTTAAAGAGGAGGAAGAAGAAGAACCATGGGAGATCTCTTTTATTGAAAGAGAAAGCCAAAGAGATAATGATCACAGAAAAATATATTTAGTAATCTTTTTGTAGGGTTCCTAGGCACACTTGTGAAGGTTCATAAAGCATCAAACATGCATGAATAAAATTTTACATGTGCCGAACAACCCAAGGACAGGATCTTTGCTAGATTATTAGGGTTTAGCAAGCAAGATAACATCTTTTTATCTAAGTGTGAGGGATTAGAACCTTTGTAGTCCGCTCCTTCGCTTCACAAGCTCCGAGTAGAAGTCCCTTTGCCGCGATCCACGATCTCCCGGACTCAAGAGAGGCTCCATGACTCAAACGATCCATGCTAGTTTGAAGTGTTTCGATTCTCCGATGATCTACGTCGAAGTTGCAATAACCCAAGCTTTCTCACTCTAAAGAGATGAATACCCTAATCTAATGGGCTAGATTAGATGAGGATGAGGGAGTAGTATTTATGCTTTCTTTTTAATTCACTTTCTCACAAGAAATCATCACAAAAGGAATTTTTAGCAAGCTTTTTCTTTTTGAACTCAAGAGAGAAGAAGATGATAATGGAAAAGATTATCCTTTTCTGATGAATAGAAAAGAAATGTATATGATTGATTATAGAACCATGGTCAAGGATGATAGGCTAAGAGTTTGTAGAGAATAAACTAGAGTTAGGGTTTGGTTAGGTTAGAAATGAGTCATGAATAGATATCAACCATAATATCTTAACCAAGACAAAAGCAATGCTTCTAGAAGGTGCAAGAAGAAGCTAACCCTAATCAAACCCTAATCCCATTTAATCATCCTTAAACATGTTTAATAATAAATCATATCATGTCACAATAATATATATCACATATATATTATATATTTGCAACAAAAGAAAATAATACAATTAACATATATCGCATATATATCAATATATCATCCAGCGCGAAAATGAAATAATAAAGCGAACCAATATTAGATAATGTAATACAATATATCATATATATTATTATACATTAAATCATCGAATCAACACTTGATTCGACGATCCGGCTATATCGAATATTACCGACTAATATATCATGTACCGATTCATCGAATCAACACTTGATCCGATGTCCCGGTTCACATCTAAATATCGCGAGAATATAATACGGTATATCATATCGCATTATCCTCGGTCCTGCACATATCACATATGTGCCTCTACTCCGTTTCGCCTGAGCCAAGAAACCTCTGTGTAGGACTCTAAAGAATCGTCAATACGCCGGTAGCAGGTGATGATCATATCAAACACCCACAAGCTGCAAGCGGTCAGCTAAACGTAACAGCCACCCAGGTATTGAGCGATCAGAAGATCAACAAGCTAGCCTGTGCGTTCTCCTGTGAATACAATCAGTAACACTCCCGTACAGTCCGGTCTGTTCGTCTGATATGTCGCATATCAAGTCTAGGGGTGGTAAACGTCAGACCCCAGTAACCGATAAGTCGTGTTGATGTGTGGCTCATAACGGGTCGAGAAACTACTAGTAACACTTACCAGTAAATCTCTATATCAGCCCTGGCCAGGGACTTCCAGTTATAGCCAATCAAACACAGCACAACATCAACTCCCTATACCGGGAGAGACGAATCCCCTCCTATCGCTCATTGCCTCCATGTGATTCGGGACTGTACCCAAAATCCACCATTTTGCACGCCCTCTTGGACGTGGTAAGTTGGAAATCAAAGCATAGTGGGAATCACACAAGACTCTATGACGATCTCGGGTCTACAGACTACCCTGTACCAGTGTCATCGGAGAACTGCCATCTGACGTGTGGTATATCACCATCTGGGAGTTCTCGGCGAGTCCGTCCAGTGTACCCAGTCTCCACTGAGCACCCGTACACCATCTCTGATGTCAAACACCGATGGATATCGGATCATCCATCGCCCATCATATGGGTCAAGATGCGTATACGCTAGTCTACTCTGGTGTATCGATGCCCTGTCTCGATATACCCTCGACTAGGAACAGTTATAGGATGTACTCATCGACTACCATGGCCCCACTAGTATGATCTCATCATAGTCCCAGTAGTCGAGTACTGATCTTAAGGGCTTTATCAACATGTGAGACAAAAACAGTAAACCAATACAAGTCAACATGTTAAGATAAAGTGAAACCAAATAGCATACTATCATGACGAGCAAGAAAGTCCTCTCTATATATATCCAAGCATACATTATAATATACATCATATGTACAACAATGGCCTCTAGGGCATATACATAACTAACAATCTCCCACTTGCACTAAGGCCAGCTGCTGTAGTATCTCATACCTAGCATCCCGAATAATCTCTCAAACTGTATCTGGGGAATAGCCTTTGTGAATGGATCCGCAGTGTTGTCCTTCGTATCTACTCTCCTGACCTCGATCTCCCGGCGATCAACTATCTCCCTGATCAGGTGATACCGCCTCAGAATATGTCTGGACTTTTGATGGGACCTGGGTTCCTTGGACAATGCCACAGCTCCATTGTTATCACAATACGGAGGTATTAGATGTTCAATTGATGGAACCACACCAAGTTCACTAATGAACTTCTTGATCCAGACAGCCTCTTTGGCAGCATCGTTGGCAGCGATGTATTCAGCGTCCATCGTCGAGTCTGCAACGGTATCCTGTTTGGAACTCTTCCAACATACCGCCCCTCCATTGAGGGTAAAGACAAATCCCGAGTGCGACATAGAGTCGTCCTTATCACTTTGGAAGCTGGAATCGGTAAAGGACTCCACTTGGAGTTCTCCGTTACCATACACCAAGAACATCTCCTAAGTCCTTCGTAAGTACTTGAGAATGTTCTTCACAGCTGTCCAGTGACTCTCTCCAGGATCTGCTTGATACCAACTCTCTACACTCAGTGAGTATGCTACATCGGGTTTAGTACATAGCATCGCATACATGATAGAGACTACTGCCGAAGCATAGGGTATCCCTTGCATGCGAGCTCTCTCCAAATCAGTCTTGGGAGACATCTCTTTGGAGAGAGTGAGTCCAGAGATCGTGGGTTGGTTCCCACGCTTGGATTCTTCCATACTAAACCTCTTTAGTATGGTGTCAATGTACCTGGATTGGGACAATCCCAGTATCCGTTTAGATTTATCTCTAAAGATCCTAATCCCCAATATACATGAGGCATCACCTTGATCTTTCATTGAGAATCTCTGTGATAAGAAGAGCTTGACTGATTGCAGCATAGGAATATCTTTTCCTATCAAGAGTATGTCATCCACGTACAATACGAGGAAGACAACCTTACTCTCTGCTACCTTCTTATAGATACAAGGTTCATCTATATTTTTGATGAAGTCAAACTCTTTGACTACAACATCAAAACAGATGTTCGAACTCCGCGATGCTTGCTTTAATCCATAAATGGATTTAAGCAGCATGCACACCTTTCAGCTGCTCCTACTATTTACGAAGCCCTCTGGCTGAGTCATGTACACGCTCTCTTCTAAATCACCGTTTAGAAAGGCGGTCTTAACATCCATTTGCCAGATTTTGTAGTCATGGTATGCAGCAATGGCAAGTAAGATCCGGATGTTCTTAAGCATAGCAACTGGAAAAATGGTTTCGTCATAGTCCATACCTGGTCGTTGACGAAATCCCTTTGCTACAAGTCTAGCTTTCAACTTTTCCATCTACACCAAATTTCTTTTTAAAAATCCACTTGCTCCCAATGGGTTTTACCCCTTCAGGAGCATTTTCTAAAATCCATACTTTATTGGTGTACATGGATTCCATCTCACATCGCATTGCATCCAGCCATTTCACAGAGTCACCACTCATGATGGCCTGCTCGAAACTAGTCGGGTCATTATCGTCCATGATGCAATCCTCGCTTCCACCATCAATGAGAAAACCGTAGTATTTCTCAGGTGGACGAGAAACCCTGCTAGATCGGCGGAGAGGCTGGGGTTCGTCGGGTATTACTGAATCCTCTGGTTCCACTAAATCATCTGTTGTAGTTTGTTCTGCTGGAACTTCTTCCAGTTCTACCTCAAAACCACTAATTTCTTTTGCAAGAAATTCCTTTTCTAAAAAGGTGGCATGTCGAGAAACAAACACCTTTTGTTCTTCGGTGTGGTAGAAGATATACCCGCGCGAATGTTTGGGATATCCAATAAACTTGCACAGAATAGACCTTGCGCTGAGTTTGTTCGGATTTTGTGTTTTCACATATGCCGGACAACCCCATATCCTAACATAATTAAGATATGGTCTCTTTCCATTCCATATCTCATATGGAGTGGTTGGCACAGATTTGGTAGGAACCATATTCAATAGGTCTGCAGCTGTCTCCAGTGCATACCCCCAGAAGAAAATAGGTAACTCAGCTGTACTCATCATCGAGCGCACCATATCTAATAGGGTGCGATTCCTCCACTCCGATACACCGTTGTGATGTGGTGTATAAGGAGGAGTAAGCTGAGAGAGAATCCCATTCTCTTTTAGATAGTCTAGGAACTCACTGCTTAAGTATTCACCTCCTCGATCAGATCGAAGAATCTTAATACTTTTGCCCGTTTGGTTCTCTACTTCGTGCTTATATTCTCTGAATTTCTCAAAAGCTTCAGACTTGTGTTTCATCAGAAACACATGTCCGTATCTAGAGAGATCGTCAGTGAATGTAATGAAGTAGGAAGAACCGTTCCTGGCATGCGTAGACATGGGACCGCATACATCACTATGTATCAGTCCTAAGAGTTCTGTAACTCTTTCTCCGTGTCCAATAAACGGAGCTTTGGTCATTTTTCCTTTGAGACATGAATGGCAAGTATCATAAGATGATAATTCGAACGGGTTCAAATATCCATCTTTATGCAACTTAGCCAGTCGTGTCGCATTGATATGACCAAGTTTACAATGCCACAAGAAGGATTCGTTCATTTCTGAACTCTTCCTCTTGTGTGTGTTTTGTATATTGAGGACTGTATTCAGATTTAGAATGAATATGTCATTATGTAACGAGCCTGATGCAATCAACTTTTGATCTAGGAATATGTTCATAACATTATCCTTTACTACAAAATTATATCCTTCTTTACTTAATAAAGAAACTGATATAATATTGCATATCATGTTCGGTATATAATAGCACTCATTTAGAATCAGTGTATTACGACTTGGTAATACAAGATGATATTCGCCAACTGCTTTGGCTACAATACTTGCACCGTTCCCTACTTGAACGGAATGATCACATTTTCCCAGTTCTCTACCTTTTCGTAGCCCATGTAACAATTTACATATGTGGGATCCTGATCCGGTATCTAATACCCAGGACGTAGGGTGAACTGAGAAATAGTTCTCAATAACTAACATACCGAAAGAAGATGCATCATCATGCATGTTCTTTTGGTCGGTTTGAGAATCCAAATATTCTCCTATTCTCTGTTCAGTCTTATAACTCTTATAAGAAAGAACGGGTCCAACGTTCCCTTGCTCAGTACAATAATCGGGTTCAGTCAATACATCCATATTATTATCTTAATTATGGCCTGACATGGTCGCTACCTGGAGAGAGAGAGAAGAAAACACTTTAGCGTATGCTCTTGCAAGATTAGATTGGTTATTATCTTATCTAATCAGGATGTCTCCCACTGTTTTTATCAAATCTTCCTCCAAACCCTAAAAGGTAAGATTAGCCGGGATTAATTACACTTTACAATTTCGTCAATCTTTTCAGCCAGATCAGTGTCGGTACTTAAGGGAGGTTCCCCGTGCTTTCGTACGGACCTAATTAAAGTAAACCTCATTTTCCCAGAGGCGTAACCCCATTAACACTTTTCTTAGACACCTATTTGATCGACTAATTGTCCTATGTAAAACTCTCCCTGGAGTAACACTTACTCGCAATGGGTATCGGGATCCAACTATCTCATAGGAGGTATGAAATCTTATTGCAAATTTCAACACTTGAAATTCCCGATAAGATTTTTGCCCCTAGCGTTCTACGACCTTGACGCAGGCCAACAAACCAAAGTGCGCTAGTCAAGTTCAACCTGTCATTTCTTGATTGAATTAAACCCACCCGCACGACCCTTGACAAAGGCCAACAAAGTCGCACGACTACCCTAATCCAATCTGCATCATATGCATAAACAGATAAATACTAGTTAGCTACCGCACACTACGCCTTGACGCAGGCCAACAAACGTAGCACGAATACTAAATAATATCTATCTGAAATGACGGAGGGCTATGCAGGTTTTTCAGAAAACCCTGAGCGTAATGAACTTGATATCGTTGTAGAATCATGTGTTTTTGAAAAGGAGTGTTTTTAGGCTTTTCTTAGTTTCGCTAAAGGGGTCACTCCCGGTGAAGGGATCGTCGACCCTTTCCTCATCGAATAAGGTGCAGGATATATCATATATACAGCTGTGCAAAGCAAAACTCTAAAAGAGATCAAAAGACAAACCGAGTTTTGTAGCATCTGCCAGTTTCGCTAAAGAGGTCACTTCCGGTGAAGGGATCTCGGCTCTTTCCTCATCGAATAAGGTGCAGGACATATCATATATATCACTGTGCAAAGCAAAACTGTAGCTACCCTTTTTGTAAAGTTTTGATTCTACAACATCTTTAGGTTTCTTTTCTTTTTATTAATCTCATTAATAAAAATCCCATCAGCTTATGCTTCCTAAGCATCACAGATAAATACGACGTACACTTATGCCATCCGCATTCTTCTCGATGTCCCCTCGTGCACCGTTAGGTTAGGTAACTATCGACAGAGCTGGGCAGGGCTAGTGCGGGTGAAAAACATAAGTAACATCTATATAATATATCATATATACTGTATACTGTATCCATCACAACATATCAAATGATCACATCACAGATATCGCAGCAGAAACATAGATATAATGTGGGATATACTAGGACGTCCGTATTTAGTACTTAGCCAATAATAGAAAATACGGATTCCACAGTCGCGATGAATAGCCAAGCCCACACCCTGGACCCCTACGAGAGCAGCAAGAGACCCTACCAATTCTGTAGTTTAGGAGACCCGGTCTCGACTCCTCAAGATGGCCTCCTACTGAACCCCAGAACCCGGTCACCTGTGCTCCCCTCCTTGGGTCCTTCCTAATGCGAAAAAGTAAATAATATACAACACAGGTGGCATCAACCTCAACCCGGAAGTGCCCCAATTAAAAGAATATTACATTACATTTGAATTTACATGAATGAAAAAATAAAACTCTCATCTCACATAAACCCCCCCGGCTATTCAATCGTGACAATCCTGCACATCATATCTCAGCAACACATAATATCACATATCATCAACGTAAGTAAATATGCGCATCCCAATTGTCGTTGACATATAGCAACGAAACCGGCGATACCACATATTACACTTACGGTCACAGAAAAGAAAGTGTAAAACTACAACATTTGGAATCCACAATCACTTTAGACATCGTAAATCCGAAATATCACATACTTCGCATTTCATGCCTAACTATATGAATTCCACATATTGTATCACATTCCAGATAAGTATTAAACTTTTCGAACAGATAATCAAATACCCAAAATTTCCTAAAGTGCTCAACACGTGAGCGGAGTCCAAATAATCCCAGAATATGTCACAATACCGGTGATCCAGCAGTAGAAGGGTCAAGCCAACGCCTCACATGTGGCACGCCGTACTGCCCTAAACCCGAAGGTTCAAAAGGCAGTTCAAGACGGTCACATAATCGAGTTAAGGTTTGTTGTCTTCTAGAGGGTCCACCGCTTAACTTGTACAATTTTTCCGAAAGATTTAAACCCGATAAAAATTCAACACTTGAAACTTTGCCGTGCCAGGAAAAAGTGAGTTAATGATATCCGTTCAAACAGTTTAACAGTTTCTAAATATCCGGAAATAATAACGAATTTAAATTTTCCGATCGAATCTACGATTACAAAAGAAACCCTAGATTACTCAACACTTGAGTCACTTTAAAAATACCCAGAAGCATCAACAAGCACATACGGATATTACCATGAAGCCACGTGTCATAATCCCAAAATTCGGCCGTGGAACCGCCGCGGGAACCAGGTTCCCGCCGCGGTTCCGCGGCGATTTAGTGGAGTTGTGGGCCCGTGTTTCATGGTAATTCTTAGAATTCACTGCTGATTTTTTTAGGTATTTTTAATTCAGAAAAATCCCAGATTTTAAAAAATGTACAGAGAGGGGTTCATTTTTGTCGTTTCGGGTTCGATCGGAGTTTTAACTTCGTAAACACGTCGCCTAATGCTCTAGCTAGGCTCTGATACCACTGTAGGGTTCCTAGACACACTTGTGAAGGTTCGTAAAGCATCAAACAGGCATGAATAAAATTTTACATGTGCCGAACAACCCAAACACAGGATCTTTGCTAGATTATTAGGGTTTAGCAAGAAAGATAACATCTTTTTATCTATGTGTGAGGGATTACAACCTTTGTAGTCCGCTCCTTCGCTTCACAAGCTCCGAGTAGAAGTCCCTTTGCCGCGCTCCATGATCTTCCGGACTCAAGAGAGGCTCCACGACTCGTACGATCCATGCTAGCTTAAAGTGTTCCGATTCTCCGATGATCTACGTCGAAGTTGCAATAACTCAAGTTTTCTCACTCTAAAGAGATGAACACCCTAATCTAACGGGCTAGATTAGATGAGGATGAGGGAGTAGTATTTATGCTTTCTTTTTAATTCACTTTCTCACAAGAAATCATCACAAAAGGAATTTTTAGCAAGCTTTTTATTTTTTGAACTCAAGAGAGAAGAAGATGATAATGGAAAAGATTATCCTTTTCTGATGAATAGAAAAGAAATGTATATGATTGATTATAGAACCATGGTCAAGGATGATAGGCTAAGAGTTTTTAGAGAATAAACTAGAGTTACGGTTTGGTTAGGTTAGAAATGAGTCATGGATAGATATCAACCATAATATCTTAACCAAGACAAAAGCAAAGCTTCTAGAAGGTGCAAGAAGAAGCTAACCCTAATCAAACCCTAATCCTATTTAATCATCCTTAAACATGTTTAATAATAAATCATATCATGTCACAATAATATATATCACATATATATTATATATTTGCAACAAAAGAAAATAATACAATTAACATATATCGCATATATATCAATGTATCATCCAGCGAGAAAATGAAATAATAAAGCGAGCCAATATTAGATAATGTAATACAATATATCATATATATTATTATACATTAAATCATCGAATCAACACTTGATTCGATGATCCGGCTATATCGAATATTACCGACTAATATATCATGTACCGATTCATCGAATCAACACTTGATCCGATGTCCCGGTTCATATCTAAATATCGTGAGAATATAATACGGTATCTCATATCGCATTATCCTCGGTCCTGCACATATCACATATGTGCCTCTACTCCGTTTCGCCTGAGCCAAGAAACCTCTGTGTAGGACTCTAAAGAATCGTCAATACGCCGGTAGCAGGTGATGATCATATCAAACACCCACAAGCTGCAAGCGGTCAGCTAAACGTAACAGCCACCCAGGTATTGAGCGATCAGAAGATCAACAAGCTAGCCTGTGCGTTCTCCTGTGAATCCAATCGGTAACACTCCCGTACAGTCCGGTCTGTTCGTCTGATATGTCGCATATCAAGTCTAGGGGTGGTAAACGTCAGACCCCAGTAACCGATAAGTCAAGTCGATGTGTGGCTCATAACGGGTCGAGAAACTACTCGTAACACTTACCAGTAAATCTCTATATCAGCCCTAAACAGGGACTTCCAGTTATAGCCAATCGAACACAGCATAACATCAACTCCCTATACCGGAAGAGTTGAATCCCCTCCTATCGCTCATTGCCTCCATGTGATTCGGGACTGTACCAAAAAGACACCGTTTTGCACGCCCTCTTGGACGTGGTAAGGTGGAAATCAAAGCACAGTGGGAATCACACAAGACTCTATGACGATCTTGGGTCTACAGACTACCCTGTACCAGTGTCACCGGAGAACTGCCATCTGACGTGTGGTATATCACCATCTGGGAGTTCTCGGCGAGTCCGTCCAATGTACCCAGTCTCCACTGACCACCCGTACACCATCTCTGATGTCAAACACCGATGGATATGGGATCATCCATCGCCCATCATATGGGTCAAGATGCGTATACGCTGGTCTAGTCTGGTGTATCGATGCCCTGTCTCAATATACCCTCGACTAGGAACAGTTATAGGATGTACTCATCGACTACCATGGCCCCACTAGTATGATCTCATCATAGTCCCAGTAGTCGAGTACTAATCCTAAGGGCTTTATCAACATGTGAGAGAAAAACAGTAAACCAATACTAGTCAACATGTTAAGATAAAGTGAAACCAAATAGCATACTATCATGACGAGCAAGAAAGTCCTCTCTATATATATCCAAGCATCCATTATAATATACATCATATGTACAACAATGGCCTCTAGGGCATATACATAACTAACACTGTTTTCATGATAATGTTGATGGCTCCCCTTGATTTGACCATTATCGTCTCAAAGATAAATCCAAAACAATAAGATGGATTTAGTGCTCTCAAAATATCCAAGTCAACAATAGTCAACTAGGTCAAATGGTCAAGCAAGGTAAAATGGTCAAGCAAGGTCAAATGGTCAAACCAACCAGCCATCACACAATTATCATTAAAAAGATTAATAAACATTTTCCCCACCTCACAATGGTTTTGACCAAGTCAATGGTCGAAACCTTAATGAGGCAACTTCTTCTTGCTCCTCACAACCGTGCATACACACCCACATCCGCATTCCGTAGAATACGAATACACAGAAGACAAAACTAATCCATCTATACAATACTAGGATCCGGCTTAAACCAAAGCCCACTAGTATTGTCTGCCTGAACATCATACGCTCACAAGTGCACGTAAGTGATCGTAGCCCTGCCGTAAAACCATACGGCCTCTACACCTTTTGCCCAGTGCAGGGAAACTCTCTGTGTGGGACTCTAAAGACTCGACACTATGCTGGCACTGGGTTTAACCACAGACCGCAAGCGGCACTAGCTGTACGTAACAGTCCCCAGGTAGATGTCGATAAGAAGGCCGATGAGGTAAACCCATCCGAACTCCTACTGAGCCTGAATGTGACAATCTCCGTACAGTCCGGTCTGTTCGTCTGAGAATATCTTATGGCGGGCCTAGGGGGGCGGTAAACGTCAGTCCCCTAATAGCGGTACAAGTCGTGTCAGAGTGTAGCCCAGAACACCCTGAGATAACACTGGAATACCTAGCAGTATATCTCGCTTTCCCTGGCCCGGGACTTTGTGTAATGTCTTTCCTAGACACAGCGCGATATGAACCCCCAATACCGGGAGAGACGAATACTGTCTAACCGTCACTGCCTCCAAGTGCTTCGGGACTGCACCCAACTACTACCTGTTTGCACGACTCTTTCGAGCCGTGGTAGGGTAGTAATCAAAGAACAGTGGGAACAGACTCGAGGCGAAGTGACGGTGTCAACTCAGCGGACTAAGCTGTACTCATGTCACCTGGGAACTGATAACTGACGATAGGTATAGAACCAACCAACAGTTCCCGACGAGTCCTGTCCAGTGTACTCGTAACCTAACGAGCACCCGCATACTATCTCAAGTACGACGTACTAATGGCTATGGGACAGACCATCTCCCCTGCTGGGATGAGAAGCATATACACTAGTCTAATTCGGAGTATCGATGCCTCGTCTCGATAATCTAACGACTAGGGACCTGTATAAGGATGTGCTTGTAGATTACCCAGCCCCCACTAGTGTGACTGCCATCACAACGCTGGTAATCAAGCAAAGATCCTAAGGGCTCCACTAATGTGTATAGGTGATATGCTAAAAGAAACACATGTACACATTAAAGTAGAAACAAACCAAGTAGCATACTACCATTTCGAGCAAGATTGTCTATACAACTGTGAATATCCCAAGCTTCCATCAAGTAATATACAAACTAGTACGATACAGTAATGGCCTCTAGGGCATATACACTAACACGACGGTCCTTAGAGTCTTGGTCTAGATATTTTTTAATTAATGTAGGGTGATGCGGATGCTCATTTTGTGATTTGTGGGGCCTAGGAAGGGTGATGAAATCCCCACCTAATCTGAATTATGGTCTTGCCCCTTAAACTCCGTATTAAAATATGCACAAACCAATTACAAAACATGCAAAAAGATTTTTGGCGGCGATATTTTGCAAATAATCCTGCAGAAAAATATATTATAGGATTTTCAGAGGAGAGAGAAAGAGTTGAGGAATATACTAGAGAAGTTAGGATGCACGATCCTTCAAGACTGCCGCGGTTCCGCTGCTGAAATGCCTTTGTTGCCGCGGTTCCACCGCGCAGTTGAGGGATCGTTTGAAAATTTTTGCTACAGTAGCCTCCTTTGGTCCTCTGGTCTCTTAGAAAGTTTCTGAATCTTTATCCCCTCGCTACAGTGACTCCAAATCCCATTGCAAAAATCGCACACTAATTGTTAAATACACAATTTGCTGTTTTGTTTTATTTTTTTGATATGGATCGAATAAGAATTCAACACGAATAGTAAGAAAAACAAATTACGCGGCGCCATTTGGTTGATTTCTTTTAAAGTGTAGTAGTAATAACCGCAATCAATAACGGTGTAGTGTGTAGCTAGCCGAGATGAGTATGGGTCACGCTCAGGGATATGTGGAATATTTTAATCTTACTTTAGACGTGTTGATTAGAAAAGAGGAAGGAGAATAGAGAATAATGAAGAATAGTTTCTAGATCTACGTCGAAACACGGATGTAGAATTTATATTTTTAAGATCTAGTTTAAATACGGATATAGAATATATAAGAAGATGGCTTGCAGGGTTCGTTAAGATTTAGTAGTCATGGATGACTAATAAAGATTACTCCTTTTATCTATTGATAGATTTTAAACTAGATATATAGTGATGAATGAGGATTAGGATTCTTGGAAGAAAGTTGAGTTTCCATACTATTGACCCTTGTCCTTTCATTGATCTCTATTCATGTCTGGCCCTTAACAAAACAATTGTTAATTTGATCTAAAATCGCGGTCGAGACTAGCAATAAATTAGTAGCGCGCCCGATAAGGATGTTAACGATTCTTTTGCAAAAGTTTATAAACTTCATAAGACTTAAAAGAAGTTAAAATATTTTCTCATCCATTGTTCTACCTTAATCCTACGAACCCTATCAAGCGGAGAATTACTCGCGCATGATGGAGATAGAAGAAGAAAGAATATAGAATGAGATCATAATGCAAATACAGAAATTAAAATTAATCTAATGATCTACCTTTATTAATCAACTTCACAAGTACAAAGCCTTCAAGTTTAGATTACAAGAGGAAGAAGAAGTTGCTCTCGATCTCTGCCTTGTAGGAAGTAGATGCTCCGTCGAATCTCACGTCGCCTTATCACGTCGAATCGCGAACCTGTATTGGATCACTTGTTCTTTGACCATGGGATCCGGTGGCAGAACCTATGGTCAAAGTGCGAACAACGCATCGAAGAATCCCCCGCCATGGGCATGTTCATCGGGACCCTTGATCCTCAAACGACTGTGTCCCAGTTTATGACGTTCTTCAAACCAACATCCTTCCAGGCTCTGATAGATAAACTGGCCCAAATGGACCAGATGGGCCATGGGCCTTCCTCCTCAAATAAGGACCCTCGAAATGCCAAGGGTAAAGGGAGAGAGGCCTTCGTTGCCAACACTCAACAACAACCGAGTGGTTCAAAACCGGCTGCTCGCTAAAACAACACGCGTCCACGCCTATCCCTAGAAGAAAGGCAAGGACGCGCTTACTCGTTTCCCTACGACAAGAAAAGGAGATTATTTGAGCTGGCAGTGCGCAACAAACTCATTACATTACCAGACCCACTGCGTCCACCGCAACTCGGCGACGTCAATAACCCCAACTACTGCTCCTATCACAGAATGGTGATCCACCCAATTGAGGATTGCTACATCTTCAAGAACTGGGTCGAGGACCAGTATCAGCAGAGGAATTTCGCGCTGTCTAAGAACTGGAGGGTGAACCCACCACAGAAGAACACTTCCAAAAAGGTGGATGCGTCGAGGGCATCATGCTCGCTCGTGGAAGAAACTCCATAGGAAGTCGTTCTTTCGGCTAAAACCAAAAGAATGTTGAAGGATCTACAGGCATGTCCGACAGTCAGGTAGAAAAGCCCACTTGAACCCAAAATCATCGAAAGGATGCTGAAACTACGTCCCATACTGAAAGTTGTTGACAAAGGGCAAAACCCCCAAGACGAGCCTTCAAAATCTTCGAAGAAAAAGAAGAAGACCAAGAAGCCTGTTCAGCCAGCCGAGTATGACGACAAGCGTACAGACCTACAAAAGTACATTGACGTGCCGGAGGAGTACAACCAGAAGGCGTGGAAACCGGTCACTCTCGAAGAGTTCCTCAAGTATATTCTTGAGAACAAAGATAGTGACAACGATGAGGAAAATGACTCATCTGAAGAAACTGAAGACTATGTAGGAAGTTGCCATATGGTCTCCCCTTTAAATAAGGGACAAAGAAAAGATCAACGATTAGAGGGAAGTCTTCATTGACTACTTCAAATCCCAAAACACGCCCAAAAATGCGTCGTCTAGACATCAGCTCATATAAGAGATCGTTTGACTGTATGTGGCTAAGATACCTGGGACCAGAAGAAGCGAAGAGAGTCGTCCAAGAAACTCATGACGGAATCTGCGGCTCTCATCAAGCTGGGCCAAAGATAAAGCTGAAGATCAAAAGAATGGGTTACTATTGGCCCACAATGATTCAAGACTGTCTCGAATATGCGAAGCAGTGTCACTCGTGCCAAATTCACGGAGACTTCATCCACCAACATCCAAATCCTCTACACCCTACAATGGCTCGCTGGCATTTGAAATGTGGGGAACCGATATAATTGGCCCCATTGTACTGGCATCGTCTAAAGGACTTCGGTTCATACTGGCAACGACCGACTACTTTTCTAAGTGGGCAGAAATAGTACCACTAAGGGAGGTGAAGACGGAGAACATCCTTCATTTTTTCACGACACATGCCATCTATCAGTTCGGCACTCCGCGACGAATTATCTCGGATAATGGGCCAGCTTATAGAAGCCATAAAATCATCTGCTTCGCACAACAGCATAAGATAGATTTGAGATACTCTTCAGTCTACAATCCCCGTGCCAACGATCTAGCTGAAGCTTTCAACAATACCATGACAAAGATTATAAAGAAAACATTGTCCAGAAACAAAAGAGAATGGCACGAAAGGTTGCATGAAGCTCTCTGGGCGTACCGAACAATGTTCAAAACGGCCACGAATAAAATACCATACGCGTTGGTATTCGGCATGGAAGCAGTTCTTCCCCTGAAAATAGAACTCCCTTCTCCACGAGTAGCGGTTCGATATGAGCTGACAGATGAAGAAAACACTCATCTTCGGCTTGAGAAGCTTGATGCCCTCAACGAAACTCGCCTTATAGCAAAGAAAAATATGGAGGCTTATAAGGCAAGGATGACATGGTCATACGAAAAACTGACTAGGCCGAGAACATTCCGCCAAGGCGAGCCCGTGCTAGTCGTCAAAAGACCCATGATCCCTATTCGTGCAAAATGGGGGAAATTTGAGCTGAACTATTAAGGCCCGTACATTATAGACAAAGTCTACCAAAGTAGAGCCTACCTACTCATGGATATGCATGGCGAAAGACCTTTCCGGCCAATAAACGGCCGATTCCTCAAAAAATACTATGATTGTCGAGTCATAACTTAGGTCAATGATAGATGACGACGCTTGTTTCCTCTCCCTATCTTCCTGAGTTAGAACTCTGAGAGTAGTATGTAAAAGAAGCACCGTCGCCTTATTCATGGCGATAACGGACCAAGATGTCCCTAAACTAGAAGCTTGCCTCAAACATGGCGACATTGGACCGAGATGTCCCTAAACTAACAATAGACCGAGATGTCCTTAAACTAACAACGGACCGAGATGTCCCTAAACTAGAACTCCGCCTCAGACATGGCGATATCGGACCGAGAAGTCCTTAAACTAATTATCCGCCTTAAATATAGCGATATAGGACAGAGATGTCCCTAAACAAGAATCTCGCCTCAAACATGGCGACATCGGACCGAGATGTCCTTAAACTAACAACGGACCAAGATGTCCCCAAACTAGAACTTCGCATCAAATATGGCAACAATGGACCGAAAGGTTCCTAAACTAAAATTTCGCCTCAAACATGACGATAATGGACCGGAACGTCCCTAAACTAGTGCATCGCCCCAAATACGGTGATACGCACCCTTAAGATCTATATTGCAGTCGAAGTCCTAACGGCGAATGTTGCAACTCAAGTCTCACTGGTTACACAGCTACTCCAGCGATGATGCCACCCCCAAATCCCACCGGCAAAAAGATGGGTCACCTGCGACGACGCTACTTTTGTGAGTTTCGCCAAAAAAAATATGGTTTGTCCATAAGCAAAATGGGCACGGATGAAAACCCAAAAGGGCACCGTGAGTAAAAACAGTAGGACTACCGGCGATCTTGTAATTGTTAGTTATATGTATGCCCTAGAGGCCATTACTGTACATACGATGTATATTGTAGTGGATGCTTGGAAATATATAGGGAGGAATTTCTTGCTCGACATGATAGTATGCTATCTTGTTGCTCTTTATCTTAACATGTACACTTATTGTCTCTCTATTACATGTTGATAAAGCCCTTAGGATGAGTACTTGACTACCTGGACTATGATGCAGATCATACTAGTGGGGAAAGGTAGTCGGTAAGTACATCCTTCAAATGTTCCTAGTCATGGGAGTATCGAGACAGGGCATCGATACTCCAGAGTAGACTAGCGTATACGCTTCTCGACCCATATGATGGGCGATGGATGATCCTATATCCATTGGTGTTTGACATCAGAGAAGGTATACGGGTGCTCAGCGGAGACTGGGTACACTGAACGGACTCACCGAGAACTCCTAGATGGTATTATACCAATCGTCAGATAGCAGTTCTCTGGTGACACTGGTACAGGTTAGTCTGTCGACCCGATATCGTCAAAGAGTCTTGTATGATTCCCACTGTGCTTTGATTTCCACCTTACCACGTTCAAGATATCGTGAAAAACGGTGGTTTTTGGGTACAGTCCTGAGTCACATGGAGGCAATGAGCGATAGGAGGGGATTCGTCTCTCCCGGTATGTCACGCCCCGCTTTCCGGTATACGGCGAAGGGGACACGACTGGTCCGCTACGTATTTACTCTGAAGTAAATACGCTAAGCGTATCTAAGCAATATAAAAATAAAATCACAAGAGACAAGATATAAGATAACAACAACTTTATTTATTAACATTCTTTTGTACAATGCATGAAAAGTAAATACAACTGAATAAAAAGCAATGCCTAAACAATGGCATAACAGAAATGAAAGTACTGAATGGAAAGTGTACAATGACTAGAGCTCGGGGTCTTCACTGAACTGGTCCAAGTCTTCAGTAGTGGGCTTGATCTCTGACGTGTCCAAATCACCTGACGACATTCAAAGAAGAAAGAAAGAGAATGTCGTCAGCGAACAGGTCGCTCGGTAGGTCCCAAAGACAAGGGAGAAATAGAATAGACAGAATAAGAAGGTATCTTTTAATGGTGTATTAGATTGTTGTGATATTGTGTTAACGCTGTTGTTTGTAGCTTGGTACAGAAGGATGCCAGTGTATACGATAGGGGTCCCAATATGCTAGAGACCAGGGCAAACGGAATGTACAAGGAACCGTTAAGCCACGGTACAACAGTAACGGAATATAGGTTAGGTGTCTTAATCTCACTGTCTTGTGCCACTTTTAATACCTTCCGTACCAATCTACCCCTTAAACCCCATAGTGTTTTGATTGTATTGTTTGTCTTGTATTGTAACTGTATAGATTGTATAATTGGATGACTGACCGAAACCATGATATCAGTAAATGGATGTAACTGGAGAAGCATGTAAATGGATGTATATCCATGGTTCGGTTAGGTCAAGTTGATAGATTGAATATATGGAATAATGGATTCATGGATTCATGTTGAATTGTAATATTGTAAATTGTAGATTGTAGATTGTAGATTGTACTTGAATCTTATTCAAGTCAGATTATAATGAGACTCAAACTGAGTTAGATAATTAGAAAAGTAAATTGAAGTCCTGATTGTTTTGATGTAATCGGTAACTATTGCACATGGACGGCAGGATTTGTGTCATTTTCAAAGACGATTACCGTGTTAATAATACCGTTGTTAAGTTGTCTACCTTAAATAGGCAATCACCCACTTCTCCGACTCCCTGAGGCCCAAGAGATTGGTCCCGCTTAAACCTATATTTACTAAGGTCCTTAGGGTAATTTATAGAACTTGAGGGGTTTTATATAAAAATACTTTTGTATAAATTTAAATATACAACTCAAGTATTTAATTATCGTTTTTATGTACATACAACAATTTAATGATCAAAATTAATATGTATACATGTTCAAATAGCATGAAATGAGTCAAGTATATTATTCGAGTAACTACCATAAACAATGCTGTAAAGAAATATTATGTACGACTAATTAATCAAGTCGAATGAATGCGGAATATAAAAAAAAATAGCTCTAAGTGTTTTTCATGCATGAGTTCCTGTTTCACATAAATACGACTACCGGTTTGGGAGGTATATCTGTTTTCGTATCGTCGCGCAAAACAGATCAGAATCTATTCGGCACCGTCACAAATTTTTAAAACGCAGTTTGAGTTAATTTCTATCGGGTTTAAGGTTATAAAGATTATTAGAAAATTGTAGGTCTTTCGATGTACTTATCCAAAACACCAAGATTCAGAAGATTTTGATTTCTAAAGCTCTAGTTATAATTGTTTTAATATCAGGGTTTAAAACAGAAATTCAGATTTCCAGATAACAACTATATGTTATATTGCAAAGATTATATCGGATTGTTTCATGCATTTCTAAGTAATCCAGTATACAGAAAATTATAGTTCTATCAATTGTGCATCTACACATCTAAATTTTGTCACAAACGGACATCCGGTGTTCGAGTTATGTCCAATTTAAAAACAGTGTGCGAATCAGGACAGATTCTGTCCAGATTCGTCGCTTAATATTGTAACGTAGTTTTCTATATTTTATATTGGTTTTCAGTAAAAACTTACAACTAAGAAAATCTATATATTTCTATTTAGATGACCAAAACAGCTGAGTTTGCTCAATTTGGACATCGGTAGACCGAGTTATGTTTCCTAGAAGTTAACCGATAAATGAAGTTTTCTGTTTTACGAACAGTGAATAAAAATGATGTAATTTCTAAACCGTTAAGCGATTCGATCTAAAATTACTGCAGCATGTACAGAAAAATATATTCTATCATATGTAAATTTCCTGAAATTTCCAGAAGTAAAAATTAATTTCTAAAATTTATTTTAAAGGTAAAGGTATTGATATGTATACTAAAATCGATAAAAAGATTAACTAGTATTTTTTTTTATGCAAGCTTCTCCTTTTCTTTTAATAAGCAAACCGATTTTATAAGATATCATAGATATATATTGTGGCATGAAATTTATGTTCTCACAACTCATAATAAACATTCATTGTCATGAACAAAGAATTGAAAACACTTTAATTTCAACAAGAAGCAATAAGATATTAGTAAACGATATAAAACCATATATATATAGACTATATATATGTATATGTTTATGTTTATATTCTCTTATGGATTAGGATATGAAAAGAATAGCGGGTTTACAAGATATGACAAAAAGAGAATAAAGAGATGGAGAGGGAGGGAGAGAAGGGACTTACATACACAAGCCGTTATTGCCACCGGGCTTGTCTATCCATCGATAGTCTCGCATTACTAGCGAGACCTTCTTGAAAACTTCTTCATGTTCTTTTTCTTGGGCTCTAGGTGAAGAGGGAGAAGTTCTTCATGTTCTTCTTCTTGGGCTCTAGGTGAAGAGAGAGAAGTGAGAGATAGAAAAATGTGAGGAAGGAAAACATAGAGGAGGACAAATAAAGATGGTGTAATGGTGAATTATGTATAATAATATATGCATCCAACATGAGAATTAAAAGAGAAATGAAAGGTCACCATTCATTTTGAAAATGAAAGGTCTCATTTGTAGGTTATGAGAAGAATAAAAATTGATAAAAATAATTGCAAGAATGGGGATTTGAACATGTGACTTATGGAATAACAATGCAAGGAATTAACCAATGAGCTACAAGGTTGTTCTTGCACTTATTTAATTAGAATTAAATATATGTGATTGGTTGAAAAGAAAGTTGGGCTTTTGGTCTCATGGATATGCATGGCGAAAGACCTTTCCGGCCAATAAACGGCCGATTCCTCAAAAAATACTACGATTGCCGAGTGATAACTTAGGTCAATGATAGATGACGACGCTCATGTCCTCTCCCTATCTTCCTGAGTTAGAACTCTGAGAGTAGTATGCAAAGAAGCTCCGTCGCCTCAAACATGGCTATAACGGACCAAGATGTCCCTAAACTAGAACCTTGCCTCAAACATGGCGACATTGGACCGAGATGTCCCTAAACTAACAATGGACCGAGATGTCCTTAAACTAACAACGGACCGCGATGTCCCTAAACTAGAACTCTGCCTCAGACATGGCGATATCGGACCGAGAAGTCCTTAAACTAATTATCCTCCTTAAATATAGCGATATAGGACCGAGATGTCCCTAAACTAGAATCTCTCCTCAAACATAGCGACATCGGACCGAGATGTCCTTAAACTAACAACGGACCAAGCTGTCCCGAAACTTGAACTTCGCATCAAATATGGCGACAATGGACCGAAAGGTTCCTAAACTAAAATTTCGCCTCAAACATGGTGATAATGGACCAGAACGTCCCTAAACTAGTGCATCGCCCCAAATACGGCGATACGCGCCCTTGAGATCTATATTTTAATCGAAGTCCTAACGGCGAATGTTGCAACTCAAGTCCCACTGGCTACACATCTACTCCAGCGATGACGCCACCCCCAAATCCCATCGGCAAAAAGATGGGTCACCTGCGACGACGCTACTTTTGAGAGTTTCGCCAAAAAAAATACTGTTTGTCTACAAGCAAAATGGGCACGGATGAAAACCCAAAAAGGCGCCGTGAGTAAAAACAGCAGGACTACCGGCGAGCCTGTAATTGTTAGTTATATGTATGCCCTAGAGGCCATTACTGTATATACGATGTATATTGTAGTGGATGCTTGGACATATATAGGGAGGAATTTCTTGCTCGACATGATATTATGCTATCTGGTTGCTCTTTATCTTAACATGTACAGTTATTGTCTCTCTATTACATGTTGATAAAGCCCTGAGGATGAGTACTTGACTACCAGGACTATGATGCAGATCATACTAGTGGGGCAGAGGTAGTCGGTAAGTACATCCTTCAAATGTTTCTAGTCGTGGGAGTATCGAGACAGGGCATCGATACTCCAGAGTAGACTAGCGTATACGCTTCTCGACCCATATGATGGGCGATGGATGATCCTATATCCATTGGTCTTTGACATTAGAGAAGGTATACGGGTGCTCAGTGGAGACTGGGTATACTGAACGGACTCACCGAGAACTCCTAGATGGTATTATACCTATCGTCAGATAGCAGTTCTCTGGTGACACTGGTACAGGTTAGTCTGTTGACCCGAGATCGTCATAGAGTCTTGTGTGATTCCCACTGTTCTTTGATTTCCACCTTACCACGATCAAGAGATCGTGAAAAACGGTGGTTTTTAGGAACAGTCCCGAGTTACATAGAGGCAATGAGCGATAGGAGGTGATTCGTCTCTCCCGGTATTAGGGGTTGATGTTGCGCTATGCTCGATTGGCCATAACAGGAAATCCCTGGCCAGGGTTGCTGAGATTTACTGGTAAGTGTTATCAGTAGTTTCTTGAACTGTTATGGACCTTGCATCGGCATGACTTATCAGGCTATTGGTGTCTGACGTTATACCACAGCCAGGCTGTGATATGCGACATATATGACGAAGAGACCGGACTGTACGGTAGTGTTACTGATTGGATTCACAGGAGTATGAGCTGGCTTGCTTGTTGATCTTCTGATCCCTCAATACCCGGGTGGCCGTTACGTTTAGCAGACCGCTTGCGGCTTGTGGGTGTTTGATATGATCATCACCTACTGCCGGCGTATTGACAAGTCTTTAGAGTTCTACACAGAGGTTTCCTGGTTCATGCGAAACGAAGTAGGAGCACATATGTGATATGTGCGGGACTGAGATTAATGCGCGTATGTGATACCGCATTCTATTCTCGCGATATGAGATGTCGGTCGGTTATATGAGATATAGCCGGGTTATCGGATCAAGTGTTGACTCGATAAGTTGATTCATAGGATATTAGTCGGTTGTATGTGATATAGCCGGATTATTATATCAAGTGTTGATTTGATAATTTAATGTATAATTATATATTTGATATATTAACTTACATTAACTAATATTTTCTTACTAAGTATTCTTTTTCTCACTTGTGTGAATATAGTATATATGTGATATATACATGCACATTTTATTTGTGTCATGCTTGATGACACATGCTTCATGGGTGTATGAGATTTATACCATGCTTGATATAATGTAGGGTTTATATTTATCTAAGTAATTCAAAATTGGATAGAAATGAGTCATGGCTACAAGCTTGTAGAAGCTTGTGGAAACATTGACAAAGTCCACTCTTTTTGTTTCACTTGTAGATATTTATTAACCTAACCATTAACCCTAGCTCTAGTTAAGTCTCTACATGAGTTAGTGTATGACACTAACTCATCCATGGTTGCAATTCTCACCTCATGAGAGTTTCATTCTATCCCTACTTCATCTTCTTCTTCCTCATGAAAAGAGTTTTCTAAGGTTTGGAGAGATGAAGAAATAATTTGAGAAAAATAAATCTAAAGTGAGCCCACTTCCTACTTCATCATCCTCTATTATATTTGCCATTTAGTTTAAGGTGTTTGCTTCACTAATCTATAATTAGTGACGAGGTAGCATGAGCTTGAGTCTCCTCGACGTAGATCATCTTCGGCCTCGAAGACTTCGAGCAAGCTTGTTCATTTCTTCATGTGAACCCTTACTAGAGTTCGGGTGTTCACTACTTGGAGCGAAGGGACTAGTACACGGAGCTTTAGAAGTGAAGGACCGGTCTACAAAGGTTGTATTCCTCATTCACTTTGTATGCAAAGTTGTTTGCATGTTGTATTGTTTAATTCTCTAGTTAAGATTCTAGGGTTAGGGTTCTTTAGTACGGCAAAATTTTGAAAACGGTATGGACGATGCCTCCCGAAACCTTGCTGCCGCGCTATATAACCCTACAGTGGTATCAGAGCCAAGCTAGAGAATTTGACGATTGTTAGATTACGAAACCAAAACAACTCCGAAACTTGAAACACTGAATCTGGTTTCTGTCGAATTTTTAATCGCCTCTAAAAATTTTTTTACCAAATGCAGAAAGTTGTATGTGATATAACATGAACACTGTGAAAATTTGATGCAATTTGGCTGGTTTTTGGCCGAGCACATGACCAAAAATTCCGAGGAGACCGGCCCTGTATCATTGTTCTGGCTTCAAATTTTCATGGTGTTCCAGTCTCTGGGTTTTAGTGTTTCAGGTGTTGCTAGTTTTTGCTAAATTTGCATGTGATGTTAACTTTCTGCAGAGGCAATTCGGAGTGTTTCGTAATCGTAATTCTAACATCTATTCGGGTTATTTAGACGATGTTAAAAAGTTCGAACGGATATCAATAACCTAATTTTTCCCTCGCTGAAATTTTCCAAGAGTTGGATTTTTCCGAGTTTAAAATTTTCAGAAAATCATGCAAGCGATTCTATGGACCCTCTAGAAGAACGATACCCAAACTCGACTTTTTGGATCGCGGAACCGTGGTCATACCCCAGGGTTTGCGGCAGTTCCGTGGCGACATGAGTGAAGCATTGGTCGGCCCTTCTACGGATGGTTCATAGGAGCTGTGGCATATTCTGGGTAATTTTTGAACTCCGTTCAAGTGTTGAGCTTTTTGGGAAATTTTGGATGTTTGTTTATTCGATTGAAAAGTTTAATATCGTCTAGCTATCTGTGATTGTGATACAATATTTGGAATCCACAAATAGTTATGAGATAACTAGTTTGAATTTTATAAATCTACCGATTCAATCTCATTTGATCGGTTGCCACAGGATTTTGATATGGATCAAAAGTCCGTCGCAATTACGTAGTGTACGCGGATACTCGCCGGGTAACCTTACTAGATAGCCATACACCATAGCCCCGACCAAGTGACTGTAGGAGAACCCCGTCGTCAAAAGCATCCGTTCGGGTGCTCGCGGCCGCGGTGTTTCTCTTTAGTGCACTTCGTCAATAACATCGGGGGTGCGGCCATATACTAAATTTTTCGACGAGCATTCGATCAGGTTATCGGGAATCTTTTTGAATTACCCGACTGTTTATTGGAAAATGTTTTCAATATCGAGACTAAAATGCGGGGTTTATAATTGTTAGGCATGTGATGTCTAAGGAAATCATTTGGTTAGGCATGAAATCCAAAGTATGTGATACATTGGGTTTATGATGTCTAAGGTGGTTGCGGAATCCAATTGTTGTAGTTTTTCACTTTCTTTTCTGCGAACGTAAGTGTAATATGTGGTGTATCGCCGGTTTCGATGCTATACGTCAATGACAATTGGGATACGCATATTTACTTACGTTGATGACATGTGACGTTATGTGTCGCTGTGATATGATATATTGGATCGTCGTGTTTTGAATAGCCTGGGTTTTTTTATGTGAGATGAGAGTTTTTTATTTTCATTCATGTAAAAGTTTGTACGTAATATTCTTTTATTGGGGCACTTTCGGGTTGAGGATGATGTCACCATTGATGTATATTATTTACTTTTCCGCATTATGATAGACCCAAGGAGGTGTGTACAAGTAACCAGGGTCCAGTGGGAGACCATCTCGAGGAGTCGAGACTGGGTCTCCTAACTCTAGAATTAGGAGGGTTGCTTGCCGCTCTCGTAGGGGTCTAGGGATGTGGGTTTGGCATTCATCGCGACCGTGGAATCCGTGTTTTTTATTGGCTTAAATAAAACACGGAATTCCTAGTATATCCAATATTTCATATGTGTTCTTCTGCTGCTGATATTCTGTGATGTGATCACTTTATATGTTGAGACGAATGCTTATATTATATATATGATATATAATAACTATTGATGCTTGCGTTTCTTCTGTGATGCTTAGGAAGCATAATTGATGGGACTTCATTAATGAGATTAATGAAATAAAAGAAACCTAAAGATGCTGTGGAAACTTGTTTTAAAAACTGGTAGCTCTACTTCTGCTTTACATAGCGATATTCCTTGTAGAATATCCAGCACCTTATTCGATAAGGAAAGTGCCGAGATCCCTAAATTGGGAGTGACCTCTTTAGCGAAACTAGCAAATGCTACAACCAACTCGGTTTGTCTTTTGATTGCTTCTATAGTTTTTGCTTTGCATAGTGGTATTTGTGAAATATCCTGCTTCTCATTCGATGAGAAAAGAGCCGAGATCCCTTCACCGGGAGTGACCTCTTTAGCAAAACTAGTAAAAACCTAAAAAAAACACTCCTTTTAAAATTCACTCGATTCTACAACGATATCAAGTTCATTATGCAAAAGGTTTTCTTGAAAACCTGTCGTAGCCCTCCGTCATTTCAGATAAGTAGTATTTTGTATTCGTGCTACGTTTTTTGGCTTTCGTCAAGGCGTAGTGTGCGGTAGCTGATTAGTGCTTATCTGCTTAAGTATATGATGCGATTGGATTAGGGTAGTCGTACGGCTTTGTTGGCTTTCGTCAAGGGTCGTGCGGGTGGGTTTAATTCAATCATGAAATATACGGGTTGAACATGACTAGCGGACTATGGTTTGTTGGCTTTCGTCAAGGTCATATGACGCTAGGGGCAGAAGATTATCGGGAATTTCAGGTGTTGAAATTTGCAATGAGATTGCATACCTTCTATGAGATAGTTGGATCCCGATACCCACTGCGAGTAAGAATTACTCCTGGGAGAGTTTTACACATTACAATTAGCCGATCAAGTAGGTGTCTAGAAAGGTGTTAACGGGGTTACGCCCCTGGAAAAATGAGGTTTATTTTAATTAGGTCCGTGCGAAAGCATGGGGAACCTCCCTCAAAGTACCGACATTGGCCTGGCCGAAAGATTGGCGAACTTGTAGGGTGTAATTAATCCTGGCTAATCTTACCTTTTACGGTTTGAGGGAAGATTTGATAAAACTAGTGGGAGCCATCATGATTAGATAAACTAATAGCCAATCTGATCTTGCAAGAGCGCACACAGAGTGTTTTCTTCTTTCTCTCTCTCCTGGTAGAGACCATGTCACGCCTTAATCAAGATAATAATATGGATGCATTGACCGAACCTGCTTATTATACTGAGCTGGGGAACGTAGGTTCCGCTCTATCTTATAATTGTTATAAGTCCGAGCAGAAAATAGGGGAATATCCGGATTCCTACGCCACCCATTCGAGGAATGTGCATGTTGATGCATCTTCTTCGGTGTGTTCATTGTTGGAGATAGTGCCCTCAGAGTCAATTATTGGATCACAGGCACGTGATTGCAATGATTGAGGGAGGACCTATCCCGGTAGGACAGTCTTACTCGAGATGATAGTATGCTATCTGGTTTACCTTTATCATCGTGTACTGCTTTAGGTGACCTGACATGTCACTATTGCACGTTGATAGAGCCCCTAGGATTCTTGCTTGACTGCCAGCAGTATGAGGGCGATCATATAAGTGAGAGCTGGAGTCTATAAGCGCATCCTTAAAAGGTCCCTAGTCGTAGGAGTTTCGAGACAGGGCATCGATTCTCCACAGTAGACTAGTGTATACAGTCGAGACCCCGATGAGGGGCGGTGGCCGGTCTCATAAGCCACTGGTGTCAGTTGGTTCACCTAAGATGTCTACAGGTGCTCATTGGGTTATGAGTACACCGGACAGGACTCGCCGGGAACATGCTAGTTGGTCTTATACCTGACGTCAGATAGCAGTTCCCTGGTGACATGTGTACAGGTTAGTTCATCGACCTGGGGATCGTCATTTGTCTTGTGTGAGTTCCCACTGTACTTTGATTACTACCCTACCACGGCTCAAAGGAGTCATGCAAACAGGTTTTAGTTGGGTACAGTCCCGAGCCACATGGAGGCAGTGAGCGGATCTTCGGGGGTTCGTCTCTCCCGGTATTGGGGGTGAGGTCGCGCTGTGTCTAGGAGAGCCATTACACGAAGACCTTGGCCAAGGCAGGAGATTTACTGGTAGGTATTCCAGTAGTATCTCAGGGTGTTCTGGGCTACACTCCGACACGACTTGTACCGCTTTTGGGGGTCTGACTTTTACCAACCCCCTAGGCCCGACATGCGATGCTCATAGACGAACGGACCGGACTGTACGGATATTGTCACTGACAGGCTCAGTAGGGTGTCGGGATGAGTTCGCTCATCGACGTCCCTTTTAGTCAATAGCTGGTGGCCCGTTACGTATTGGCTTATACCTCTGACGTGCTAGTGGTTAAATCCACAGCCATAGTATTGACGAGTCTTTAGAGTCCACCACACTTTCAGTTACTCAACTTTCGGGCGAAACGCTGTAGAGGCCGTATGGAGATATGGCAGGGTCCGATCAGATACGTGCGGTATTGCACGGATCAGGATTGGACAGTTTGTACTAGTGGCCGTATGGTTATATGGCAGCGTTCGATCAGATACGTGCGGTATTGCACGGATCAGGATCGGACGGATATTACTAGCCGGCTTTGGTTTAAGCCGGATCCCAGTATAGTACAGTGTAGATTCTGTCTCATTGCATTTGTATCCGGACGGAATACAGATGCGGGTGTGTATGCACAGTATCAGGGTTTTCCTGTAATTTATTACGGGACCAGTTTTCTGGAGTTGCCAGTTTGCATTCCGTTCCGGCCGGTTTTCCTTTGTTCTTTCCCGGCCGGACTTTTCCGATGGAGGGGGTTATTTGCAATTGTGCAAATAACTTTTGTGGAGGGGTTTTATTGCATATGTATTCATTATGGTGGCATCTTTTTCTTTTGCCCATCACTTGCATTTATTTGTGATTTGAGAGGGTATGGAGTGAAGTATGGTTGATGTTTCTTGGTCTAGGATGTGGTCACCTCTTTACACTTCCTACACTCACCTCCCTCTTGTGATATATATTTGCAAAACTCCACCACCATTCTCTAGATGATATGGCCGGCCACATCTTGTAATGAGGAGAGAAAATGAGAGGTTTCATTTTGGTGTGGGAAATTAATCATCTATCTCATTTTCATTGCTACCATAAAACCCCAAGTTGATATCTTGTTGATTCCTCCATCAAGGCAACTCCAAACCTCAAATGAGACTAGCATGTTCTACACTACAACCTACAGCACCTCTTGGGCATGTCGACTTGCCGGCTTCATGCCCGAGTTGCCTCGGTATAGAGGCGGGAGCCCGTAAAAGATGCAGGCGACGTGGTGCCCTTCCGGCGAGGAGGCGACGACCGGAGATCCCGCGAGGAGATCGGAGTGGAGATGAAGACCGGAGGACTCAGATCAGTCGGTATATCTCTTCCCTTTCTTGTTAGTTTGCTAGACCTAGTTTAATGGCCCGATCCGGAGTCTAGTGCGCGGGGGTGCCGGTTTGCAAAGTCCGCAAAATTTAAGTTTATCACCGTTTCCGCGTTTGGCCGTCGGATTGACGGCCGGGGCGCCGCCGTGCACTTACATTCATTACCTAGAACTGTTTCTCGGTATCCTCTACGTCCTAGGTATGAGATACCGGATCAGGATCCTACATATGTAATCTGTTACATGGGCTACAGACAGGTAGAGATCTGAGAATAGGTGATTGTTCTCTAGTGTAGAGAATGGTGCAATTGTTGCAGCCAAATCAGTTGGCAGATATCACCTTGTATTACCAAATGGTAAATACATTGATTTTGAACAGATGTTAATACATGCCGAACCTGATATACAACATTAAATCAATTTCTTTATTAAGTTAAAGAAGGATATAATTCTGTATTGTAGGATAATGTTGTGAACATTTTCCTAAATCATGAATTGATTGGATCAGGCATGTTATGTAATAGCATATACGTTCTAAATCAAACAATGGTTCAAAGTATGAAGAACACATACAAGAGGAGTAGTTCAGAAATGAACGAATCCTTCTTGTGGCGTTGTAGACTAGGTCATATCAATGCGACACGACAGGCTAAGTTATATAAGGATGAATTTGAGAATCTGTTCGAATTTTCATCTTATAATACTTGCCAGTCTTGTCTCAAAGTTAATATGACCAACGCTCCGTTTACTAGAAACAGAGAAAGAGTTACTGAACTCTTGGGACAGATACATGATGATGTATACGGTCCTATGTATACAAATGCTAGGGTTGGTTCTTAGCTCTTCATTACATTCATCGGCGATCTCTCAAGATTCGGACATGTGTTCCTGTTGAAACACGAATCTGAAACTTTTGAGAAATTCAAGAAATATAAGCTTGAAGTTGAGAACCAGACGGGTAGAAGTATAAAGTCCTTCGATGTGATCGAGGAGGAGAATACTTGGGCATGGAGTTCCTGGATTTTCTAAAAGGAGAATGTGATTCTCTCTCAGCTTACTCCTTCATATACACCACAGCACAACGGTGTATCGTGGCGGGGGTATCGCACCCTACGAGATATGGTGCGCTCTATGATGAGTATTGCTGAGTTACCTATTTTCTTTTGGTATTATGCACTTGAGAAGCTGCATACCTATTGAATGGGGTTCCATCCAAATCGGTGCCTTGCACTCCATATGAGATATGGTATGGGAAGAGACTATGTCTTAAAGAAGTTAAGATATGGGTTGTCCGGCCTATATTGAAAAGCAAAATCCGGACAAGCTCGAGGCAATGTCAGTTCTGTATAAGTTTGTTAGGATATCCCAAACATTTGTGAGGGAATATCTTCTACCACACTAAGCAGCAAAAAGTGTTTTGTTTCTCAGCATGCCACCTATTTTAGAAAAGGAATTTCTTGTGAAGAAATTTGTGGACATAAGGTAGAACTGGAAGGAGTTCCAGCTAGACAAACTAATAACTGATGATTTGGTGAAACCAAAGGATTCAATAGTCTCCAACGAACCTCAGCTTCTCCACGAATCTGGTAGGGTTCCTCTTCCACTTGGGAGATACTACGGTCTTCTTGGTGACAGTGGGAGCGAGGATTGCATCATGGTAGATGATGGCCTAACTAGTTTCAGGAAGGCCATCACGAGTGGGGACTCTGTAAAATGGCTGGATGCTATGCAATCAAAGATGGAATCCATGTACACCAATAAAGTATGACTTTGAATATTGCACCTGAAGGGATAAAACCCATTGAGAGCTAATTGGATATTGAGAAGATTCTTGGTGTAAATGGAAAAGTTGAGACTTTTAAAGCTATGCTTAAGTCCATCAGGATCAATGCACGCATCGCGGAGATGGAACATCTGTTTTGATGTGGCAGTCAAAGAGTTTGACTTCATCAAAAAAAAAAGGTAGATGAACCTTGTATATACAAGAAGGTTGTAGAGGGTAAGGTTGTCCTCCACGTATTGTACGCAGATGACATATTCTTGATAGGAAATGGTTTCCTATGCTACACCCGGTCAAGCTCCACTTATCACGAGGATTCTCCATGGAAGATCTGGATGATACATACTACATCTTGTGGATTATGATCTATGGTGATAGATCTATGTGGATATTGGGAGTGTCCCAAATCCAGGTACATTAACACCATACTAAAGGGGTTTAGTATGGAGGATTCTAAGCGTGGTGGTTCGTCCACTTACTCATGGATCACTCTCTCCAAAAAGATGTCTTCCCAGACTGATTTGGAGAGAGCTCGCGTGCAAGGGATACCTATGCTTCTGCAGTTGGCTCTATCATATGTGCGATGTTATGTACCAGACCAGATGTAGCAAACTCACTAGGTGTAGTGATCAGGAATCAATCGGATCTTGGGAGAATCACTGTACAGCTTTGGAAGACATTCTTAAGTACTTGAGAAGCACTAAAAGAAAGTTCTTGGTTCGAGCTTCTAGAGTGATAAGGACGACTGAAAGTCAGTCACAGGCATTATCATTACCCTCAGTGGAGGGACGGTATGTTGGAAGAGTTCCAAGATAGATACCGTGGCATACTAGACGATAAAGGCTGAATACATCGCTACCAACGATGCTGCCAAAGTGGTTGTCTGGACATTTCTTGTTCATGAGATGAACAAGGTTCCTACCATTGAGCATCCAATAACTGTTATTATGACTAAAATGGAGTTATGGCTTTAGCCTAGGAACACCGGTCCCATCAGCGATCCAAACATATTCTGAGGCAAGTATCACCTGATCAGGGAGATGGTTGATCTCCAAAGGATCGAGGTAAGGAGAGAAGACAGGAAGGATAACACGGCGGATCCACTCACAAAAACCTTTCCCTAGAGAGACTTCTATAGGACGTTGAGTATGAGATACTGCAACAAATGGCCTTAGTGCAAGTGGGAGATTGTTAGTTATATGTATGCCCAAGAGGCCATTACTGTACATATGATGTATATTGTAATGGATGCTTGGACATATATAGGGAGGACTTTCTTGCTCGACATGATAGTATTCTATCTGGTTGCTCTTTATCTTAACATGTACACTTATTGTCTCTCTATTACATGTTGATAAAGCCCTTAGGATGAGTACTTGACTACTGGGACTATGATGCAGATCATACTAGTGGGTCAAAGGAAGTCGGTAATTACATCCTTCAAATGTTCCTAGTCGTGGGAGTATCGAGACAGGGCATCGATACTCCAGAGTAGACTAGCATATACGCTTCTCGACCTATATGATGGGCGATGGATGATCCCATATCCATTGATGTTTGACATCAGAGAAGGTATACGGGTGCTCCGTGGAGACTGGCTACACTGAACGGACTCATCGAGAACTCCTAGATGGTATTATACCTATCATCAGATAGCAGTTCTCTGGTGACACTTGTACAGGTTAGTCTGTTGACCCGAGATCGTCATAGAGTCTTGTGTGATTCCCACTGTGCTTTTATTTCCACCTTACCACGTTCAAGAGATCGTGCAAAATGGTGGCTTTTGGGTACATTCCCGAGTCACATGGAGGCAATGAGCGATAGGAGGGGATTCGTCTTTCCCGGTATTGGGTGTTGATGTTGCGCCTTGCTCGATTGGCCATAACAGGAAATCCCTAGCCAGGGTTGCTGAGATTTACTGGTAAGTATTATCAGTAGTTTCTCGAACTGTTATGGACCTTGCATCGGCATGACTTATCAGGCTATTGGGATCTGACGTTATACCCCCCAGGCTGTGATATGCGACATATCTGACGAAAAGACCAGACTGTACGGTAGTGTTACTGATTGGATTCACAGGAGTATGAGTAGGCTTGCTTATTGATCTTCTGATCGCTCAATACCCGGGTGGCCGTTACGTTTAGCAGACCGCTTGCAGCTTATGGGTGTTTGATATGATCATCACCTACTGCTGGCGTATTGACGAGTCTTTAGAGTCCCATACAGAGGTTTCCTGGTTCATGCGAAACGAAGTAGGAGCACATATGTGATATGTGCGGGACCGAGATTAATGCGCGTATGTGATACCGCATTATATTCTCTCGATATGAGATATCGGTCGGTTATATGAGATATAACCGGGTTATCGGATCAAGTATTGATTCGATAAGTTGATTCTTAGGATATTAGTCGGTTGTATATGATATAGCCGGATTATTAAATCAAGTGTTGATTTGATAATTTAATGTATAATTATATATTTGATATATTAACTTACATTAACTAATATTTGCTCACTAAGTATTCTTTTTCTCACTTGCGTGCATATAGTATATATGTGATATATATTAATGTACATTTTATTTGTGTCATGCTTGATGCCACATGCTTCATGGGTGTATGAGACTTATACCATGCTGGATATAATGTACGGTTTATATTTATCTACGTAATTCAAAATTGGATGGAAATGAGTCATGGCTACAAGCTTGTAGAAGCTTGTGGAAATATTGACCAAGTCCACTCTTTTTGTTTCATTTGTAGATATTTATTAACATAACCATTAACCCTAGCCCTAGTTAAGTCTCTACATGATTTAGTGTATGACACTAACTCACCCATGGTTGCAATTCTCACCTCATGAGAGTTTCATTCTATCCCTACTTCATCTTCTTCTTCCTCATGAAAAGAGTTTTCTAAGGTTTGGAGAGATGAAGAAATAATGTGAGAAAAATAAATCTAAAGTGAGCCCACTTCCTACTTCATCATCCTCTACTATATTAGCCATTTAGTTTAGGGTGTTTGCTTTACTAATCTACAATTAGTGAAGAGGTTGCATGAGCTTGAGTCTCCTCGACGTAGATCATTTTCGGCCTTGAAGACTTCGAGCAAGCTTGTTCATTTCTTCATGTGAACCCTTACTAGAGTTCGGGTGTTCACTACTTGGAGCGAAGGGACTACTACACGGAGCTTTAGAAGTGAAGGACCGGTCTATAAAGGTTGTATTCCTTATTCACTTTGTATGCAAAGTTGTTTGCATGTTGTATTGTTTAATTCTCTAGTTAAGATTCTAGGGTTAGGGTTCTTTAGTATGGAAAAAATTTGAAAATGGCATGGACGATGCCTCCCGAAACCTTGCTGCCGCGCTACATAACCCTACAGTAAAAACCCGGAAGGGCGCAGTCTCGTAAAAAGAATACACTTGCGAGATCCTCACAGCTCGTAAGGAGAATTCCCCCTTTGAGACCCACACGGCTCATAGGATTCAGACGCCTTAAGCTACAGGGTTCTGAACCTGTTCATAAGCCATCATAGCCCCCAAGTTGCCCTACAGGCGGTCCATATTGACCCTTGTATACAATCTACGGGCATGAATAAATATTCCTTTACCAAGTTCTACTAATGGTGAGAAATGTCTCTATATGGTGAACGACACTTATAAGTCCTCTTGACTTATGAGGAGAAAACACTCTTGGAAGATCCTTATGACTTACAAGAGAGAATATCACTAAGTAATCCCCACGATTCCTAAGGAGAAAATACACATTCGAGATCCTCTCGACTCGTAGGGAGAAATACTTTTATGAGACCCTTACGGCTCATAAAGTCAAAAGTTCTTAGTCGACAGGATCCTAACTGTTAGTTGTATGTATGCTCTAGAGGCCAGTATTGTACAGATGATGTATATTATATTGGATGCTTGGACATATATAGAGATGAATTTCTTGCTCGATATGATAGTATGCTATCTGGTTTCTCTTTATCTTAACATGTACACTAGTCTCTTTAAACTGTCTTGTGGTTACATGTTGGTAAAGCCCTTAGGATGTGTACTTGACTACCTGGACTATGATGCAGATCATACTAGTGGGGACATGGTAGTCCATAAGTACATCCTTCAAGGTCCCAAGTCGTGGGTGTATCGAGACAGGGCATCGATATAACAGAGTAGACTAGCGTATACGCTTCTCGACCCATGAGATGGGCGATGGATGATCCCATATCCATTGGTGTTTGACATCAGAGATGGTGTACGGGTGCTCAGTGGTGACTGGGTACACTGGACGGACTCGCCGAGAACTCCCAGATGGTATTATACCTCACGTCAGATGGCAGTTCTCAGGTGACACTTGTACAGGTTAGTCTGTAGACCCGAGATCGTCATAGATTCTTGTGTAATTCCCACTGTGCTTTGATCTCCACCTTACCGCGTCCATGAGGGCGTGCAAAACGGTGGTCTTTGGGTACAGTCCCGAGTCATATGGAGGCAATGAGCGATAGGAGGGGTTTCGTCTCTCCCGGTATTGGGGGTTGATGTTGCGCTGTGCTCGATTGGCCGTAACAGGGAAGTCCCTGGCCAGGGCTGATCAGAGATTTGCAGGTAAGTGTTACCAGTAGTTTCTTGACCCGTTATGAGCCTCACATCGGCACGACTTATCGGTTATTGGGGTCTCACGTTTACCACCCCTAGACTTGATATGCGACGTATCAGACGAACAGACCGGACTATACGGTAAGTGTTACTGGTTGGATTCACAGGAGTGTGAGCGGGCTAGCTCGTCGATCTTCTGATCGCTCAATACCCGGGTGGCCGTTACGTTTAGCAGACCGCTTGCGGCTTGTGGGTGCTTGATATGATCATCATCTGCTACCGGCGTATTGACGAGTCTTTAGAGTCCTACACAGAGGTTTCCTGGTTCAAGCGAAACGAAATAGGAGCGCATATGAGATATGTGCGGGACCGAGAATAATGCGTGTATGTGATACCGCATTTCATTCTCGCGATAAATGTTTCGATTGGTTATATTCGATATGACCTAGTTATCGAATCATTGATTCGATAAATCGATACATTGAATACTAGTCGGTTATATGCGACATGACCGGATCATTGAATCAAATGTTGATTTAATGATTTAATGTATAATTATATATTTGATATATTACTTTGCATTAACTAGTATTGGTTCACTTTATATGGATTTTCTCACTTGATGTGCAAGTTGTATATGTGATATATTTTCGTGCACATACATGTATCATGTTTGATGATACCTGATCATTTGGTTAAGTGTGAAGAATTAAGCCATGGTTAAATGATAATTAGGGTTTTTCCTTATCATTTATTTATTCATTTCTTTATTTATTTCAATGGATAAATGAAAATAAAGTGGTTTATTTTTGTCATGAAGCTTGTTGAAGCTTCATGAAGCTTTGACCAAATAGACCATTTTGTCTTCATGCTTAACCCTAACCCATCCACTTACCATGGTTTATTCTCTACACTTAACCCTTGTTAGATTATGATAAGTATGTTTTTTCTTTTCATTAAAAAATAACTTATCATAATATTCTAGCTCATCTTCTTCTTCATCTTCTAAAAGGAAAAGCTTGATGCCATCAATGGCAACTTGACTTCCAAAGTGAGAAATCCAATTCTAAAGAGAACCCACCTCCTATTTCTTCACCCTCTACCTCTTTCCAAGTTGTTTTGGGTGTTTTCTTCACAAGTTTCACTACTTTGTGAAGTCGGAGCTTGAACTTGTGATGCCTCGACGTAGATCGTCTTTGACACGAAGCCGACGACCTATTCCGCTCGCTTTCCCGATGAAGCCGATGAACGAGTCTAGGATTGGAAAGGGACAGCGAGAGGACCACTACGTGGAGCTAAGGAAGTGGATATCCGGATCTACAAAAGTTGTAGCATCTAACTTTTAGTTAAGAAGTTAACTAGTTTTGTTTTTCGCCTAGACATCTAGCCGACGATCCGTAGTCTAGGGTTTCTCGGCACCATTTTTTTGAAATTGGCATGTTCGATGCCGTGTGAGACCTCACTAGGGTGCCTAGGAACCTTTCACTGGTATCAGAGCCTAGCTAGATCCTTAGGCGAAATCCCGACGGAGTTAGAAGTCCGATCGACCCAAAACCCCGACTTGAAAAATGCTCTCTGGACAATTCTGTAAATTGTGGATTTTGTGGAATTAAAAATATGCAGAGAAATGTGCAGGAAATTCTAAGAAAAACTGGAGAAAACGACAACCTAATTCAACAGTACGGCCGCGGAACCGCGGCGTTGACCCCCCTTTGGCGGCGGTTCCGCGGTCGTCTGTGATGATCAGGATGTGTGTTTTCTTCAGTTGTTTCTGTTGGTGTTTCTTGTGTGTTCTGGATGTTTTTAATATTTGTTACTGAGTTGCAATTTCAGGGTTGTATTGGGGACTCGGTGTATTCGATCGGACTGTCTAATTTTTGTCGGTGTGCTTTTCCGGGTATTTTTAGAATATGTTAAAAAGTTCGACCGGATATAAATACCCAATTTTTCCCCTGTCGGGAAATTTCCAAGTGTTGGATTTTTCCGTAGTTTAACGACGTTCTAAGTAGTGCAAGTAACGCGATGGACCCTCTAGAAGACAACAAACCTTAACTCGATTATGTGACCGTCTTGAACTGCCCTTTGAACCTTCGGGTTTGGGGCAGTACGGCGTGCCACATGTGAGGCGTTGGCTTGACCCTTGTACGGCTGGACCGTTGGTACTGAGGCACGAACTGAATGTTGCTAGACTTCTTTCATGTGTTGGACTGTATCGGGAAAACTTGGGTATTCGACTGTTCGATCGGAAAGTTTAACATTTTCTGTTTATCTGGAATGTGATACAATAATTGGTATTCACAAACAGTTATGAGATAACTGAATGAATGTTATAAATCTAGCAGTTTAGTCCCACATGATATTGAAAAGAGTTTTCGATAATGAGACTAAAATGCGGGATTTATATCTGTTAGGCATGTGATGTCTAAGTATTTCATCTGATTAGGCATGTGATGTCTAAAGAAGTTGCGAATTCCAATTGTTGTAGTTTTACACTTTCTTCTCTGTGACCGTAAGTGTAATATGTGATATCGCCGGTTTCGTTTCTATATGTCAAAGACAATTGGGATGCGCATATTTACTTACGTTGATGACATGTGATGTTATGTGTTGCTGGATATGTTATATTGGATCGTCGTGTTCGAATAGCCGGGGGTTTTTTTTATGTGAGATGGGTGTTTTTCATTTTCATTCATGTAAAAACTTGTATGTAATATTCATTTATTTGGGGAACTTCCAGGTAGCGGAAGATGTCACCTCTTGTATATTATTTACTTTTCCGCATTAGGATAGACCCAAGGAGGGGAGCACAAGTAACCAGGTTCTGGGGTCCAGTGGGAGACCAACTCGAGGAGTCGAGTCCGGGTCTCCTAACCCTAGAATTGGCAGGGTTGCTTGCCGCTCTCGTAGGGGTCTAGGGGTGTGGGATTGGCTATTCATCACGACCGTGGAATCCGTGTTTTATACTGGCTCGTATTGAAAACACGGACGTCCTAGTATATCCAATATTTCATATGTTTATTCTGCTGCGATATCTGTGTTGTGACTCTATGATGGATATAGTATATAGTATATATGATATATTATATAGACGTTACTTATGTTTTACACCCGCGCTAGCCCTGCCCTGCTCTGTCGTTAGTTACCTAACCTAACGGTGCACGAGGGGACATCGAGGCGAATGCGGATGGCATAAGTGTACGTCATATCTATCTGTGATGTTTAGGTATTTAAATGAGGGGACTTCATTAATATGATTAATGAAAGATAAGAAACCTAAGATGTTGTGGAATCGAATTTTAAAATAAAACAAGTAGCTACAGTTCTTGCTTTGCACAGCGGTATATGTGATATATCCTGCACCTTATTCGATAAGGAAAGGACCGAGATCCCTTCACCGGGAGTGACTCCTTTAGCAGTAACTGGCAGATACTACACACTCGGTTTGCTTTTGATTGCTTCTATAGTTTATGCTATGCACAGTGATATATATGATATATCCCGCACCTCATTCGATGAGGAAAGGACCGAGATCCCTTCGCCGGGAGTGACTCCTTTAGCAAAACTAGAAAAGCCTCAAAATCACTCCATTTCAAAACTTCATTTGATTCTACAACGATATCAAGTTCATTACGCTCATGGTTTTCAGAAAAACCTGGCGTAGCCCTCCGTCATTTCAGATGAGTAGTAGTTAGTATTCGTGCTACGTTTGTTGGCCTGCGTCAAGACGTAGTGTGCGGTAGCTAACTAGTATTTATCTTCTTATGCATATAATGCAGATTGGATTAGGGTAGTCGTGCGACTTTGTTGGCCTGCGTCAAGGGTCGTACGGGTGGGTTTAATTCGATCAGGAAATGACGGGTTGAACTTGAGTAGCGCACTATGGTTTGTTGGCCTGCGTCAAGGTCATAGGACGCTAGGGGCAAAATATTATCGGGAATTTCAAGTGTTGAAATTTGCAATGAGATTGCATACCTTCTATGAGATAGTTGGATCCCGATACCCACTGCGAGTAAGAGTTACTCCTGGGAGAGTTTTACACATTGCAATTAGCTGATCAAGTAGGTGTCTAGAAAGGTGTTAACGAGGTTACGCCTCTGGAAAAACGAGGTTTACATTAATTAGGTTCGTGCGAAAGCACGGGGGACCTCCCTCAAAGTACCGACACTGGCCTGGCTGAAAGATTAGCGAACTTGTAGTATGTAATTAATCCCGGCTAATCTTTCCTTTTAGGGTTTGGAGGAAGATTTGATAAAAAGCAGTGGGAGCCATCCTGATTAGATAAGATAATAACCAATCTGATCTTGCACGAGCATACGCTAAAGTGTTTTCTTCTCTCTCTCTCTCCAGGTAGCGACCAGTTCATGCCTTAATCAAGATAATAATATGGATGTATTGACCGAACCCGCATGTTATACTGTGCTGGGGAACGTTGGTTCCGTTCTTTCTTATAAGAGTTATAGGAATGAACAGGATATAGGGGAATACCAGGATTCCCATGCCACCCGAATGAAGAAAGTACATGTTGATGCATTTTCTTCGGGTGTGTTCGTTACAGAGAACTGTTTCTCCATTTGCTCTACGTCCTGGGTATTGGATACCGGGTCAGGATCCCATGTATGTAATCAGTTACATGGGCTTAGGAAAGGTAGAGAACTTGGAGAAGGTGATAAAGACATAAGAGTTGGTAATGGTGCAATTGTTACAGCTAAGACTGTCGGGGAATATCACCTTGTATTACCAACTGGTAATACATTGGTTCTGAACGAATGCTATTACATGCCGAACCTGATATGCAACATTATATCAGTTTCTTTATTGAGTAAAGAGGGATATAATTTTGTATTACAGGACAATGTTATGAACATTTTCCGTAACCAAAAGTTGGTTGGATCAGGCACGTTATGCAATGGCATTTATGTTCTAAATCAATCAACAGTTCTGAGCATAACAAACACACACAAGAGGAAGAGTTCTGAACTCTACGAATCCTTCTTGTGGCATTGTAGACTGGGTCACATCAATGCGACACGACTAGCTAAGTTGCATAAAGATGGATATTTAAATCCGTTTGAATTTTCATCTTATGACACTTGCCAGTCATGTCTCAAAGGCAAGATGACCAAAACTCCGTTTACGGGACACGGAGAAAGAGTTACCGAACTCTTGGGACTGATACATAGTGATGTATGCGGTCCCATGTCTACACATGCCAGGGATGGTTCTTCGTACTTCATTACATTCACTGACGATCTCTCTAGATTCGGATATGTGTTCATGATGAAACACAAATCAGAAGCTTTTGAAAAATTTAGGGAATATAAACAAGAAGTTGAGAACCAAACCGGAAAAAGTATTAAAATCCTGCGATCTGATCGAGGAGGAGAATACTTAAGCAATGAATTCCTGGACTTCCTAAAAGAGAATGGGATTCTCTCTCAGCTGACTCCTCCATATACACCACAGCACAACGGTGTATCAGAACGGAGGAACCGCACCCTATTGGATATGGTGCGCTCTATGATGAGCACAGCTGAGTTATCTATTTCCTTCTGGGGATATGCACTGGAAACAGCTGCAGACCTATTGAATATGGTTCCCACCAAAACCGTGCCGACCACTCCATATGAGATATGGAAAGGAAAGAGACCATTTCTTAATTATGTTAAGATATGGGGTTGTCCGGCCTATGTAAAAACGCAAAATCCGGTCAAACTCACGGCTAGGTCTATTCTGTGTAAGTTTATTGGATATCCCAAACATTCGCGAGGGTATATCTTCTACCACCCTGAGGAACAAAGAGTGTTTGTTTCTCGGCATGCCACCTTTTTAGAAAAGGAATTTCTTGAAAAAGAGATTAGTGGTCATGAGGTAGAACTGGAAGAGGTTCCAGCTGCAGAAGCTACAACAGAAGATCTGGTGGAACCAGAGGATTCCGTAGTTCCCGATGAACCCCAGCCACTCCGCCGATCTAGTAGGGTTCCTCACCAACCTGAGAGATACTACGGTTTTCTCATGGACGGTGGGAGCGAGGATTGCATCATGGAGGATGATGACCCAACTAGCTTCGAGCAGGCCATCACGAGTGGGGACTCAGTGAAATGGCTGGATGTTATGCGGTCCGAGATGGAATCCATGTACACCAACAAAGTATGGACTTTGGACGTTGCTCCTGATGGGGTAAAACCCATTGGGAGCAAGTGGATCTTCAAGAAGAAACTTGGTGTAGATGGGAAAGTGGAGACTTTCAAAGCTAGACTTGTAGCAAAGGGTTTTCGTCAAAGACCAGGTGTGGACTATGACGAGACCTTTTCTCCAGTGGCTATGCTTAAATCCATCCGGATCATGCTTGCCATCGCTGCATATCATGATTACGAAATCTGGCAAATGGATGTTAAGACCGCCTTTCTAAACGGTGATTTGGAAGAGTGCGTGTACATGACTCAGCCAGAGGGCTTCGTAGACAGTGGGAGCAGCGGGAAGGTGTGCAAGCTGCTTAAATCCATTTATGGATTAAAGCAAGCATCGCGGAGTTGGAACATCTGCTTTGACGTCGTTATCAAAGAGTTTGATTTCGTCAAAAATCCAGATGAACCTTGTATCTACAAGAAGGTGGCAGAGAGTAAGGTTGTCTTCCTCGTATTGTACATGGATGACATACTCTTGAAAGGAAATGATATTCCTATGCTGCAATCGGTCAAGCTCTTCTTATCACAAATATTCTCAATGAAAGATCTTGGTGATGCCTCCTGCATATTGGGAATAAGGATCTATAGAGATAGATCCAAATGGATTTTGGGATTGTCCCAATCCAGGTACATTGACACCATACTAAAGAGGTTTAGTATGGAAGAGTCCAAGCGTGGGAACTTGCCCACGATCTCTGGAGTCACTCTCTCCAAAGAGATGTCCCCCAAGACTGATTTGGAGAGAGCTCGCATGCAAGGGATACCCTATGCTTCGGCAGTAGGCTCTATCATGTATGCGATGCTATGTACCAGACCCGATGTAGCATACTCACTAAGTGTAGTGAGCAGGTATCAAGCTGATCCTGGAGAGAGTCACTGGACAGCTGTGAAGAGCATTCTCAAGTACTTACGAAGGACTAGAGATATGTTCTTGGTGTATGGTAACGGAGAGCTCCAAGTGGAGTCCTTTACCGATTCGAGCTTCCAGAGTGATAAGGACGACTCTAAGTCGCAGTCGGGCTTTGTCTTTACCCTTTACGGAGGGGCGGTTAGCTGGAAGAGTTCCAAGCAGGAAACCGTGGTAGACTCGACGATGGAGGCTGAATACATCGCTGCCAACGATGCTGCCAAAGAGGCTGTCTGGATCAAGAAGTTCATTAATGAACATGGAGTGGTTCCATCCATTGAGCGTCCAATACCTTTGTATTGCGATAACAATGGAGCGGTGGCTTTGGCTAAGGAACCCAGGTCCCATCAGCGATCCAGGCATATTCTGAGGCGGTATCACCTGATCCGATTGATAGTTGATCGCCGGGAGATCGAGGTCAGGAGGGTTGACACGAAGAACAACACGGCGGATCCACTCACGAAGGCCATTCCCCAGACACAGTTTGAGAGACTCTTCGGGATGCTCGGTATGCGATACTACAGCAGCTGGCCCTAGTGCAAGTGGGAGATTGTTAGTTGTATGTATGCCCTAGACGCCAGTATTGTACAGATGATGTATATTATATTGGATGCTTGGACATATATAGAGATGACTTTCTTGCTCGATATGATAGTATGCTATCTGGTTACTCTTTATCTTAACATGTACACTAGTCTCTTTAAACTGTCTTATGGTTACATGTTGGTAAAGCCCTTAGGATGTGTACTTGACTACCTGGACTATGATGCAGATCATACTAGTGGGGACATGGTAGTCCATAAGTACATCCTTCAAGGTCCCTAGTCATGGGTGTATCGAGACGGCGCATCGATATACCAGAGTAGACTAGCGTATACGCTTCTCGACCCATGAGATGGGCGATGGATGATCCCATATCCATTGGTGTTTGACATCAGAGATGGTGTACGGGTGCTCAGTGGTGACTGGGTACACTGAACGGACTCGCCGAGAACTCCCAGATGGTATTATACCTCACGTCAGATGGCAGTTCTCAGGTGACACTTGTACAGGTTAGTCTGTAAAGCCGAGATCGTCATAGAGTCTCGTGTGATTCCCACTGTGCTTTGATCTCCACCATACCACGTCCATGAGGGCGTGCAAAACGGTGGTCTTTGGGTACAGTCCCGAGTCACATGGAGGAAATGAGCGATTGGAGGGGTTTCGTCTCTCCCGGTATTGGGGGTTGATGTTGCGCTGTGCTCGATTGGCCGTAACAGGGAAGTCCCTGGCCAGGGCTGATCAGAGATTTGCTGGTAAGTGTTACCAGTAGTTTCTCGACCCGTTATGAGCCTCACATCGGCACGACTTATCGGTTATTGGGGTCTGACGTTTACCACCCCTAGACTTGATATGCGACGTATCAGACGAACAGACCGGACTGTACGGTAAGTGTTACTGGTTGGATTCACAGGAGTGTGAGCAGCCTAGCTCGTCGATCTTCTGATCGCTCAATACCCGGGTGGTCGTTACGTTTAGCAGACCGCTTGTGGCTTGTGGGTGCTTGATATGATCATCATCTGCTACCGGCGTATTGACGAGTCTTTAGAGTCCTACACAGAGGTTTCCTGGTTCAAGCGAAACGAAATAGGAGCGCATATGAGATATGTGCGGGACCGAGAATAATGCGTGTATGTGATACCACATTTCATTCTCGCGATAAATGTTTCGATTGGTAATATTCGATATGACCTAGTTATCGAATCATTGATTCGATAAATCGATACATTGAATACTAGTCGGTTATGTGCGACATGACCGGATCATTGAATCAAATGTTGATTTAATGATTTAATGTATAATTATATATTTGATATATTACTTTGCATTAACTAGTATTGGTTCACTTTATATGGATTTTCTCACTTGATGTGCAAGTTGTATATGTGATATATTTTCGTGCACATACATGTATCATGTTTGATGATACTTGATCATTTGGTTAAGTGTGAAGAATTAAGCCATGGTTAAATGATAATTAGGGTTTTGCCTTATCATTTATTTATTCATTTCTTTATTTATTTCAATGGATAAATGAAAATAAAGTGGTTTATTTTTGTCATGAAGCTTGTTGAAGCTTCATGAAGCTTTGACCAAATAGACCATTTTGTCTTCATGCTTAACCCTAACCCATCCACTTACCATGGTTTATTCTCTACACTTAACCCTTGTTAGATTATGATAAGTATGTTTTTTCTTTCCATTAAAAAATAACTTATCATAATATTCTAGCTCATCTTCTTCTTCATCTTCTAAAAGGAAAAGCTTGATGCCATCAATGGCAACTTGACTTCCAAAGTGAGAAATCCAATTCTAAAGAGAACCCACCTCCTATTTCTTCACCCTCTACCTCTTGCCAAGTTATTTTGGGTGTTTTCTTCACAAGTTTCACTACTTTGTGAAGTCGGAGCTTGAACTTGTGATGCCTCGACGTAGATCGTCTTTGACACGAAGCCGACGACCTATTCCGCTCGCTTTCCCGATGAAGCCGATGAACGAGTCTAGGATTGGAAAGGGACAGCGATAGGACCACTACGTGGAGCTAAGGAAGTGGATATCCGGATCTACAAAGGTTGTAGCATCTAACTTTTAGTTAAGAAGTTAACTAGTTTTGTTTTTCGCCTAGACATCTAGCCGACGATCCGTAGTCTAGGGTTTCTCGGCACCATTTTTTTGAAATTGGCATGTTCGATGCCTTGTGAGACCTCACTAGGGTGCCTAGGAACCTTTCACTAACCCTGTTTACTAAGCCATCCTTGTTCTAATCGACAAAGTAAAATGATGATTCGCTCATGGAAATATTCCAGTGGTAGTGATGCTGATCCCTAAATAGGTATCAAGCTCCATGTCCTCTCACGGCAAATGATGATTTGCTCATCGCAATATTCCATTTGCAGTGATGCTCAGGCCAAGATTGATATCTGATCTCAAGTTCCTAAATCGTAATAAAACTCAGCGAGTCGCCAAAAAAAATGAGTATGAAAAAGCCGAAATGTGTAGGTAACTCGCAATAAAAAGCAGCGAGTAAAAAAAATACATAGCTGAAATAATTGGGCAACTCGCGATAAAAAGCAGCGAGTAAAAACAAAAACAACCGAAATGATTGGGCACCGCGATAAATAACCGAAATGATTGGGCAATCGTGACTTTTGCGATATGAAAAGCTAAAAAGATAGAGCATTGCGGAAAAATAAAAAAAATATATAAAATGAAATTTCCTCTGCCCTGCAGGTGAGTCCATACTGACCCCTGTATACAATCTATGGGCACAAATGAAAAGGTAACCGTATTTTCCTACCAGGCTCCGTCAAAGGGAGAACCAGATCTTGACGGCAACATCTACATCCTAGAGATCAGCTCGGCGTTCCTTCTCATTCCAGCAGAATGCAGACGCAACGTCAACAAATGACCCAAGGGCCAAAACAAAAAGGAGTGATGGAAAAATCCTAACTCCAGCTCGACGTGCTTCTCATGCTTACAGGATGCAGACGCAATGTCAACAAAGGCTCCAAGGAGCCAAATAAAAAAGGAGTGACGGCAAAATCCTAACTCTAGCTCGACGTGCTTCTCATGCCAGCAGGATGCAGACGCAACGTCATCAATGACTTAAGGGTCAAACAAAAATGGAGTAATGGAAAAATCCTAGCTTCAGCTCGACGTTCCTTCTCGGTGCAGATGCGACATCAACAAAGGCTCCAAGAATCCAAATCAAAAAGGAGTGACGGAAAAATCGTAGACTATCCCTATGTCCCCTCCCTCCTCATTCCAGAAGGGGCAGACACACCAATAAAATAAATGTGAAGTGACGGCAAAATCTTAGCTTCAGATCTTAATGGCAACATTTAAAGCCTAGAGGTCATCCCAACGCACTCCTCATTCCAGCAGGATGCAGACGCAACGTCAACAAAGGACCCAAAGGTCAAAGCAAAAATAGACCCATGGCAAAATCTTAGCTCTAAGTCTTGACGGTTCATATACAACCTAGAGACTATCTCGACGTTCCCCCTCATTTCAGCAGGATGCGGATGCAACTATCAAATGAAATTCGAGCAATGACATATTCCTAGCTCCGGACTTCGATTGCAATACATACAGTATAGAGGTCCTACAGATGTTTATCCTACTTCAGCACGGAAACGACACGGCATCGTTAAAACAAAAATGAAGTGATTGTATATTCCCAGCTTTGGGTCTTGACGGCAACTCATATAAAGCCTAAAGGATTATCGGAGATCATTCCACACCATAGCGGAGTGGTTATGACTCACCAGGTCTCTAAATTGAGCCTAACCTCAAGTAAAAAGCTTCATGGAAAATTCCTAACATTTGCTCTTCTGACGGTGATATGACCTAAGGGGATTACTTGAAAACCTCTTGTCTAGCCCCCGAAAGGATCCGAGACACGACAATCGCGGGGCTACTCGAACAACGGCTTAAAGACCGCATAACGAGGAATACATCAGCCAACACGATGGTACCACGGACTAAAATTCTAGTACCACAAACCTAACGGACCCCTATCGTAAAGAATGGGGGTTATCTGCATATAACGTTAGGACAACTTTTCCTGTAAACCCAAGAGAGGTAAACTAAAGATACTCCGAAATGAGTGAATAAACTAGAAACTCCGAAATGAGTACATAAACTAGAGACTCCGAAACAAGTGAATAAACTATAAACTTCGAAATGAGTATATAAACCACAAACTTCAAAATGAGTATATAAACTACAAATTCCGAAATGAGTATATAAACTACTTTACGCCAAATCAAGATAGAGAAGTGCAAACATGAAATAAAATATGTCTTTTATTCATAAATCAAAATAAATACAAGATACAAAAAAAAGAGGAAAGAAAGATGTACAACGACAAAAATTTTAGGATGGCGGGCAGTTCACTAGGCTGGCTAGATCGTCATTTTTTCACCGGACTTCCGCCTCAAGCTTTAGCAATGCCGCAAGTTGTGTCCCTTCCTGTGCCTGTTGTTGTTGGTATATAGAAAACCGATTCTCAAGCTCTTTCTCGGCAGTCTTGTGGGTCTCGACCATTTCACGTGTGAAAATGACAGCTTTATCAAGAGCCACCACCTCCGTAATTGCCTCATGAAGTGTTCGATATGTATGCCCTAGAGGCCTTTATTATATAGGATGTTAGGGATATGTATGTACAGAAACAATCTTCTCTCAATATGATAGTATGCTATCTGGTTTATCTTTATCTTAACATATGATGTGTTTTACCTAGTATTTCAAATCTTGTATACATGTTGATAAAGCCCTTAGGATCTTTGCTTAACTACCAGGACTATGATGTAGATCATACTAGTGGGTCTTGGGTAATCCACAAGCATATCCTTTAATAGTTCCTAATCGAGGGAATATCGAGACAGGGCATCGATATTCCAGAGTAGACTAGTGTGTACGTTTCTTGACCCTGTATAGGACGATGGTTGATCCCATAACCATTGGTGTTTGACATCAAAGATTGTACACGGGTGTTCATTAGAGAATGGGTACACTGAACATGACTCGCCGAGAACTCCTAGATGGTATTATACCTATCGTCAGATAGCAGTTCTCTGGTGACACTTGTATAGGTTAGTATGTAGACCCGAGATGGTCATAGTGTCTTGTGTGGTTCCCACTGTACTTTGATTTCCTCCCTACCACGGCTCATCAGAGTCGTGCAAACAGGTGGATTTTGGGTACAGTCTAGAATCACATGGAGGCGGTGAGTGATAGGAGGGGTTTTGTCTCTCCCGGTATAGGGAGTTGATGTTGCGCTATACTCGATTAGCTATAACAGTAATTCCCTGGCCAGGGTTGTTGAGATTTATTGATAAGAGTTATCAGTAGTTTCTTGAACCGTTATGAGCCACACATCGGCATGACTTATCAAGTTACTGGGGTTTGACGTTTACCACCCCTAGACTCGATATGCGACGTATCAGATGAAGAGACCGGACTGTACATTAAGTGTTATTCATAGGCTCGTTGGGGTTAGGGTGAGTTCTCTCGTCGGCTTCCTTTTCGACATGTACCTGGGTAGCCGTTATGCACAGCTAGTGCCATTGACGGGCTTGTGGTTAAACCCACTGCCAGCGTACTATCGAGTCTTTAGAGTCCCTTATAGAGGGTTTCCCTGGTTCGGGAGAAACGATGTAGAGGCCGTAAGGTGTTACGGTAGGGTTTCGATCATATACATGTACTGGCTACACGATGTAGGGTTCCTATGAACAACAGCAAGGTTTCGAGAGGCATCATCCATCCCATTTTCAAAAATTTGCTGTTTTAAAGAACCCTAAACTAGAATCGTTAACTAGAGAATCATACGAAACATAAAGTAATCTACTTTACACCTAAGTGATAACGGAATACAACCTTTGTAGACTGGTCCTTCACTTCAATTTCTCCTTATAGTGGTCCCTTCACTGCGATCATGGAACTCCCGGACTCTTGCATGGCTTCTCAAGGTGAAAGGAACGAACTTGCTTGAAGTCTTCGAGGCCGAAGATGATTTACGTCGAGGAGACACTAACTCAAGCTACTATTTCACTAATGAGAGATTAGTGAAGCTAACACCCTATACTAAAGTGCTAATCTAGTAGAGGATGATGAAGTAGGAAGTGGGCTTACTTTAGTTTTATTTTTCTCACAATATTTTCTTACTTTGGAAAAAGCTAGCAAGATTTTTCTCAAGGATGAAGATGAAGTCAAGAGATGAGAATGAACTAATGAGGTGAGAGAATCAACCATGGGTGAGTTTGTATTATATATCTAACTCATGTAGAGACATAACCATGGCTAAATTATAATTGTTAGGTTAATAAATATCTTAAGTAAAACAAAACTAGTGGACTAAGTCAATGCATCCACAAGCTTCTACAAGCTTCATGCATGTGGCTAATTATCCATTAATTTGGATTTACTTTAAATATTTAAACCCTACATTATAATTAGTATGGTGTAAGTCTCATACACCCATGTAGTGTGTATCATCAACAATGACACAAAAATAAAAAAAAAATTAATATATATCACATATATATTAAGTGTGCGCATGTGAGAAAAATAAATGCTTAAGTGAGCTCATATTAGTTAATGTAAACTAGTATATTAAATATACAATTATACACTAAATTATCAAATCAACACTTCATTTAATAATTTGGCTATATCACATATAACCGATTAATATTAAAGATACCAACTTATCGAATCAACACTTGATTCGATAATCCGGCTATATCACATATAACCGACCGATACAAATATCGCAAGAATAGAATACGGTATCATATACTCGTATTATTCTCGGACCCGCACATATCACATATGTGCTCCTACTTCGTTTTGCCTGAGCCAGTAAAATCTCTGTGTAGGACTCTAAAGACTCGTCAATACGCCGGCAGTAGGTGATGATCACATCAAGCACCCACAAGCCGTCAGCGGTACTAGCTGGACGTAATGGCTACCCGGGTATTGAACGATCAGAAGATCAGCAAGCAAGCCCACTCTAACTCCTGCAAAAGCCTGTCAGTAACACTACCGTACAGTCCAGTCTCCTCGTCTGATACGTCGCATATCCAGTCTAGGGATGGTAAACGCCAGACCCCAATAACCGATAAGTCATGCCGATATGAGGCTCATAACGGGTCGAGAAACTACTGATAACACTTATCAGTAAATCTCTAAATCAGCCCTGGCCAGGGACTTCCCTGTTATGGCCAATCGAGCACAGCGCAACATCAACCCCCAATACCGGGAGAGACGAAACCCCTCCTATCGCTCATTTCCTCCATGCGTGTAACGCTTTAGAAATCGTTTAGGTAAATTTTCCGATAATAGGTAAAAATAAATTGTGTTTTCCGTAAAAAGCCAGAAGTGATCATTTTTCAGTATAGACTTAACTACACCTAGTTTAACTAGGAAATTGCTAGTTTGCGGTTTTTAGTCGTCACTTGAAAATTTTAGTCCACTTAAATATTTTTCTTTAATTAAAATATTATTATAAGCTTTTAATTATGCACTTAATTAGTGGTAATTACAAATTTGATTGGGTTAATTATGCTAAAGTGAATTTATGCTAACTTAATCACAAGATTAAGCATTAAACCTTCTTTGCAAAATATCCTTGAAAATATCTAGATATTTGTTGGAATTAAAAAAATTTTTGAATAAAGATTATGAGGAAGCATGGATGGGAGGTGCTTTAATGAGCATTAAGTGGTGTTTTAACCTAGAAACTTCCACACAACTCCACAATTTTCCCATTTCCCTCATGATCGCCGAACCCCCCCCTCCCCCCCCCCCCCCCGCTGCCCACTCTCTTTTCTCACCCCATTTTCACTTCTAAAAGCTCACATAAATCATCAAAAATCATCAAATAATCCCACAAACTCAAATACAAATCCATACCTATTATTCTTTAACCCTAACCAAGCTTGGATCTTCATGAAAGTTAGCATTTTGGAGGCTAATTTGGAAGTTTAGTTGCAAGTTTGTGAATCTAAGTGAGGTATAAAATCCTAACCCTAAGCTTTAGTGTTGTTTAAATACCTTAATCTAGTTATTAGATGTTTAATTAAAGCTTGAATTAGCATGTTTTGGAAATTCAAGAAAGGGTTATGAAGATCAAGTTAGGGTTTTGATTGGTTGAAAAGGTTAATGGAAAAGTGTAGACTTGGAAAAAACATAACCTAGTTGTGAGAATGTTATTTATTATTTTCCTAATTGTCTAATTAAGCATAATAGCAAACTAACTTTTACTAAATCTTATATGGGTGAGATAAAAATTGCAGTAAAGCTTTGTGTGACTTAGTTAAGCTACTTTGTGATGATTGTGATCGTTAGAATTGTTTAAACTTCTAGACTTGAGCTAATATCATTAAAGGTTGCTTACTAGGTTTTCGAATAAATTAGGCGTGGGTTTCAATTAACGATGCGATGTTATATATATTATCTTCCACGATATATATTGTGTTGTGAATGCACGATCGGTACGATCGGGGTCTAGGCTTGGTGGTTATGTAGTTTAACGTTCCTAGCTAGGGTTGTGCCGATATCTTACGCGTTTTTTGCACTAGGTGCACAGTGTGTTTATCTTGTGGACGTTATCGTTGCGTTTCGTTATCTTTATGTCGGCGCAGGATATTTAGCCGTATATGTTGTGTTTGTGAAATTTTAGGATCGTAAGCGGGGACTTCGGACGCTGCGAAGAAAGGGATGCATGTGGTCGGATTTTCTTAGCTCGAGATCATCAGTGAGTAGATTTAACACTTACGGGGAAATCGCTCATATGGCGTTATGCGTCAGGGCTGGATTTGATATTATAGCTGCATGTTTATATGCATATGAGTTGATTGCGTATGAGCGTCATTGCATATTATTACCTGTTGTGCCTTGACTTGGTACCTATTGGACACAACACCATTACTGATGGTTCATGTTGTACGAGCATAAATTGTATGCTACACACACCGTCGGTAATTGCCAAGACACGTACTACATATTTACATATGTGATATTGTATCGGTTATTGTTATTGAGACAGGGATTCTTATTCCGTTGCGTATATGAAATGTAGTATACAGGCTATACCTACATGATTACACATATACCTTGCTATAACTACATGTACATCATGCATACATACTTACATGTACACCCACATACCTTATTATAGCTACATATACCCCTAAGTGGTATTGTATTGTCATTTGACAATGAGACGTTGATTATTGTGCTATTGCGCTTATAAAATGCGTCATACATACTTGCTTACATGTAGATACATATATCGTGTTATAGTTACATGTACACCTCATATGATGCTGCACTTGATTTCGGAGGAATTGGGAACCGCATGATATATTTTAAAATTGGATTCATTTGAAAGTGCAGTTTTCCCTTAATATGCTCATATTGCTGTTTTATGTTGCATATAATAGTTTTCATGGATTTACGCATTGAGATATGGATTTCATGAGATTTAAGGAATTGAGAACCGTGTGGGTATTTCAAGAATTTATGTATTGTTTGAAAACCCGGTTTCTCTTGATATGATATTTCAGTGCGTCCACCATGAGTTTTTTTTGGTTCTGAGACTTGTGTTAGAAACCCGATTCGAGGAGCGGTAGGCACCGTCTGCGGGTACATGGTGGACCCGGTATGGTTCCCCGGGGCAAGAGGTGATTTTCGTGGTATAGACGATGAGCCTAGCAGGAGGGCTAGTACCTACCGGTGATAGTATTTGGACTCGGCGGTTATCTGGGGGATACCGACCGGAGTCGAGAGATGGATATGGGCCGATCCGGACTGACGAAGCCCGATATATGAGGATTTACGTGTCGATGCTGGACACGGGTTTCATGATGTTTCGGGTGTCGATGTTGGACACTTAGGTTCCATGATTTTGATGTGTCGTTGAGTGACACACACACACAGATAAATATATATATACAGGCATATGTTTTCATGACATTTCGGGTGTCGGTGTTGGACACTCAGGTTCCATGAGACTTACAGGATATGAGGGCCGATCTGAGGATGCGGTGCCTGAGGTATTGGGATTTAGGGTGTCGTTTATGGACACCAGTATTTTTCCACGATGATGATTCATTGATGATGTTATGTTGTATCCCATACCCAGCATTTATTTTGATATGCATTTTTATTCTTGTAAATGTTGTACCATGATGGTGTACCTTGATCATGATTGTTGCATATCTATATTGCCATACTTATGCTATTAGATTATATGTCATTGATTATCGTTGTTCGTGCATACTTGCGATTACAGTATGATGTTATTTACTATTCACGAGTTGGCAACTCACCCCCGTTGTGCCACAGTGTTTTCCAGGATTTACCCTCAGAGTAGTCGCGGCAGGGCTTCTTATTATCTCTACTATTACAGATACCGCTACGGTTGGCTGTGAGGCCTTTTGCTATAAGTGGGTTTTGCGGTTATCAGATGATGTTCATTATTTATCTTTTGTATCTAGTACTCTTCATCTACCACTTCATGTATTTGACTTAGAGACGAGTTGTGAGGATCGATGTTGTATTATTTTGTGACTCTAGGTGCCGTGCTCGTGGGAGCCGGCCTTGTTATGAAGTTTACCCTCCTTATGTTGTTTTCATTTATATTTCTTCGCTACGGCGTCGTTTGTATGCTTGTGGTGGTTGTTTCCGCCGTTGAGCGTGATTTGCTCCCGTTTAGGATGCTTTATGTATATTCTATGTTGTACCCGTTTTCGGGGCAAGTTTTTACAAAGGAGGTGCTGCCGAAAATTTTAAGAAAGTAAACTTAAGTTTAAAGATTTTTACTTAAGATTTCCGATGGTTTTTAACTATGTTTTCTCCACTTATCCCTTTTTGGGGTGGTTTAGATTTCTGGGTTTCGGCTTACTTAAATTGCGTACGCCTGTTGATGTCACGTGGTTTAAGTGCCGGTCACATGCCTAAATTTGGGTCGTGACAAAGTTGGTATCAGAGCACTAGGTTTTACCTTTCGGAGTGTAGAATGACCTTGGTATGATGGAGTAGGTAGCTTAAGCAGAGTGACGTAGCGTGTGTATGTTCCACGACAAACTTACGACACGGTACTCCGCCTAAGTGACCTTAGAACTTATTGCTTGAAATTCCTTCCGTGATTATATACATCCTTGCGTTTTGATTTCTATGTTCTTATCGAATCCTATTTATCATTTATAGCCATCATGCCACCGAAGACTACGAGGGCGCAGAGAGCGACCGTGAGGGCCGAGGTCAGAGTTGACTCGTCTTAGACGAGAACTGACCCGGATGGTACGCCTAATGTGCAGGAGCAGATTGATCCACCTTCGATGGACCGTATTATTAGGCTTGAGGCCGGTATACAGGATATGCGGCAGATGATGGGGACGTTGGTTGAGGCCAGTCGAGCGAAGAGGCAGGAGGTTGTCCCACCTGTTACGGGGACTGTGTTGGTGCCTACTGTTTAGGCAGTTGTACCTCCAGCTACAGAGGTGATCACCGTATTGCTATCGGAGTTTATAAGGCTGAGGCCTCCGGTTTTCACTGGCACTGATGCAGCTGAGGATCCCCATGTAAGTCCACGGTAGCGCCCCGGCCGTCTAACAGACGCCAAATGCGGAACAAAAACTTTTTACAACTGGCGCTATCGCGTACTATAACCCGGATCTGCCATTGAAGCTAAACTAACAAACTATAAAGTGGGTAGAAGAGTTATACCGAAAGATCCGAGTCCTTCGGTCTTCAACCATCATCCCATGCTTGTTGCGGCTGCTCCGATCTCCTGAATCTCCAATCTTCTCGTCCAGGTGGCACCACGTCGACGGATCTTTAAACGGGCTCCAGCCCCTGAACCGAGGTAACTCGGTCGTCAAGTTTGCTAAAAGAGACGACCAAGATGATGTAGAGAGTGAGTAGAACACTTTGTCTCGTTACGTCCAAGGCTATGGACAAACGGTTAATGAAGTTGCTTTTTGGATCGGGTGAAAAGAGAAACCGATCACATCTAATTTCTATGCACCAAAGCATATATCTTTTCAAAACAACAACCACCTTCTTTCACCAAGGGGTGGTCGGCCATATAAGTAGAGGGGGGAGGTGAGTGTAGGAGAGGGGAGGGTCACCATAACAATAATGAAGAGGATGAGTCATATAAACACCTAGTATGAACACCATTAATGAAAACAATGAATCACCTTAACTAGTCACCAAATCATTTAATGCAATAATCAATGCATTAATGACTCACCATCCTAGTCATCTTCTAGAAACTTCTAGAAGCATGACTCACCCTCATGACTCACCCAAGAAGAAAAGATAAATCCGCATTTAACCGAATGTTAAATACGGCTGATAGAAAACTGGAAACTGGCAACTTCCAAAAGTGATCCTGAAACGAATTTCAGGATAACCCCGTAATGGTATAAACATACCCGCATTTGTATTACGACAGAATACAAATGCATCTGAGACAAAGATATTATATCTACACAGTATAATACTCGGATCCGGTTTAAACCAAAGCCGACCAGTATTATCTGCCCGAAAAATGACACGTGCGAAAACGCACGTGCATTTTCCGAACCCTGCCATATAACCATACAACCTCTTCAACGTTTCGCCCGAACTTAGGAAAGTGTCTGTGGGAGACTCTAATGACTCATCAACACACTGGCACTGGGTATAACCTCTAGCACATCAGAGGTACGAGCTGTACGTGATGGTTGCCTATGTATTGATTGGAAGGGAAGCTGACGAGCGAACTCATCCATAAACCCTACTGAGCCTAACAGTGACAAGATACATACAGTCCGGTCCGTTCGTCTATGAGTATCGCATATCTGCTTAGGGGGCTGGTAACGTCAGACCCCCATTAGCGGTATAAGTCGTGTCAGAGAGTGGCCCAGAACACCCTGAGATATTACTGGAGTACCTACCAGTAAATCTCCAGCCTCGGCCGAGGGCTTTGTGTAATGGCTCTCCTAGACACAGCGCGATCTCACCCCCAATACCGGGAGAGACGAATCCCTTGCCGATCTGCTCACTTGCCTCTATGTTGCTCGGGACTGTACCCAAAAAAGACCTGTTTGCACGGCTCCTTTGAGCCGTGGTAGGGTAGAAATCAAAGAACAGTGGGAACTCACACGAGACAAATGACGACCTCAGGTCGATGAACTAACCTGTACACATGTCACCAGGGAACTGCTATCTGACGATATGTATAATACCATCTAGCATGTTCCCGGCAAGTCATGTCCGGTGTACTCATAACCAAATGAGCACCTGTATACATCTTAGGTGATCCTACTGACACCAATGGCTTGTGAGACCAGCCATCGCCCCTCGTCGGGGTCTCGACTGTATACACTTGTCTACTCTAGAGTATCGATGCCCTGTCTCGAAACTCCCACGACTAGGGACACTTTAAGGATGTGCTTACAGACCCCAGCTCCCACGTATATGATCGCCATCATACTGCTGGTAGTCAAGCAAGAATCCTAGGGGCTCTATCATCATGCAATAGTGAACTAAAGCATATATACGATGATAAAGAAAAACCAGATTGCAAACTATCATCTCGAGCAAGACTGTCATATCGGTAAAGGTCATGCCTCAATCATTGCAATCACGTACCTGCGATCCAATAATTGACTTTGAGGGCACTATCTCCAACAATCTCCCAGTTGCACTTAAGGCTAATTATTGCGATGTCGCATACTCACAGCCCGTGTGATACCGAACACCCAACTCCTCTACTAATCAGTTTCGCAAAGCTAGTTTGTAAAACTCTTGTGTTCGAGAAATAGCCTCAGTGAGTGGATCCGCCCTGATGTTTCTTTCTATATCTTTCTAAATCTCAAATTCGCGGAGAAAACCATCTCCCGAATCGAGTAATACCTGTCTTAGAATATGTCTGGATATTTGATGGGACCTAGTTCATAAATGAACTCCAAATCCAAACTTCTTAGACTGTATCGATAACTGAACCTAATCAGTATCCAGCACCATGCCTCCCACAATATCCTCTTGGACCATCTTTCCATAATATTGTCCCTCATCATAGGGAAAACTATAACTCTGACAATCACTCTGTCATCCATGTCACCTCTGAAGCCTGGAATGATAACCGTCTCCCGAAGGAGGCTGCCGTCATCAAATCCGTAGAACATTCACTCATGTTCTAAAACAGCTTCCTTATGTATCTCCAGGATTGGATTAATATAAACTTATCGCATCTAGTGCAAAAACAACATCTGGTGTGGTACATGACATCTCATGATTGACTCAATTGCCTAAGCAAGTGATCTGTCAATCGTCCACATCCCTCTTCCCTTTAGTCTGTAAGACACCTTTAGAGAGGGTGACTCCATCACCTGCAGGTACACCACCATGCCAGGAGTCATCTATTCTAAATACCTTTTTAGAGTTTCTGTCTAAGTACCCATATTAGGAAACTACCCAAATCTAGATCTAAAACCATAGATCTAGTAACCAGAATGTCTGATATTAAATCTATATCCTTTGCGGTGAAACAACTGTGTGACGACCAAAGTACAACCGATCCTAGTATAGGAATTTTACTTCCTACTCTGTGTATGTCATCCAAATACCAGGACATCACACCCTACTATCTTCTTAACAGATCCATCCCCTATTCTGATGAAGTCAAACCTATGACTGTCACATCAAAATTAGATGAACTTATCTCCGCTATATCTGCTCAAGTCTATAAATAGACATAAGCTACTTGCCCACTATGCTTCCGCTGCTCCCACTGACTACGACAAACCTCTGGCAGAATAATATCTACGTACACTTCTAAAACTAGTTTAGAACGACTTTATACTTATCCTCCTGCCGGATCTCACAGGCTGGAACAACAGTAGTGTCAAGTCTGGGTAAACAAGAACCTCCCTGTCACCTTCCTTGAGGCTACCGGAGTACCTCTCGGGTGTCTGAGGTTACCCACCATGTCTGCAGAGTGGCTATTGGAATGTCAAACCTGATTGAATATATTGGTCCTATTAAATTTTCCGTAATCGTTTGCGGTTCTGGAATCTCTTCCAGTTCTACCATACTCCCAGTACTGTTTTCTGAAAAAATCCATTTTAATAAAACTATGGCGAGTCAAGAACAATATCACTATTGATCTTCTAGATGGTAGAAATGTCAACCTTCGTCAAAGCCAGGGTCAACCCACAAACTGCCATTACAGAAACGTGCCTTGAGTTATCCAGTGTCTGGTTTTAAGCATAAGCTGGACAACTCCCCTTACCATAAAATCGTTAAGATATGAACTATTCTATACACAATATAGAAATAGAGGCACTAATTTAATTGGAACCAGATTCAAAAAAAAACATACAGCTATCTCCAGCGCATATCAACTTAATGGAGAGAGACTAATCATTATTACTCAACTTAGGAATCTATCCAATTATGAGTAACCTGAAAGAGAAACAAGTTTCTAAAAACCATTACTTTCATCTGAATACCAATCACAAGAATCTACAACTTCAATCTCTTTGAAGAATCCCGATACTTGCGATACCTGGTTCTCTACTTTATTCTTATACCCACAACTTCTCAAAACTTGGACATTGTATTTCTACGAAACACTTGTCTAAAAACTAGAGAAGTCACAAGCAAACAGAATATAGTACGAGGACCTACCCCTTTGTCCTGACGGACATTGGACAACATACAATACTTTGTATAAGTCCGCTGAGTCGAATAACTCAAAACCTGTGCATCGTAGGTTGAAAACTGTACCCTCAAATATCACCAATTATAACGAATTCCGATATAATGAGGATGATCACCTAATTTCTAATAACTTACACCCACTCATTATCTGTAATACCATACAGATATGAGAATGAAACCTGGTAAATACATACCCTGAAGTAAGTATCTAATCAGGAAATCAGTTTTCCTTTAATAATGCACAGTGTAACTGAAACATGAAAATGTTTCGTAGGGGTATCCTGGTATTCCTAGTAATGCCTCTTCCATAATCCAATTCATGAGTATAACCGTATATTTCTCTGCCATCTTTCCAAATCCCTTTATCCGTCTTTATTTGTTACCTTCTGTACACCTTCGTTAGGCTAAATGGTTTTCTTCCTTCCCTACCGTTCGGCACCAGCCTATGGTTTGGAAGAAGACTATCCAGTAAGCATAATAGGTGTACTCTCCTAATCCTAGGAGTACTCGCAACTTGAGAGAAGGTGATGATAAAAGACAACTGAATAATACCTTATTCTATTTCTCCCGAACTGGGGAAAAAGCAAAGGTGAAATAGGAGTGGCGATGAAGTACACGGTTAGGTCATGAATGAGAACAGTCGCAATTTACTTTCCTCTCTTTCTAATCCCTTTATTTTGTCTTTACATATTACCTTCTGCACACCCTACATAGGCTAATTGGTTTTCTTCATTCCCTACCTTTCGGCACCAGCCTATGGTTTGGAATAAGACTATCCAATAAGCGTAATAGGTGTACTCTCCTAAACTAAGGAGCCCTCGCAACCTGAGAGAAGGTGATAATAAAAGACAACTGAATAAACTAATTCTATTTCTCCTGAACCTGGATCCATCCTCGAAGTAGTACCTTCGAGTTCGTATATAACCATACGATAGATCTATCCAATGGAAGTGGATGTCCATAGTAATACGGGGTGTTCTGAGAAATGCAAAGGTTAAAAGAAGGAGCGGCAATGACTTATGCAACTCAGACAATCCAAAAGCCAATATTTTAAGAAGGTTCGGTCAATTTGGTCACTGAGTCATAGTCTAGGGTCGGTCAAAGGTCGCTGCCAAAGAGAGAGAGAAAAGAAACACTCTGCGTGGATTCTAACCTAGATCAGAATGGTTATCACATTATCTAACCAGGAAACCTCCCACTGTAATCTCAAATTCTCCTCCAAACCTGAAAGAAGAATTAGTCGGGATCACCCGAAGAGTAAACCAACTCATCAGTGAGAATCGGGATCCAATTATCATCGCATGATAACTTGATGGAAGCCACTCAAGATATCGCACTCCAGAAGGTATGCGCATGCCTGGCAAGTTTCCTGTATGTTTGAAACTCCCGTTATGATTTTTACCTCATGCTCTTATGACCTTGACGAAGGTCAACAAATCATAAGTCACATGTCAAGTTCTACCCGTCATTGTCCAGGTTAATTTGAACCCACCCGTACAAGCCCTTGACGAAGGTCAACAAGGCTATACGACTGTCCCAAACCAACACATCTATCTATGCACCAAATGAATACCCCAGCAGCTACCAAGCACTATGCCTTGACGAAGGTCAACAAACATAGCTTGAATACTACTGACCATCCATAAGAAATGACGGAGGGCTACGGCTGGTTTCTGGCGAAAAACCTTTAACGTAATGAACTTGATATCGCTGAAGGAACCTGATAGCTTTTTATAAAAATATAATGGCGAAAAACCTTTTGCTAAAGAGGTCACTCCCGATGAAGGGATCTCGGCTCTTTCCTCGTGGAATGAGGTGCAGGATATTCCAACTGAATACCGCGATGCAAAGCAACTTGTAATCGACTATATGAAGTTATTACCCTGACGTAAAGTTCTGCCCAAGGGGTCTCTCCCGGTGAAGGGATATCAGCCCATGCCTCGTCGAATGAGGTGCGGGATATTCTAACTGAATACCGCTATGCAAAACAAAAGTAAATATCTTTTTAATAACACCTTTTTAAAATTTGTTCCAACAACATCAAATATAGGTTTGTTTTATTCTTGCATTGATAAGAATCAACGCAGTCCCATCAATCAATCACAACAGAAAAGAACAAAAATAAAATGTACGTGTATGCCATCCGCATTCGCCACTGGATCCCTCCATCACACGTTAGGTAACTTAACTAACGACAGAGCGAGGGCTGGACTAGCGCAGGTGTAAAACATATACAACATCTAATGGTATATATACTAACATACAATAAACGCTCCAGGAGTGATAATATGCAACAATACAGAAAAGTAATAAGCATCACAGAACAATACAGATAATCTAGGATCCCTGGGTTTCACAGAGCCGCTGCTAAAACCCGACATTCCCCTGGTCGTGTGGATAGCCTGTGCAATGAAACCTAGACCACTACGGGTGCGACAAGTTACCCGCCAAAACCTGAAGCGAGGTAGTCCCCCACAGCATAGTGAATGGAACACCCGGCACTTCACGGAATCCGGTAAATTGAGCACCCCTCCTTGGGTCAACCTATACCCCCTACGAGTGCGGCGAATAGTCTGCCAATTCTAGAGTGAGGTCTCTTTGCCTCTCAAAGCCATGAGATACGGACCCGTTGCCTTCCAGAATCCGGCTATCCGTGCACTCCTTCGCGGGATTAACCTAGTACAGAAAATAAAAAAATATGTACAACGGGTACATCGACCTCAACCCGGTCGTGCACCAAAAGAATATTATACAACAGGCAGTGACGGCAGTCCACATGTTGGACGCTCGCCCCGCAATATCAAATGTACAAATAAATCAAAACTGCACTATCATTGCACCCTGCTATCCACCACGACAAATCCGCAACATCACAGCACAGAACATTAACGCGAATGTCACGTTCGCAAACCCGTCTAAAAGAACTATAGCAATCAGACGCGGTTTACCGATCAAATGACAATCCCGGTCGGAGATATAATGTAAATACTGCATACTAACAAATTTTAAATTTCGATCGACTAAATTTCCCGAAGTGGGCCCCACGTACATCTGCTGTACAATAACAAAATCTGGGCCCAAAAGAACAGTATAAAAAACCACAATTTCTATATATAAAAACACTGGACAAATTTGAAGCACTGAACCCACAGACTGGTCGCGGATGCGCGGTCAAACCATAGGTTTGACCGCGGTTCCGCGGCTGTCTTGAAGGGTCACGCGACCAAATTTGTACAGTAAGCTTAAAAAACCCTGCTTAGATTTCTGTAATATGTAAAATTATTTTTGGACCCTTTTAAAAATCGACAGAAACTTAAGCACTTGAAAATTGTGATTTCGGAAATTCCGTTCGATCGATCTTTTAAACGCGTTAGCACAAGTTAGTAAAGCTTAATGGTGAGGCTCCGATACCACTGTAAGTCCACGGTAGCGCCCCGGCCGTCTAACAGACGCCAAATGCGGAACAAAAACTTTTTACAACTGACGCTATCGCGTACTATAACCCGGATCTGCCATTGAAGCTAAACTAACAAACTATAAAGTGGGTAGAAGAGTTATACCGAACGATCCGAGTCCTTCGGTCTTCAACCATCATCCCACGCTTGTTGCGGCTGCTCCGATCTCCGGAATCTCCAATCTTCTCGTCCAGGTGGCACCACGTCGACGGATCTTTAAACGGGCTCCCGCCTCTGAACCGAGGTAACTCGGTCGTGAAGTTTGCTAAAAGAGACGACCAAGATGATATAGAGAATGAGTAGAACACTTTGTCTCGTTACGTCCAAGGCTATGGATGAACGGTTAATGAAGTTGCCTTTTGGATCGGGTGAAAAGAGAAACCGATCACATCTAATTTCTATGCACCAAAACTTATATCTTTTCAAAACAACAACCACCTTCTTTCACCAAGGGGTGGCCGGCCATATAAGTTGAGGGGGGAGGTGAGTGTAGGAGAGGGGGGGTCACCATAACAATAATGAAGAGGATGGGTCATATAAACACCTAGTATGAACACCATTAATAAAAACAATGAATCATCTTAACTAGTCACCAAATCATTTAATGCAATAATCAATGCACTAATGACTCACCATCCTAGTCATCTTCTAGAAACTTCTAGAAGCATGACTCACCCTCATGACTCACCCAAGAAGAAAAGATAAATCCGCATTTAACCGAATGTTAAATACTGCTGATAGAAAACTGGAAACTGGCAACTTCCAAAAGTGATCCTGAAACGAATTTCAGGATAACCCCGTAATGGTATAAACATACCCGCATTTGTATTACGACCGAATACAAATGCATCTGAGACAAAGATATTATATCTACACAGTATAATACTCGGATCCGGCTTAAACCAAAGCCGACCAGTATTATCTGCCCGAAAAATGACACGTGCGAAAACGCACGTGCATTTTCCGAACCCTGCCATATAACCATATGGCCTCTACAACGTTTCGCCCGAACTTGGGAATGTGTCTGTGGGGGACTCTAATGACTCATCAACACACTGGCACTTGGTATAACCTCTAGCACGTCAGAGGTACAAGCTGTACATGACGGTTGCCTAGGTATTGATTGGAAAGGAAGTTGATGAGCGAACTCATCCATAAACTCTACTGAGCCTAACAGTGACAATATACATACAGTCCGGTCTATTCATCTATGAGTATCGCATATCTGCCTAGGGGGCTGGTAACGTCAAACCACCATTAGCGGTATAAGTTGTGTCAGAGAGTGGCCCAGAACACCCTGAGATACTACTGGAGTACCTACCAGTAAATCTCCTGCCTCGGCCGAGGGCTTTGTGTAATGGCTCGCCTAGACACATTGCGATCTCACCCCCAATACAGGGAGAGACGAATCCCCTGCCGATCCGCTTACTTGCCTCCATGTGGCTCGGGACTGTACCCAAAAAAGACCTGTTTGCACGTCTCCTTTGAGCCGTGGTAGGGTAGAAATCAAAGCACAGTGGGAACTCACACGAGACAAATGACGACCTCAGGTCAATGAACTAATCTGTACACATGTCACTAAGGAACTGCTATCTGACGATATGTATAATACCAACTAGTATGTTCCTGGCGAGTCTTGTCCGGTGTACTCATAACCCAATGATTACCTGTATACATCTAAGGTGATCCTACTGACACCAATGGCTTGTGAGACCGGCCATCGCCTCTCGTCGGGGTCTCGACTGTATACACTAGTCTACTATGGAGTATCGATGCCCTGTCTCGAAACTCCCACGACTAGGGACACTTTAAGGATGTACTTACAGACCCTAGCTCCCACGTATATGATCGCCATCATACTGCTGGTAGTCAAGCAAGAATCCTAGGGGCTCTATCATCATGCAATAGTGAACTAAAGCATATATACGATGATAATGACAAACCAGATAGCAAACTATCATCTCAAGCAAGACTGCCATATCGGTATAGGTCCTGCCTCAATCATTGTAATCACGTAGCTGCGATCCAATAATTGACTTTGAGGGCACTATCTCCAACACCCCAGTTGTTTATCGATCGGATGGCCAGGATATGTCGTTCGTTGAGATGCTTCGATGCGAGATGGGTAGAGTTCATGAGTTTTCGTCTGGAGGGTCTGGCCCAGAAGTGGTGCGAGTCGTTAGAGAAGTGCACAGCCGCTGGTCCTGCTCCTATGACCTGAGCTGAGTTCGTGACGGTGTTTCTCGCCCGTTTTCTTCCGCAGAGCGTCAGGGATGCTCGAGCGCGCAGTTTCAAATCGTTACTCCAGACTCCGTGTATGACGGTGGCTGAGTACGATGTGCAGTTTACCAAGATGTCTGTGTATGCTCCGTATTTGGTATCTACTGAGGAGATGCGGTTAAAGAGGTTCGTTCGAGGCCTGCTTTCCCAGTTGTTCCTTGCTATCGGCATTCTGCATTGTGACACGTATGCAGCAGCGGTAGACGCAGCCCTATTGGTTGAGGAGCGTCTTTCTGAGTCGTCGGTTGTTCCGGAACCGAAAAGAGTTCGTACTGATGTGCCAGCATTGAGACAGATGTTTAGACGCCCCGACGGCGTTCGTTCAGGTACGGGGAGTAGCAGAGACGTAGGACGAGGCCAGTTATTCAGCACTTATCCCCAGGAGGGTCAGCAGTCGACGCGTGGGTACTTTAGGTGTGGCAGTATACATCACCTCGTTAAGGATTGTACCGTGATATGCCAGAGAGAGGCAGCCGTACCACATGTTACCTTACCGCCTTCTCCACCTCAGAGAGTGTTGCCACTTGCGCCTGTTGTTGCTCCGCGTCAGACTTATGATCAGAGAGGTCATGGTCGCGGAGGGATTGTTCAGAGAGGACGGGGTGGCAGAAGCAGAGGACAGCCAGTTGCCGGTAGAGGGCAGGCTCGAGTGTTTGCATTGACTCATCAGGACGCGCAGGCGTCCAATGCAGTGGTTTCGGGTACTATTTCTGTATGTTCTTTTGATGCACACATTTTATTTGATCCGGGATCTATGCATTTGTATGTTTCTACACACTTCGTGCCGAGGTTAGGCCGAGAGTCATGTTTGCTAGGTCAGCCGCTGTCGTGACTGCTCCTGTTTGCGAGTCGTTTGTTGCACGACACGTGTTTCGGTCGTATGTCGTTCGTATTGAAGATAGAGATTTGTCCGTCGACTTGATCCTTCTTGAGATGTTGGACTTCAACGTTCTCCTGAGTATGGACTGGTTAGTTACTTGCTACGTATCCGTGGACTGCCGCGAGAAGACAGTTAGGTTTTGTTTTCCCGACGAGTCAGTTCTTGTTGTGCAGGGGGACCGTGGTGCCGCCCCTCACAGTTTGATTTCTATCCTTAGCGCTAGTCGGCTTTTGAGGAGGGGATGTCGGGGATTCTTGGCTTTCATTCATGATACTGGAGCCACAGTAGATTCGTTGGACCGGGTTCCTATCGTGCGAGAGTTTCCCTATGTTTTTCCCGATGAGTTACCTGGTTTGCCGCCAGAGCGCGATATTGAGTTTTCCATTGATCTGATTCTCGGCACGGGACCTATTTCTATACCGCCTTACCGGATGGCCCCAGCGGAGCTTAGAGAGCTTAAAGATCAATTGCAAGAGTTGCTTGATAGGGGACTTGTGCGTCCGAGTGTTTCGCATTGGGGAGCTCCTGTTCTGTTCGTCAAGAAGAAGGACGATAGTCTGAGGTTTTGTATGGATTATCGTCAATTGAACCGAGTTACGGTGCAGAATAGGTATCCTTTACCTTGAATTGACGATCTGTTTGATCAGCTCTAGGTTGCGAAACATTTTTCTAAGATTGATTTGCGATCGGGTTATCATCAGTTGCGGGTTCGGAATGATGACATTCCGAAGACTGCTTTTCTTACGCGCTACGTGCATTATGAGTTTTTGGTGATGTCGTTCGGACTCACCAATGCGCCAGCAGCATTCATGGATCTGATGAACCGGATTTTCAGGCCGTTTCTCGACCAGTTTATTATTGTGTTTATTGATGACATTCTGGTCTACACTAGGAATCGAGAGGAGCATGAGCAGCACTTGAGGATTGCTTTGCAGACATTGAGAGAGCACTAGCTGTATGCTAAATTCTCAAAGTGCACATTCGGCTTGATAGAGTTGACTTCCTCGGTCATGTGGTGACGGGAGACGGTATTCTTGTGGACCCGAGGAAGATCGATGCTGTACAGCTTTGGCCCAGACCTGTATCTGTGACAGAGGTCCATAGTTTTTTGTGCTTAACCGGTTATTACCGCCATTTTGTGCAGGATTTCTCGAGCATCGCTGCACCGCTGACCGGACTGACCAGGAAGGGAGTTCCTTTTCTTTGGACTGAGGCATGCGAGCAGAGTTTTCAGCAGTTGAAGACTCGGTTGACGAATGCACCAGTTTTATCCTTGCCTTCTGGATCGAGCGGCTATGTTGTTTACTGTGATGCTTCTCGAGTGTGGCTCAGTTGTGTATTGATGCATCATGATAGAGTTATCGCTTATGTTTCTCGGCAGTTGAAGAAGCACGAGCAGAATACCCCACTCACGATCTTGAGATGGCAGCGGTAGTCTTTGCGCTGAAAATTTGGAGACACTGCTTGTACGGGGAGTCATGCCAGATTTTCACGGATCAAAAGAGCTTGAAGTACATCTTCCAGCAGCGGGATCTGAATCTGAGACAGTGCCGTTGGATGGAGCTTCTGAAGGATTATGATTGCGAGATCCTTTATCACCCGGGCAAGGTGAATGTGGTAGCTGATGCTTTGAGTCGTATGCCCAGGGATAGCTTGTCCCAGTTTAGCACAGTTCAGCAACAGTCTTCTGCGGATTGGTAGATCTTGTACGATGGTAGAGTACAGTTTGAGTTCACTTCCACTGGAGGACAGCTTGCTCACGTCCGCACCCGTCCACTTCTACTTGATCGTATCCGTGAGGCGCAGCCCAGTGATGCCCGTTTGTCTGAGATTCTTGAGCTTGTTCGGTAGGGTACAGATTCAGAGTTCTTGATTGATGACCAGGGTGTGCTGCGTTACGGGAATCGCTTGTATGTACCAGATATTGATGGGTTGAGACACGAGATCCTAAAGCAGGCACATCGGTCACCCTTTAGCGTTCATCCAGGTTCTACCAAGATGTACCATGAATTGAGAGACATTTACTGGTGGGCAGGGATGAAGAGTGATGTTTCGGACTTTGTTTCGAGGTGCCTGACTTTTCAGCAAGTCAAGGCTGAGCATCAGAGACCGGCAGGAGAGTTGCAGCCTTTACCTGTTCCGGAGTGGAAATGGGATCAGATTTCCATGGACTTCATTATGGGTCTACCCACGGCCAGTCGAGGGTATGACTCCATTTGGGTAATTGTTGACCTGTTGACGAAAGCGGATCACTTCTTTCCAGTGAAGACCACTTTCGGTTATGCTCAGTATGCTCAGTTGTATATAGATGAGATTGTGCGTTTGCACGGCATTCCTACATGCATCGTATCCTACAGAGACACCCAGTTTACTAGCAGTCTTTGGCAGAAGCTTCAGGAAGCTTTGGGTACCAGGTTAAGTTTTAGTACCGCTTTCCATCCGCAGACCGATGGTCAGTCAGAGCGGACTATACAGACTCTAGCGGATATACTTCGTGCGTGTGTGCTTGATTTTGGTGGAAGTTGGAATCGTCACTTGCCGTTGATTGAGTTCTCCTACAACAATAGCTTTCAGGAGACTATTCAGATGGCACCTTTTGAGGCTTTGTATAGTAGGAAGTGTCGATCGCCAGTCTGTTGGACCGAACACAGCGAGAGTAGGGTTTTGGGACACCAGCTAGTTCAGGAGACTACGGAGAAGATCTAGCTGATTCAGGACAGGATGAGAGCAGCCCAGTGCAGACAGAAGTCTTATGCCGACCGTCGTCGTCGCAGACTTGAGTTCGCAGTGGGGGATCATGTATTCCTGCGTATTTCTCCGATGAAGGGCGTTATGAGATTTGGGAAAAAGGGGAAGCTCAGTCCCAGATTTGTAGGTCCTTTCGAGATCCTTGAGCGAGTTGGTGCCGTTGCCTATCGTTTGGCACTTCCGCCCAGTTTTCTGGATGTTCACCCCGTTTTTTATGTGTCGATGCTTCGTAGATACTTTCATGATCCTTCTCACATGATTCAGCACCAGACCAGTCAGCTACAGCGCGATCTTTCGTTCACCGAGCAGCCGGTAGTTATATTGAATCGGCAGGTGAAGAAACTTCGGTCGATGGTCTTGCCATCTGTGAAGGTTCTTTGGCACGGCCCTACTAGTGAAGAGATCACTTGGGAGGCCGAGAGCGAGATGCGGAAGAAATTCCCTCATCTCTTCGAAGGTACGCGTAGTTAAAATTTTAAATCCGGGGACCGAATTTCTTTAAAGGGGGAAGATTGTAACGCTTTAGAAATCGTTTAGGCGAATTTTCCGATAATAGGTAAAAATAAATTGTGTTTTCCGTAAAAACCCAGATATGATCATTTTTTAGTATAGACTTAACTGCACCTAGTTTAACTAGGAAATTGTTAGTTTGCGGTTTTTAGTTGTCACTTGAAAATTTTAGTCCACTTAAATATTTTTCCTTAATTAAAATATTATTATAAGCTTTTAATTATGCACTTAATTAGTGGTAATTACAAATTTGATTAGGTTAAGTATGCTAAAGTGAATTTATGCTAACTTAATCACAAGATTAAGTATTAAACCTTCTTTGCAAAATATCCTTGAAAATATCTAGATATTTGTTGGAATTAAAGAAAATTTTTGAATAAAGATTAACAGGTGGCATGGATGGGAGGTGCTTTAATGAGCATTAAGTGGTGTTTTAACCTAGAAACTTCCACACAACTCCACAATTTTCCCATTTCCCTCATGATGGCCGACCCCCCCTTGCTGCCCCCTCTATTTTCTCACCCTATTTTCACTTCTAAAAGCTCACATAAATCATCAAAAATCATCAAATTATCCCACAAACTCAAATACAAATCCATATCCATTATTTTTTAACCTTAACCAAGCTTGGATCTTCATGAAAGTTAGCATTATAGAGGCTAATTTGGAAGTTTAGCTGCAAGTTTGTGAATCTAAGTGAAGTATAAAATCCTAACCTTAAGCTTTAGTGTTGTTTAAATACCTTAATCTAGTTATTAGATGTTTAATTAAAGCTTGAATTAGCATGTTTTAGAAATTCTAGAAAGGGTTATGAAAATCAAGTTAGGGTTTTGATTGGTTGAAATGGTTTATGGAGAAGTGTAGACTTAGAAAAAACTTAACCTAGTTGTGAGAATGTTATTTGTTATTTTCCTAATTGTCTAATTAAGCATAATAGCAAACTAAATTTTACTAAATCTTATATGAGTGAGATTAAAATTGTAGTAAAGGTTTGTGTGACTTAGTTAAGCTACTTTGTGATGATTGTGATCGCTAGAATTGTTTAAACTTCTAGACTTGAGCTAATATGATTAAAGGTTGCTTACTAGGTTTTCGGATAAATTAGGCGTGGGTTTCAATTGACGTTGCGATGTTATATATATTATCTTCCTTGATATATATTGTGTTGTGAATGCGCGATCGGTACGATCGGGGTCTAGGCTTGGTGGTTATGTAGTTTAGCATTCCTAGCTTGGGTTGTGCCGATATCGTACGCGTTTTGTGCACTAGGTGCACAGTGTGTTTATCTTGTGGACGTTATCCTTGCGTTTCGTTATTTTTGTGTCGGCGCAGGATATTCAGCCTTATGTGTTGTGTTTGTGAAATTTTAGGATCGCAAGCGGGGACTTCGGACGCTGCGAAGAAAGGGAAGCAAGTGGTCGGATTTTCTTAGCTCGAGATCATCAGTGAGTAGATTTAACACTTACGGGGAAATCACCCGTATGGCGTTATGCGTCAGGGATGGATATGATATTATAGCTGCATATTTATATGCATATGAGTTAATTGCGCATGAGCGTCATTGCATATTATTACCTGTTGTGCCTTGACTTGGTACCTATTGGACACAACACCATTACTGACGATTCATGTTACACGAGCACAAATTCTAAGCTACACACACAACGCCGGTAATTGCCATGACATGCACTACATATAAACATATGTGATATTGTATCGGTTATTGTCATTGAGACAGGGATTCTTATTCCGTTGCGTATATGAAATGTAGTATACATGCTATACCTATATGCTTACACATATACCTTGCTATAGCTACATGTACATCATGCATACATACTTACATGTATACCCACATACCTTACTATAGCTACATATACCCCAAAGTGGTATTGTATTGTCATTTGACATTAAGACGTTGATTATTGTGCTATTGCGCTTATTAAATGCATCATACATACTTGCTTACATGTAGATACATATATCTTGCTATAGTTACATGTACACCTCATATGATGCTACACTTGATTTCGGAGGAATTGGGAACCGCATGATATATTTTAAAACTGGATTCATTTAAAAGAGCGGTTTTCCCGTAATATACTCATATTGCCGTTTTATGTTGCATATATCTGTTTTCATGGATTTACGCACTGAGATATGGATTTCATGTGATTTATGGATTTGAGAACCGTGGGGGTATTTCAAGAATTTATGTATAGTTTGAAAACCCGGTTTCTCTTGATATGATATTTCAGTGCGTCCACCATGAGTTTTCTCGGTTCTGAGACTTGTGTTAGAAACCTGATTCAAGGGGCGGTAGGCACCGTCTGCGGGTATATGGTGGACCCGGTATGGTTCCCCAGGGCAAGAGGTGATTTTCGTGGTATAGACGATGAGCCTGGAAGGTGGGCTAGTACCTACCGGTGATAGTATTTGGACTTGGCGGTTATCTGGACGATGCCGACCGGAGTCAAGAGATGGATATGGGCCGATCTGGACTGACGGAGCTTGAGGGCCGATCCGGACAGACGGAGCCCGATATATGAAGATTTACGTGCCGATACTGGACACGGGTTTCATGATGTTTCGGGTGTCGATGTTGGACACTCAAGTTCCATGATTTTGATGTGTCGTTGAGGGTCACACACACACACACACACATATACAGGCATATGTTTTCATGATGTTTCGGGTGTCGGTGTTGGACACTCAAGTTCCATGAGACATACATGATATGAGGACCGATCTAAGGATGCGGTGCCTGAGGTATTGGGATTTGGGGTGTCGTTTATGGACACCAGTATTTTTCCACAATGATGATTCATTGATGATGTTATGTTGTATCCCATACCCAGCATTTATTTGATATGCATTTTTATTCATGTAGATGTAGTACCCTGATGGTGTACCTTGATCATGATTGTTGCATATCTATATTGCCATACTTATGCTATCAGATTACATGTCATAGATTATCGCTGTTCGTGCATACTTGCGATTACAGTATGATGTTATTTACTATTCACGAGTTGGAAACTCACCCCCGTTGTGCCACAGTGTTTTGCAGGATTTACCCTCAGAGTAGTCACGGTAGGGCTTCTTATTATCTCTACTTTTGCGGATACCGCTACGGTTGGCTGTGAGGCCTTTTGCTGTAGGTGGGTTTTGCGGTTATCCGATAATGTTCATTACTTATCTTTTGTATCTAGTACTCTCTATCTACCACTTCATGTATTTGACTTAGAGACGAGTTGTGAGGATCGATATTGTATTATTTTATGACTCTGGGTGCCGTGCTCATGGGAGCCGGCCTTGTTATGAAGTTTACCTCCTTATGTTGTTTTCATTTATATTTCTTCGCTGCGGCGTCGTATGTATGCTTGTGGTGGTTGTTTTCACCGTTGGGCGTGATTTGCTCCCGTCTGGGATGTTTTATTTATATTCTATGTTGTGCCCGTTTTCGGGGCTAGTTTTTACAAAAGAGGTGCTGCCGAAATTTTCAAGAAAGTAAACTTAAGTTTAAAGATTTTTACTTGAGATTTCCAATGGTTTTAACTATGTTTTCTCCACTTATCCCTTTTTGGGGTGCTTTAGATTTCTGGGTTTCGGCTTACTTAAATTGCGTACGCCTGTTGACGTCACGTGGTTTAAGTGCCGGTTACGTACCTTAATTTGGGTCGTGACAATGTGACTCGGGACTGTACCCAAAAACCACCGTTTTGCACGTCCTATTGAACGTGGTAAGGTGGAAATCAAAGCACAGTGAGAATCACACAAGACTCTATGACGATCTCGGGTCTGCAGACTAACCTGTACTAGTGTCACCAGAGAACTGCTATTCGACGTCGGGTATAATACCATCTAAGAGTTCTCTACGAGTCCGTACAGTATACCCAGTCTCCACTGAGCACCCGTATACCATCTCTGATGTCATACACAAACGGATATGGATCATCCATCACCCATCTCATGGGTCGAGAAGCTTATACGCTAGTCTACTCTGGTATATTGATGCCCTGTCTCGATACACCCACGACTAGGAACATTAAAGTATGAACTTATGGACTACCATGGCCCCACTAGTATGATCTGCATCATAATCCTGGTAGTCAAGTACACATCCTAAGGGCTTTACCAACATGTAACCATATGACAGTATCAAGAGACAAGTATACATATTAAGATAGAGTGCAACCAGATAGCATACTTTCATATCGAGCAAGAAATTTCTCTCTATATATGTCCAAGCATCCACTATAATATACATCATATGTACAATAATGGCCTCTCGGGCATACATACAACTAACACACGAATGATGTTCGGAAGGATAATACTGGTAGGCTTTGGTTTAAGCCGGATACCAGTATTATATTATTGGATTATTGGTATCTCATTGTGTTCGTATTTTTTGGAATATGAATACGTGTATATTTATACGGTATACGGTGAGGGGCATTCTTGTAATTGTATAAGAAAAGGCTTCAAGAAGGAGACACCTCATATATGGATTTTATTTTGTGAAAATAAAATTAATGAGGTGTAATTTGGAGCATGGATGAAAGCATGGATAATGTTTAAAATATTCATTTGGATCTACTATTGCAGCATGGTTGATTATTTTTTAGAAAAATAATCTTTGCTTCAATAATTCAAACCTTAGCCATATCATTTTTTCATTAACAGGAATTTTTCATTCTCACTCTCACATTCTCTCTCCAAATTATCTCTTCCTCTCTTGCTCAACCCTAACCCTTCACATGATTTGTGATTCATAGGGTATTGAGATTAAAAAATCCTCTAAATATTCTCTACATCATCTAAGTAGTTTCTCTTAGCAAGCTTGACTTCTTAGTTACCTCTTTAGTGGAGGTTGAAGCTTGATCCAAAGCTCTTAGGTGAATCATCTATGGCTTAGCGGTGACTTGAGATCGAGATCGTCTCAAACACCCAAGGATCCAAGTAAAGCAGTGAGAAGCGGAAAGAAGACCCGAAGGACCGGTTTCAAGAAGGTATAATCCCTATCATAGTAGTTAAAACTCCTAGATAGGGTTATTAGTTATGGTTTAGTATAAGATCCGGGAGTAAAAGTCGATGTTGCAGGCTTCAAAATTATTGTTTGTTACTTACGCCTCCCCACAAGTGTTGTGGTGGTGTGCAACATATACTAACATGGTATCAGAGCCTAACTAAACCAAAACTAGTGTTTTAGACGATGTTTAAATCTTCGAAACCGAAACGACTCCGAAACCGTAAATCAAAAACCATGTTTCTGTCAATTTTCAAATTGTCTTCTAATTTTTTTTAATCATGTGAAAAAAAACTTGTTATGTGATAACTAGAACACCCTAGAAAAACGAGCCCAAACTTCACAAATCTAGCCGGCCAAACCCATGTTTTTCCCAGCGGCGCCGGCCAAGTAAAGGTGTTTGGGCTTGGGTTTTTTAGGTGTTCTTCACACTTGGTTTTAGGATTTATTGTATTGTTTATTTTTTCCCAGGTTGCATATGATGTTGTCTAAGTGTTGGGGAAATCTGGAGTGTTTCGAAGTCGAATATTTTACATCGTTTATCCGCTTTTCAGTTTGATATGTGTTTCGAAACGTCCACTAATTGCTATACGACGATTAGTAGGGGTTGCACATGTGTGTATCATGTGATGGTATGTGTATATAAATGTGTTGGATCTTCGTGGATGAATAACCGGGGGATGTGAGAAGAGTGTTTTTCTTTTCTTTCATTCTTGTAATTTGTAAAAGTGATGTAATATATTATTTTGCGGGGCACATTCGTGTTGAGGTTGTAGCCACCGTTGTATTATTTCTTTTTTACTGTTTTTGCTCCTAAGATAGACCCATGGTGGGGTGCACAAACTACCGGGTTCTTGAAGTGCCGAGCGGCCTACTGATTTTATTGAGGAAGGTTGCTTCACTTCGGGAATTTGGCAGGTAGTTTGCCGCACCCGTAAGGGTCTAGGATAGGGTTTGGCTATTCATCACGACAGTGGAATCCTTCTTTCATTCAGGGCTTAAACGAAATACGGAATTCTTAGTATATCCAATGTATTCATTTGTAATCTGGAATGCTTATTATTGCGTGAGGCGAATGGTTATATATATATGAGATATATAATAAACATTGCCTATGTTTTTCACCCGTGTTTGTCCAGCCCCTACCCTGCCATTAGTTAAGTAACCTAACGATGTATGACGGGGCCCCGTGGTGAATGCGAATGGCATAAGCGTACGTTCTATTTTCATTTCTTTTTCTGCAATGATAAGGTTAAATAATGGGAAAATATTGATGAGATTAATGTTAAGAAAAGAAACCTAAAGATGTTGTAGAATCAAATTTTTTCAAAAAAGGTAGCTCTAGTTATTGCTTTGCACAGTGGTATTCCTTGATGAATATCCAGCACCTCATTCGATGATGAAAGAGCCGATATCCCTTCACCGGGAGTGACCTCTTTAGCAAAACTAGCAAATGCTACAACCCACTCGGTTTATGATGATAGCTTCTCTAGTTCTTACTTTGCATAGTGGTATTCCTTGATGAATATCTAGCACCTCATTCGATGAGGAAAGAGCGGAGATCCTTTCACCGAGAGTTACCTGTTTAGCAAAAGCTATTTGGTTTGTTTTTGAAAATCTACTCGATTTTTAAGCGGAGCTTAAACCACTCCTTTTCAAATCGCTAGATTCTACAACGATATCTAGTTCATTACGTTAAAGGTTTTCATCAAAACCATTCGTAGCCCTCCGCCATTTTAGGAAGTAGAGTACTTAGTATTCGTGCTATATTTGTTGATTATAGTTAAGACGTAGTGTACGGTAGCTAAGTGATGTCTTCCTATAAAACATATGTTGTGATCGATTAGGACATTCGTATGATTTTGTTAACCATAGTTAAGGGTCATACGGCTAGGTCTAAATCGATCATGAAATGACAGGTAGAACTTGACTAGCGTTTATGATTTGTTGACCATAGTTAAGGTCATAAGACGTTAGGGGTAAAAACCATATCGGGAATTTCAAGTGTTGAAATTTGCAATGAGATTGCATACCTTCTATTTGAGTTGGATCCCGATCCCACTGTGGGTAATAGTTACTCTCAGGAGAGTTTTACACTTTACAATTAGCTAATCCATTAGGTGTCTAGAAAGGTGTCAATGGGGTTACGCCTCTAGGAAAATGAGGTTTATTTTAATTAGGTCCGTGCGAAAGCATGGGGAACCTCCCTCGGAGTACCGATACTAGCCTGGCTGACCGGTTAGCGAACATGTAGAATGTAATTAATCCTGGCTAATTTTCTTTTTAAGGTTTTAAGGAAAATTTGATAAAAAGCAGTAGGAGACATCGATTAGATAAGATTAATAACCAATCTAATCATGCAAGAGCAATCGCTGAGTGTTTTCTTTTCTCTCTCCTAATGGCAGATACCAATGTCGGGACTTAAGCTTCTATTAGACAAAAATAAACTCAAGGGACCAAATTTTAAAGAATGGCTAAGGAACGTAAATATTTCCTTTACTTATGACAAGGTTGTATACGTCCTTACTTCTCCAGCCCTTCCCCTCCTAGGCCCTGATATCTCTATTGCGGATAAGGAAATCTGCAAGACATGGGATATAGATTGCGCCACAGCCAAATGCCTTGAGCTTCCTTCGATGGACAACGAACATCAGAAGCAGCACTAGAAGATGGATGTACAATCCATCTTTCTCCATACAAAGGACATATATGGGGAGCAATCTCGTGCCCTGCGTTACGAGGCCTCAAGAAAGTTGTTTCAGATGAGGATGGCTGCTGGCACATCTGTAGGTGATCATGTGCTAAAGATGATAGGACTTATTGAAGAACTAGAGGACCTGGGATGGACGATGGAGAACGAACAATATGTTGATATAGTTCTACAGTCTCCCCCCTGCCTATGCTCAGTTTATAGTGAACTTCAACATGCACAATCTGGAGAAGTCACTTCCTGAACTTCTCAATTTGTTGAGGAGTGCAGAGAGCACGCTAAACGTAGTGAAAACTCCCTCTCTAGTTGCTGGGCCGTTTTATTCTTCCGTCCCGAAAACTAAAGCTAAGGGAAAGAAGAAGAAGAAACCCATCAAACCGAGAGCTGGAGTTAGAAAGGCACCGGGGAAAGACAAGACTGTGGCTGCGGCATCGAAGATTTCAGAGATAAATGAAGCTTTCATTTGGCATTGTAGACTTTGTCATATTAACGAAACAAGACTTACCAAGCTACATAAAGATGGATATTTAAATCCGTTTGAATATAAATCTTATGCGACTTGTCGGTCTTGCATCAAGGGTAAAATGACCAAAACTCCGTTTACTGGACACAAAGAGAGAGCTACTGAACTCTTAGGCCTCATACATAATGATGTAAGTGGACCAATGTCTACACATGCAAGAAGTGTTTTTTCATACTTCATAACTTTACTGACGATTTCTTAAGATTTGGACACGTGTTCTTGTTGAAACATAAGTCTGAAGCTTTCGAAAAATTCAAGGAGTATAAACTTGAAGTAGAAAAACAAACTGGGTTGAGTATAAAGAAACTTCGATCAGATCGAGAAAGAGGGTACCTAAGTACAGAGATTCTAGATTTCCTGAAAGAGAATGAGATTCTCTCTCAGCTCACTCCTCCGTACACACCATAGCACAACGGTGTGTCAGAATGGAGAATCCGTACCCTATTAGATATAGTACATTCGATGACGAGTGATGCTGAGTTACCACTTTCGTTCTGGGGGCATGCATTGGAGACTGCAATATATCTATTAAACAGGGTTCTGACCAAATCCGTGCCTACCACTCCATATGAGATATGCTATGGGAAGAGACCATCTCTTAAACGAGTTAGGATATGGAGTTGTCTTGCTTTTGTCAAAAAGCAGAATCCAGACAAACTCGAGAAACGATCGGTTTTGTGTAAATTTATGGGGTATCCCAAACATTCGTATGTGTATCTTTTCTACCATAAGGAGGAACAAAGAGTGTTTGTTTCTCAAAATACCATATTTTTGGAAAATGGGTTGTTTACAAATGATACTGTTGGCAATGCGATAGAACTGGAAGAAATTTCAGAGCCATAAACAAATACTGACGATTTGGTTGAACCTGAAGTTTCAATAGAACCCAACGAGCCTCAGTCACTCCGTAGATCTTGTAGAACTTCTCGCCCACCTGATAGATATTATGGTTTTGTAATTGATGGTGATAAAGAAGATTGCATCATAGATGATGATGACCCTACTAGTTTTCAGCAAGCTATCATGAGTAGTGACTCAGTGAAATGGCTGGATGCCATGCGATCCGAAATGGAATCCAGCACACCAACAAAGTATGGACTTTGGAGGTTGCACCTTCTGGAGTAAAACCCATAGGGTGCAGGTGGATCTTTAAGAAAAATATTGGTGTGGATGGACTGGTAGAGACCTATAAAGCTAGGCTTGTGGCGAAAGGATTTCGTCAAAGACCAGAATTGGACTATGATGTGACTTTTTCTTCAGTTGCAATGCTTAAATCCATTCGGATCCTGCTTGCTATTGCTTTTTACTACGACTATGAAATTTGGCAGATGAACGTTAAAACAACATTTCTAAATGGTGATTTAGATGAATATGTTTTTATGGATCAACCGGAGGGCTTCATTGACAGTGGGAGCAGCGAAAAGGCTTGCAGGTTGCTTAAATCCATTTACGGATTAAAGCAGGCGTCACGGAGTTGGAACATCTGCTTTGATGATACAATCAAAGAGTTTGATTTTATCAAAAATGTAGATGAACCTTGCATTTATAAAAAGATTGTTGGGAGTACAGTCACATTCCTCGTATTGTATGTGGATGACATTCTCCTGATAGGAAATGATGTTCCAATGCTACAATCGGTTAAACTATTCTTATCGCAAAGGTTCTCCATGAAGGACCTGGGAGATGCCTTATGCATTATGGGCATTAAGATCTATAGAGATAGGTCTAAGAGTTTGTAGGGATTGTCCCAGTCTAGGTATACAGAAACCATATTAAAGAGGTTTAGTATGAAAGATTCCAAGCGAGGTAATTTACCCGCTTGTTACTGGATCACCCTCTCCAAAGAGATGTCTCGAAAGACTGATGAAGAGAGGGCTCGGATGAGCATTATACCCTACGCTTCGGCGGTAGGATCTATAATGTATGCGATGTTATGTAATCACCCAGATATAGCTTACGCACTGAGTGTAGTAACCAGGTATCAATGCAATCCAAGGGAGAAACATTGGACAGCTATGAAGAATATTCTTAAGTACTTGCGAAGGACTAAAGAAATGTTCTTGGTGTATGGTAACGGAGATCTCCACATGGAGGCCTTTACTGATTCCAGTTTCCAGAGCGATGAGGATGACAGCAAGTCCATCTCAGGGTTTGTATTTACCCTCTATGGAGGGGCGGTATGTTGGAAGAGTTCCAAGCAAGATACCGTCGCTCACTCTATGATAGAAGCTGAGTATATTGCTACTAATGATGCCGCAAAAGAGGCAGTCTGGATGAGGAAGTTCGTTTCTGAACTTCAGGTGGTTCCATCGATTGCTAATCCAATACTTTTGTATTGTGATAACAATGGTGCCATGGCTTTGGCGAAGGAACCACGGTCCTATTAGAAATCCATACATATCTTGAGACGGTATCACCTCACCAGGGAGATCGTGGATCGCCAGGAGATCGAGGTGCGGAGAGTAGACACAAAAGATAACACAGCCGATCCATTCACCAAGGCCATCCCTTAAGTCCAGCTCGAGTGACCGTTGGGCATGCGGTACGCCAGCAACTGGCAATATGCAGACAGTGAGTACTTATTGTACCAACTAAAGGTCTCAATGCAAGTGGGAGATTGTTGGATATGTTTGCCCTAGAGGCCTTTATTGTATAGAATGCTAGGGATATGTATGTACAGAAACAATCTTTCATAGGCACGAGTAGTCTTGGTTGTGAGTTGGGCTTGAAGCTCCCCCAATGCCTTAGAAGCCAACTCCCTTTCCGAAAACTTCTGGTTGAGTCTTTTTTCACAAGAATGGAGATTGGCCGCACACCGATCGATCCATCCAAGCAAGCTGTCCTTTACAGACATGATATCAGAGGGAAGGTTCACTCACACAACTCCATGTAGGGAAGCCTCCACTTGACGGCAGTATTCAACCCAAGTACGCACTAGCATCTCGTCATGGTAAGTGGCAAGAATGGATAAAGAAGGATTGGCTTCAACAACAAATTCCTCAGCCATGACAGAAGTGCCAGCACGGAGATCTTCAATGAGGGTTGCCATAGAATGAATGATATGTTTTTCCATCCTTTCAGACACACGTCTGGCATAAGGGCCCGGCAGCATGCAAATACTGAAAGTGTGTCTTAGCACCTCTTGTTGGCTATAGTGTCCTCAAGTCAATTATTGAATCGAACGCACGCGATTGTGATGATTGAGGGAGGACCTATACCGGTAGAACAGTCTTACTCGAGATGATTGTTGGATATAGTTCCCTCAAAGTCAATTATTGGATCGCAGGTATGTGATTGCAATGATTGAGGAGGACCTATACCGGTAGGACAGTCTTACTCGAGATGATAGTATGCTATCTGGTTTGCCTTTATCAGTCGTGTACAGGTTCAGATGACTGATCACTGTTATACGTTGATAGAGCCCTTAGGATCTTGCTTGACTACAAACAGTATGATGGCGATCATATACGTGAGAGTTGGGTAGTCTATAAGCACATCCTTAATTGTGGTCCCTAGTCGTGGGAGTTTCGAGACAGGGCATCGATACTCCGGAGTAGACTAGTGTATACAGTCGAGATCCCGACGAAGGGAAGTGGTCGGTCTCACAAGCCACTGGTGTCAGTTGGATCACCTAAGATGCATACATGTGCTCATTGGGTTATGAGTACACCGGACAGGACTCGCCGGGAACCTGCTAGTTGGTATTATACCTAGCATCAGATAGCAGTTCCTTGGTGACATGTTTACAGGTTAGTTCATCGACCCGAGGTCGTCATTTATCTCGTGTGAGTTCCTACTGTGCTTTGATTTCTACCCTACCACGGCTCAAAGGAGTCGTGCAAACAGGTCTTTTTTGGGTACAGTCCCGAGCCACATGGAGGCAAGTGAGCAGATCGGCAGGGGATTCGTCTCTCCCGGTATTGGGGGTGAGATCGCGCTGTGTCTAGGAGAGCCATTACATAAAACCCTCGGCCGAGGTAGGAAATTTACTGGTAGGAACTCCAGTAGTATCTCAGGGTGTTCTGGGCTACACTCCAACACGACTTATACCGCTATTGGGGGTCTAACGTTACCAGTGTTAGTGTATATGCCCTAGAGGCCATTATTGTATCATACTAGCATGTATATTACTTAATGGAAGCTTGGGATATTCACAGTTGTATATAACAGTCTTGCTAAACATGGTAGTATGCTACTTGGTATTGAGTCTACTTTAATATGTGCATATGTTTCTTGTAACGTATCACTTATACATATTAGTAGAGCCCATAGGATCTTTGCTTGATTACCAGCGTCGTGATGGCATTCACACTAGTAGGGGATGGGTAGTCTGTAAGCAACATCCTATACAGGTCCCTGGTCGTTGGATTGTCGAGATAGGGCATCGATATTCCGGAGTAGACTAAGTGTATACGCTTCTCATCCCAGTTGGGGAAATGGTCTGTCCCACAGCCATCAGTACGTCGTACTGGAGATAGTATACAGGTGCTCGTTAGGTTACGGGTACACCGGACATGACTCGCCGAGGAACTGATCGGTTTGTATTATACCCATCGTCAGTTATCAGTTCCCAGGTGACATGAGTACAGCATAGTCCGCAGACTTGACACTGCTACTTCGCCTCGAGTGTGTCCCACTATTCTTAGATTGCTACCCTACCACGGCTCAAAGGAGTCGTGCAAACAGGTAGCAGTTGGGTGCAGTCCCGAGCACTTGGAGGCAGTGGCGGTTAGATAGGATTCGTCTCTCCCGGTATTGGGAGATGATATCGCGCTGTGTCAGAGAGCCATTACGCAAAGTCCCTGGCCAGGGCAAACGAGATATATTGGTAGGTTCCAGTAGCTTCTCAGGGTGTAATGGGCTTCGCTCCAACACGACATATACAACTATTAGGGGACTGACGCTTGCCGCCCCCTAGGCTTGATATGCGATAGTCTTAGGCGAACAGACCGGACTGTATGGAGATTGTCACATCAGGCTCAGTGGGAGTTCGGATGATTTACCTCATCGGCCTTCTTATCGACATCTACCTGGGGACCGTTACGTACAGCTAGTGCCGCTTGCGGTCTGTGGTTAAACCCACTGCCAGCGTAGTGTCGAGTCTTTAGAGTCCCACACAGAGAGTTTCCCTGCTCCAGGTGAAACGATATAGACGTCGTATGGTTTTACGACAAGGGTTCGGATGCATACATGTGTTTACGCACGTACGACTTTTCGGACAGTTTTTACTAGCTGGTTTTGGTTTAAGCCAGATTCTAGTATCAGGTTATTGGATTTATACAGTCTAAAGTTTTTCCGTGTTTTCACGGATTGGAGTGGCGTTCTCGTAATTTGTCGAGAAGGTTCTAGAAGAGTGGTGACATGAGGGGTTGAGGTGGCTTTTTCATGATTGCTTTGTGTGACTCATTTATATGATTCATCATATCATTAATGCTTCATTAATGATCTAATGACTCACATGATGAATCACTCTCCTTGATTAAATGAAACATGGTGAATAATCAATTAATTAATTTATTTGATAATTCATTATGTATCATATATTCAAGTGAGAAGGGATTTTGTTCTTAATTTTATCATTCTCACCTTCTCTCTCCTCAAGCTCACTCTCTCTTGAAACCCTAACCCTAACATCTCATGTGTTGAGATCAAGGGTTAGATAGACTAAAACATCCATAACCTCACTCTATATCCTCTAGGTAGCTTAGATTAGCACTTTAAGCAACCTAGTTATCTCAAGTTTGAGATTAAGCTTGGCGTAGAAGCTTTCGGGTGGATCGTCTTTGATTTGAGGAGGCCGTGAAGTTGTCGATGTTCCAAGGAGCCTACGAGGAGTGGAGTACAGCGATGAAGACCCGAAGGACACGGTTCTTGAGGTATAATCACTTCACATAATAGTTTAGAACTTCTATGATAGTTGTTAGTTATGGTTTAGCTTCGATTCATGCGGTTAGTCGATGTTTAAGCAAAGAACAAGATCGTTTTTCATATTTCCGACTCCCCGCAAGTCGTGGGGTTTTTCACATCGACTTGCAGTGGTATCAGAGCCTCGCTAAACAATAATTAACTCACTTGCAAAATTGTATGAATTTCGAACGGAAAAAACCAAAACCGGAAAACCCCGATATCATGGTTTCTGTCGTTTTTTAAATGAAGTCCAAAAATTTTTCAGCCAGGTTCAGAAAGCCCAAAATGATAGTATTAGAACACCCAAGAAAACTGGGCTCACGAATCGACTAAACCGCCGCGGAACCGCGGCGAATCCCCCCGATCCTCCGCGTTTCCGCCGCCGAGTTGCCGATTCACCAGCCCAAATTTCCTGTGTTGGTTCTCTGTGATATTGGGTATTTTCTGGAATTTTTTAATGTTTGCTCAGGTTTCAGATTTACAGAGAAGTATTGGAGCAAAATTAAATGTGTTTAATCGATCGAAATTATATGGTATTTGCTTGTTGGATTATATCTGTGTTTGTATAATGTGTTCGTAAACCTCCCCTAACTGCTAGTATGTCGGTTGGCAGGGGGTTGCACATTTCTGTAATGGATTTTATCTGTTTGTGTATATGAACTGTGTTGGACTGTTGTGATGTATAGCCGGGGTTATGTGATGGGTTATTATTTAATTCATTTGATGTAAATGTAATAAGTTGTAATATTATTTTGCGGGGCACATCCAGGTTGCGGTTGTAGCCACCGTTGTATTATTTCTTTTTACTGTTTTTGCTCCTAGGATAGACCCAAGGTTGGGTGCACAAACTACCGGATATTTTGAAGTGTTGAGGTAGACCGCTTCACTTCTGGTACTTGGCGGGTAGTTTGCCGTATCCGTAGGGTTCTTGGGTGGGGTAATGGCTATTCATCACAACTGTGTAATCCGTCTTTCATTGCAGGCTCAAAAGAAATGCGGATTGCTTGCAAATCCAATATTGTTTATCTGTGATCTGGAATGCCTATTATTGCGTCTAACGAATGTACAATATCTATATATGATAGCTATTTAGACGTCACTTATGTTTTACACCCGCGCTAGCCCAGCCCCCGCTCTGTCGTTAGTTAAGTAACCTAACGGGTGATGACGGGACCCCGTGGCGAATGCGGATGGCATAAGAGGACGTGGTATTTTCGTTGTTTTCTGCAATGATAGGTTAAATGATGGGACGCATTATTATAATGCAAAGAAAATAAACCAAAGTTTAATCGTTGGAACAAATTTAAAAAGAAACCACTCGGTTATTTTAAAAGAGCAGAATTTTTTAATTACGGAGCTTTAACCACTCCTTTTAAAAAGTATCAGGTTCCTTCGATTATATCAAGTTCACTACGTTCACGGTTTTGCCAAAACCATTCGTAGCCCTCCGTCATTTCTTATGGATGGTCAGAAGTATTCAAGCTATGTTTGTTGGCCCTTAGTCAAGGCATAGTGTTTGGTAGCTGCTGGGGTATTCATTTGTTGCATAGATAAATGCGTTGGTTTGGGACAGTCATATTACTTTGTTGGCCCTTAGTCAAGAGTAAGTACGGGTGGGTTCAAATTAACCTGGACAATGACGGGTAGAACTTGACATGTGACTTATGATTTATTGGCCCTTAGTCAAGGTCATACGAGCATGGGGCAAAAATCCACATCGGGAATTTCTAAAGAAACTGAAATTTGCAGAGACAGCATACCATTTTGGAGTTTGATGAATGTTGGTAGGATTCCTTCAACATAATCATACGATGATATTTTGGATCCCGATCCTACTGTGAGTACATGCTACTTATCAGGAGATTCGTCACTTAACGATCAATGCTATAAACCAAGTAAGTGCCAAGAAAGGTGTCAGCGGGGTTACGCCCCCAGAGAAAAGAGATTATTTAATTAAGGAACTTCGCGAAAGCGTTGGAAAACCTCCCTCGAAGTATCGACACTGGCCTGGCTGAACGGTTAAGCAAGTATTGTACAATGAGAATTGTCCTGGCTAATTCTTCTTTTATGGTTTGAGGAGAGATTCGAGAAACAGTGGGAGCCATCCTGTTTAGATAAATTAAACCACTCTAAACTTGCAAGAGCATCATGCTAATAATATCTTCTTCTCTCTTTTAAATTGCAGCGACCTTGTGACCACACATAGGTTACATCTAGATAACAAATTGACTGAATCTGACTTATATGACTGGCAAAGGTCTGTCCAGATGTCCATTGGCTATGACCAGCTGGACCACCCTATTACTACTCAAGATCCCGCCGTCTCAGGTCCAGTTTCCACTGTCGCGGATATGGATATCCGTCAGACAAGGGAAAAAGATAAAGCAAAAGCTAAGTGCTTCGTGTTAGCTTCAGTTGATGGTGTATACCAGAAGCAGCACGAGAAGATAGACTTAGTTTCCATCTTTCTCCAAAATAAAGATTTATATGGAGAGCAATCTCATATCACTAGATATGTAACCTCGAACGAATTAATTCAAGCGAGATTGGCTGATGGGTCATCTGTAGGGGACAACGTCCTTACAATGACTAGCTATATTGATGAGCTCCAGGACCTGGAGACCACGTTGCAGAACGAGTCAAGTACTGACTTGATTTTACAGTCTCTACCTTCTACCCTGAAAGAAACCAGGGAAGTAGAAGGTAAGAGAATGGCAAAAGTTTCAGAACTTAAAATAGTAAAAGAAGGACGTTCCTATTGTTGTGGGATTGGGCATTGGCAGAATGATTGCAGGGCTTTAGAAGCCAGTAGCCAGAATACGAAGCATGTTGCGGCTTCGACTTCGGGTGTGTTTATGATAGAGAACTGTATGTCAGTTAACCCTACATCCTGGGTATTGGATACCGGATCAGGAACTCACATCTGTAATTCATTACAGGCTCTGAGAAATCGTAAGGTTATCGGGATAGGTGATATGACCCTCACAGTTGCTAACGGAATGAGCATGGACGCTGAATCCGTAGGGGAATATCATCTTGGAATGACAACTGGCTTCTGCGTAACTGTTTTTATGTACAAGGTACGACTTGTAATATCATATCTGTACCCTTACTTTCTAAAGAAGGATATGATTTTGCTTTTACAAGAGATGTGGTTCACATCCACCTAAATCAAGATTTGATTGGGTCAGGTACATTAGAAAACGGAATATACGTATTAAATCAAGCTCAGATTTTCAGTGTCCAGAACACACTTAAAAGAAAGTCTTCGGAATTAAATCAGGCTTTCTTATGGCATTGTAGACTAGGTCACATCAATGAGAGGAGGTTGACTAAGTTACATAGAGAAGGATATTTGAATCCGTTCGAATATCAATCTTATGCTACTTGTGAATCTTGTCTCATGGGAAAGATGACACAGACTCCGTTTACTGGACACGGAGTAAGAGTGAGCGAGCTCTTAGGACTCGTACACAGTGACGTGTGCGGTCCAATGTCTACACATGCGCGAGGTGGTTATTCCTACTTCATTACTTTTACGGATGATTTCTCCAGGTATGGATATATCTTCTTAATGAAGCATAAATTCGAGGCTTTTGAGAAATTCAAAGAATACAAGAATGAAGTGGAAAAACAAACAGGCAAGAGTATAAAGACACTGAGATCTGATCGAGGTGGTGAATACTTGAGTGCCGAGTTCCTAGGTTACTTAAAAGAGAATGGAATTCTCTCTCAGCTTACTCCTCCATACACACCACAACATAACGGTGTATCGGAAAGGAGGAATCGAACCCTATTGGATATGGTTCGTTCCATGATGAGTAACGCTGAGTTACCACGATAATTCTGGGGATATGCACTAGAATCAGCTGCATATCTTTTGAACCAGGTTCCTACCAAAACTGTGCTTACCACACCATATCAGATGTGGAGTGGGAAGAAACCCTGTCTAAAACATTTTAAGACATGGGGATGTCCAGCTTTTGTAAAAAAGCAGCATGTGGACAAGCTCGAGGCACGCTCAGTAAAGTGTAAGTTTGTAGGATATCCAAAGAACTCAAAGGGATATTATTTCTATTACGCAGAGGAACAAAAGGTTTTTGTTTCTCGTCATGCCTGCTTCTTAGAAACTGAATTTTTAGAAAATCAGAAGAGTGGGAGCGCAATAGAACTGGAAGAAATTCCAGATCCACAAGCTATTACTGAAACCTTGGTAGAACAAGAAGGTTCAAGTGAACAGGACATCCCGACACCACTCCGCATGAGTAGTAGGCAATCTCATCCGCCCGAGAGATACTACGGTTTTCTCATAGACGGGGATAGAGAGGATTGCACTATTGATTATGATGAGCCTACTAGCTTCCAGCAAGCCATTCAGAACGGTGCCTCAGTAAAATGGCTGGATGCAATGCGGACCGAAATAGAGTCCATGTACACCAACAAAGTATGGACTTTGGACATTGCTCCAGATGGGGTAAAACCCGTAGGATGCAAATGGATCTTCAAAAAGAAGATTGGTGTAGATAGACAGGTTGAAACCTATAAGGCTAGACTTGTTGCAAAGGGTTTCCGTCAAAGACCTGGTTTGGACTATGACGAAACCTTTTCTCCAGTGGCTATGCTTAAATCTATTCGGGTCCTTCTTGCTATTGCTGCCTTCCACGATTATGAAATCTGGCAGATGGACGTAAAGACGGCCTTTCTAAATGGAAATTTGGAAGAAAGCATCTATATGGTTCAGCCAGAAGGATTCATTCAGAGTGGGAGCAGCGGTAAAGTATGCAAGTTGCTTAAGTCCATTTATGGACTAAAGCAGGCATCACGGAGTTGGAACATCTGTTTTGATGATGCTGTCAAAGAATTTGACTTTATCAAAAATCCTGATGAACCATGCATATACAGTAAGATTGTAGGGAGAGCTGTAGTATTTCTCGTCTTGTACGTGGATGACATTCTCCTAATAGGAAATGATATTCCTATGTTACAGTCAGTCAAAAGATTCTTGTCACATAAATTCACCATGAAAGACCTGGGTGATGCCACCTATATTCTGGGAATCCGGATCTATCGTGATAGATCAAAGAGGATGTTGGGACTTTCGCAGTCCATGTACATAGACACCATAGTGAAGAGATTCAGTATGGATGATTCTAAGCTCGGTAACCTACCGGCTTGTCACGGAATCACCCTCTCCAAAGAGATGTCTCCCAAGACTGATTTGGAAAGGGATCGCATGTCAATTATACCCTACGCTTCTGCGGTAGGCTCTATAATGTATGCGATGTTATGTACCAAACCAGATGTAGCATACGCACTAAGCGTTGTAAGCCGGTATCAGGCAAACCCAGGGGAGAAGCACTGGATAGCAGTAAAGAACATTCTCAAGTACCTAAGGAGAACTAAGGAGATGTTCTTAGTATATGGCGGAAAAGACCTCCAGACGGAGGCTTTTGCCGACTCCGGCTTCCAGAGTGACAAAGATGACTCCAAATCCAGGTCGGCTTATGTCTTTACCGTCAAAGGAGGGGCGGTCTATTGGAAGAGTTCCAAGCAGGAGACCGTTGCTGACTCAACAATGGAAGCGGAGTACATAGCTGCTTGCGATGCCGCAAAAGAAGCAGTCTGGATGAAGAAGTTCCTCACAGAACTTCAGGTGGTTCCTACCAGTGTTGGTCCAATACCTCTATATTGTGACAACAACGGCGCTATAGCTTTAGCGAAGGAACCCAGGTCCTATCAGAAGTCCAGACACATCTTAAGGCGGTATCACCTGATCAGGGAGATCGTAGATCGCCGGGAGATCGAGGTGAAGAGAGTAGAGACAGAGAATAACATTGCTGATCCATTCACGAAGGCCCTTCCTCAGACGCAGTTCGAGAGGTTATTCGAGATGATAGGTCTACGATATGCCAGCTCATGGCCCTAGTGCAAGTGGGAGATTGTTAGTGTATATGCCCTAGGGGCTATTATTGTATCATACTAGCATGTATATTACTTAATGGAAGCTTGGGATATTCACAGTTGTATATAACAGTCTTGCTAAACATGGTACTATGCTACTTGGTATTGAGTTTACATTAATATGTGCATATGTTTCTTGTAAAGTATCACTTATACATATTAGTAGAGCCCATAGGATCTTTGCTTGATTACCAGCGTCGTGATGGCAGTCACACTAGTAGGGGCCGGGTAGTCTGTAAGCAACATCCTATACAGGTCCCTGGTCGTTGGATAGTCGAGATAGGGCATCGATATTCCGGAGTAGACTAAGTGTATACGCTTCTCATCCCAGTTGGGGAAATGGTCTGTACCACAGCCATCAGTACGTCGTACTGGAGATAGTATACAAGTGCTCGTTAGGTTACGGGTACACCGGACAGGACTCGCCGAGGAACTGATTAGTTGGTATTATACCCATCGTCAGTTATCAGTTCCCAGGTGACATGAGTACAGCATAGTCCGCAGACTTGACACTGCTACTTCGCCTCGAGTGTGTCCCACTATTCTTAGATTGCTACCCTACCACGGCTCAAAGGAGTCGTGCAAACAGGTAGCAGTTGGGTGCAGTCCTGAGCACTTGGAGGCAGTGGCGGTTAGATATGATCCGTCTCTCCTGGTATTGGGAGATGATATCACGCTGTGTCAGAGAGCCATTACACAAAGTCCCTGGCCAGGGCAAACGAGATATACTGGTAGGTTCCAGTAGCTTCTCAGGGTGTAATGGGCTTCGCTCCAACACGACTTATACAGCTATTAGGGGACTGACGCTTTCCGTCCCCTAGGCTTGATATGCGATAGTCTTAGGCGAACAGACCGGACTGTACGGATATTGTCACATCTGGCTCAGTGGGAGTTCGGATGATTTACCTCATCGGCCTTCTTATCGACATCTACCTGGGGACCGTTACGTACAGCTAGTGCCGCTTGCAGTCTGTGGTTAAACCCACTGCCAGCGTAGTGTCGAGTCTTTAGAGTCCCATACAGAGAGTTTCCCTGCTCCAGGAGAAACGATATAGACGTCGTATGGTTTTACGACAAGGGTTCGGATGCATACGTGTGTTTACGCACGTACGACTTTTCGGACAGTTTTTACTAGCTGGCTTTGGTTTAAGCCAGATTCTAGTATCAAGTTATTGGATTTATACAGTCTAAAGTTTTTCCGTGTTTTCACGGATTGGAGGGGCGTTCTCGTAATTTGTCGAGAAGGTTCTAGAAGAGTGGTGACATGAGGGGTTGAGGTGGCTTTTTCATGATTGCTTTGTGTGACTCATTTATATGATTCATCATATCATTAATGCTTCATTAATGATCTAATGACTCACATGATGAATCACTCTCCTTGATTAAATGAAACATGGTGAATAATCAATTAATTGATATTATTTGATAATTCATTATGTATCATATATTCAAGTGAGAAGGACTTTTGTTCTTAATTTTATCATTCTCACCTTCTCTCTCCTCAAGCTCACTCTCTCTTGAAACCCTAACCCTAACATCTCATGTGTTGAGATCAAGGGTTAGATAGACTAAAACATCCATAACCTCACTCTATATCCTCTAGGTAGCTTAGATTAGCACTTTAAGCAACCTAGTTATCTCAAGTTTGAGATTAAGCTTGGCGTAGAAGCTTTCGGGTGGATCGTCTTTGATTTGAGGAGGCCGTAAAGTTGTCGATTTTCCAAGGAGCCTACGAGGAGTGGAGGACAGCGATGAAGACCCGAAGGACACGGTTCTTGAGGTATAATCACTTCACATAGTAGTTTAGAACTTCTATGATAGTTGTTAGTTATCGTTTAGCTTCGATTCATGCGGTTAGTCGATGTTTAAGAAAAGAACAAGATCGTTTTTCATATTTCCGCCTCCCCGCAAGTCGTGGGGTGTTGCAAATCGACTTACAACCAGCCCCCTATGCCCGATATGCTATACTCATAGACGAACGCACCGGACTGTATGTATATTGTCACTGTTAGGCTCAGTAGGGTTCCAGGATGAGTTCGCTCATCGGCTTCCCTTAAGGTCAGTACATGGGCAGCCGTTACGCACTGCTAGTGCCGCTGACGGCTTGTGGTTAAACCCACTGCCAGGGTACTGACGAGTCATTAGAGTCCCCCACAGATAGTTTCCCAAGTTCGGGTGAAACGTTGTAGAGGCCGTATGGTTTTATGGCAGGGTTCGGAAAATGCACGTGCGTTTACGCATGTGTCATAATTCGGGCAGATAATACTGGTGGGCTTTGGTTTAAGCCGGATCCATGTATTATACTTTGTAGATATAATATCTTTGTCTCAGTTGCATTTGTATTCGGTCGTAATACAAATGCGGGTATGTTTATACAGTTATGGGGTTATCCTAAAATTCGTTTCGGGATCGCTTTTCGAAGTTGCCAGTTTTCTATCACCCGTTTTAAACATTCGGTTTAATGAGGATTTATCTTTTTTTCATGAGGGTGAGTCATGAGTGTGGAAGCTTCTAGATTGGTGACTAGGATTAGTGACTCATTCATTGCATTAAATGATTGATGACTAGGTTAGTGACTCATTCATTGCATTAATGGTTTGGTGAGGTGTATTAGTGAGTCACCATTTGCTTTAATGTGTTTTGTTCTTGCTAGGATATTTGCTTAAGATATTTTATGATACATTATTGCTTAGAGTTTCCACCCTTGCTCCTACACTCACCTCCCTCCTCCTATATAGTGGCCGGCCATTCATTTGGAAAAGATGATGGATTTTGATTAAAAAGATTATGGAATTTGGTTCATGGAAATTTGATAGCTCGTTTCTCATTTCATTCCATTCAAAAGGCAACTTCATTAACCGTTCATCCATGGTTTTGGATGAAGCGAGACAAAGTGTTCTACTCATTCTCTACATCAATCTTGGTCATCTCTTTTAGCAGACTTGATGACCGAGTTGCCTCGGTTCAGAGGAGGGAGCCCGTTTAAAGATCCGTAGTTGTGGTGCCACCTCGACGAGGAGCCAGGAGATCGGAGCAGCCGCAACGGAGCGTGGGATAATGGTTAAAGACCGAAGGACTCGGATCGTTCGGTATAGCCTTTCTACCCACTTTGTAGTTTGTTAGTTTAGCGTTAATGGCAGATCAGGGTTATAGTATACGATAGCGCCAGTTAAAATGTTTTTGTTCCGCGCTTGGCATCTGAAAGACGGCCGAGGCGCTTCCGTAGACTTACATTGGTATCAGAGCCACGCCATTAAGCTTTACTAACTTATTCTAACGCGTCTAAAATATCGATCGAACGAAATTTCCGAAACCGCATTTTTCATGTTAAAGTTTCTGTCGAATTTTTAAACAGGTCTAAAATTCGTTTTGACCATCTCAGAAAATCGAGCAGGCTTTTTTAAGAAAACTGGTGAAATTTGGTCACGTGATCCTACTGTACTGCCGCGGATCCGCGGCCCAAACCAGGGTTTGGCCGCGGATCTGCCGCCAGATTGTGAGATCAATACTCCCTATTTCTACAGTGTCTTCTACACAGTGAATTGTAGTTTCTGGAATATTCTTTTGGGCCCAGATTTTATTACTGTACAGCAGATGTACGTGGGGCCCACTTCGGGAAGTTTTGTCGATCGAAATTTTAAACTTGTTAATTTACAGTACTTACATTATATCTCCGACCGTGAATGTCATTCGAGTGGTAAATTGCTTCTAATTGCTATAGTTCTTTTAGACGGATTTGCGAACGTGACATTTGCGTTGATGTTCTGTGTTGTGCTGTGATGTTGCGGATTTGTCGTGGTGGAAAGCAGTGTGCAATGGTAGTGCAGTTTGGATTTATTTGTACATTTGATATTGCGGGGCGAGCGTCCAACATGTGGACTGCCGTCACTGTCTGTTTGTATAATATTCTTTTGGGGCACCACCGGGCTGAGGTCGATGTACCCGTTGTACATATTTTTCATTTCTGTACAAGGTTTTACCCCACGACGGAGTGCACGGATAGCCGGGTTCTGGAGGGCAACGGGTCCGCATCTCATGGCTTTGAGAGGCAGAGGGGTCTCACTCTAGAATTGGCAGACTATTCGCCGCACTCGTAGGGGGTACAAGATGACCCAAGGAGGGGTGCTCAAGTTACCGGATTCCGTGAAGTGCAGGGTGGTCCATTCACTTTGCTGTAGGGGGCTGCCTCGCTTCAGGTTTTGGCGGGTAACTTGCCGCACCCGTAGGGGTCTAGGTTTCATTGCACAGGCTATCCACATGACCAGGGGAACGTCGGGTTTCAGTAGCGGCTCTGTGAAACCCGGGGATCCCAGATTATCTGTATTGTTCTGTGATGCTTATTACTTTTCTGTAATGTTGCATATTATCATGCCTAGAGCGATTATTGTATATTGGAATATATACTAGTAGATGTTGTATATGTTTTACACCCGCGCTAGTCCAGTCCCCGCTCTGTCGTTAGTTAAGTAACCTAACGGGTGATGACGGGACCCAGTGACGAATGTGGATGGCATATACGTACATTTTATTTTCGTTCTTTTCTGGTGTGATTGATTGATGGGACTGCGTTGATTCTGATCAATGAAAAGGAAAACAAACCTGTTTGATGTTGTTGGAACAGTTTTAAAAAGTGTTATTACAAAGACGTTTCCTTTTGTTTTGCATAGTGGTATTCGGTTGGAATATCCTGCACCTCATTCGACGAGGCAAGGGCCGATATCCCTTCACCGGGAGTGACCCCTTGGGCAGAAGTTTGCGTCAGGGTAATAACTTCACTATAGTCGATTACATGTTACTTTGCATCGCGGTATTCAGTTGGAATATCCTGCACCTCATTCCATGAGGAAAGAGCCGAGATCCCTTCACCGGGAGTGACCTCTTTAGCAATGGTTTTCGCCACTATATTTTTATAAAAAGCTTTCAGGTTCCTTCAGCGATATCAAGTTCATTATGTTAAAGGTTTTTCGCCAAAAACCAGCCATAGCCCTACGTCATTTCATTTGGGTATTCAGTAGTATTCAAGCTATGTATTTTGACCAACGCCAAGGCATAGTGTTTGGTAGCTGCTGGGTATTCATTTGTTGCATAGATAGATGTGTTAGTTTGGGGCAGTCATTCTGCCATTTGGCCAACGTCAGGGGCATGTGCGGATGGGTTCAAATTGACAAGATAATGATGGGTAGAACTTGGCATGTGACTTATGCCATTTGGCCAATGTCAGGGTCATAAGAGCATGGGGCAAAAATCATATCGGGAGTTTCTAAAGAAACTGAAACTTGCCAAGTATGCGCATACCTTCTGGAGTGTGATAACGTGAGTGGATACCTTCACGTTATCTTGCGATGAGAGTTGGATCCCGATTCCCACTGATGAGTTAATTTACTCTTCGGGTGATCCCGATTGATTCTTCTTTCAGATTTGGAGGAGAATTTGACAGTACAGTGTGAGGTTTCCTGATTAGATAAAGTGATAACCATTCTGATCTAGGTTAGAGTGCACGCAGAGTGTTTCTATTCTCTCTCTCTTTGGCAGCGACCTTTGACCGACCTTAGACTATGACTCAGTGACCAAGTTGACCGAACCTTCTTAAAACACTGGCTTTTGGATTGTCCGAGTTGCATAAGTCATTTCCTCTCTTTCTTTTACCCTTTGCATTTCTCAGAACACCCCGTATTACTACGGACATCCACTTCCATTGGATAGATCTATCGTATGGTTATATACGAACTCGAAGGGACTTCTTCGAGGATGGATCCAGGTTCAGGAGAAATAGAATTGGTTTATTCAGTTGTCTTTTATTATCACTTTCTCTCAGGTTGCGAGGGCTCCTTGGTTTAGGAGAGTACACCTATTACGCTTATTGGATAATCTTCTTCCAAACCATTGGCAAGTGCCGAAAGGTAGGGAATGAAGAAAACTATTTAACCTCAGTAGGGTGTACAGAAGGTGTAAGTAAACGTTGCCAACCCCGGTTCTTGCGGGGAGGGGGAAACGGTATCAAAATCAAAATTTTAGCGCGTGGGGCAACATGGACTAACAAAGTCGGGATCTTTTCTAAACTAAACTAGCAAGAAGGCTAAAGAGAGTTAGCTACTCGGAAAAGAGGTTATACCTAACTTGAACTCCTTCTTCTTGAAACCTTTGTAGGGGTTGATGGTGCTTTCCTCGTCGCCTTCTTCCGTCAAAGATGGATCCACCTGAGGGTTCAACCTTCGGGCTCTTTCTCGAACTTTGAGTGAACTAGGATCTTTGGCTTGATAAACCTCTAACCCTAGAGTGAGTAGAGAGTGGCTTTGGGGTGTTTTTATCTCAAGGAGATGGATTCTCAACACATGAGAAGGAAGCTCCTTGAACTAGAGGAGGAGGAAGAAGAAGAGAGGAGAGAGAAGAGTTATGATAGAATGAGAGCTTTTCATTTTACAACCATAACAAAATAAGAAATGAATTATCAAAATAATAATAATAATGTAAATGAAATAGTTGATGGATGGTTTGGAATGACCATTATCATTACACACATTAAATGATTTTGCTAGAATCAAAGAGCATCTTTGATATGTAATGATGATGGTCAAACTTTCAACTATGGTCAACTAGTCAACATTGGTCAACAAGTCAACAGACCCAACCATGACACAATTTCATTTAATTAATATTATTAATTGATATATCATAAATCCATTAGGGTTTGGAAAAAGACGACTGTCAACTGTGCATACACACCCGTTCCGAAAACCTAATGAAAATCCTCTTCCTCCGCCTCAATCAACTGTGCATACACACCCGCATTCTTGTTCCGAGGAACATGAATACTATGAGATAAAATTAACCCCAAAACATATACCAGTATCTGGCTCAAACCAGAGCCTGCTAGTAATATCTGTCCGGACTCCAAACGTGCACAAGTGCGCGGATGAGAACGAACCCTGTCGCAAAACCATGCGACCTCTACTCAGTTTTGCCCAAAGGCGAATAGCCCTCTGTATGGGACTCTAAAGACTCGACACTACGCTGGCAGTGAGTTTAACCACAGACCGCAAGCGGCACTAGCTGTGCGTAACGGCCCCCAGGTAGATGCCGATAAGAAGACTGACGAGGTGAACCCCATCTGAACTCCTACTGAGTCTGAATGTGACAGTCTCCGTACAGTCCGGTCTGTTCGTCTAATACATCGCATGGCGGGCCTAGGGGCGGTAAACGTCGGTCGCCTAATAGCGGTACAAGTCGTGTCGGAGTGAAGCCCAAAACACCCTGAGATAACACTGGAAGCCTACCAGTATATCTCGATTGCCCTGGCCAGGGACTACTCGTGTAATGGCTCTCCTAGACACAGCGCGATGTCAACCCCCAATACCGGGAGAGACAAATCCTGTCTAACCGTCACTGCCTCTAAGTGCTTCGGGACTGTACCCAACTACTACCTGTTTGCACGACTCCTTTAAGCCGTGGTAGGGTAGTAATCAAAGTACAGTGTGAACACACTCGAGGCGAAGTGACAGTGTCAAGTCAGCGGACTAAGCTGTACTCATGTCACCTGGGAACTGATAACTGACGATAGGTATAATACGAACTTATCAGTTCCCGACGAGTCCTGTCCAGTGTACTCGTAACCTAACGAGCACCCGCATACTATCTCAAGTACGACGTACTGACGGCTGTGGGACAGACCGTCTCCCACACTGGGATGAGAAGCGCATGCGCCAGTCTACTCCGTAGTATCGATTCCCTGCCTCGATAGTCCTGCGACTTGGGACCTGTATAAGGATGTGCTTATAGATTACCCAGCCCCCACTAGTGTGACTGCCATCACAACGCTGGTAATCAAGCAAAGATCCTAAGGGCTCCACTAATGCGTATAGGTGATATGATAAAATAAACACATGTACACATTGAAGTAGAAACAAACCAAGTAGCATACTACTATTTTGAGCAAGATTGTATATACAAGGTGAATATCCCAAGCTTCCATTAAGTAATATACAAACCAGTATGATACAGTAATGGCCTCTAGGGCATATACACTAACAATCTCCCACTTGCACTAAGGCCATGTACTGGCGTATCGAAGACCTATCATCTCGATCAGCCGCTCGAACTGAGTCTGGGGTAGGGCCTTGGTGAATGGATCTGCAGTGTTTTCTTCTGAAGCGACTCTCCGAACCTCGATCTCCTGGCGATCCACGATCTTCCTGATCAGGTGATACCGCCTTAAGATGTGTCTGGATCTCTGATGGGACCTGGGTTCCTTCGCTAAAGCTATAGCCCCGTTGTTGTCGCAATACAGAGGTATTGGGTCAACAATGGACGGAACCACCTGAAGTTCTTTCAAGAACTTCCTCATCCAGACAGCTTCTTTTGCGGCATCAGATGCAGCGATGTATTCCGCTTCCACAGTCGAGTCTGCAACGGTTTCCTGTTTGGAACTCTTAAAACACACCGCCCCTCCATTGAGGGTAAAGACAAAACCCGACATGGACTTGGAATCATCCTTGTCACTTTGGAAGCTGGAGTCAGCAAAGGCCTCGATCTGGAGGTCTTTTCCGCCATACACCAAGAACATCTCCTTAGTCCTTCTAAGGCACTTGAGAATGTTCTTTACCACTATCCAGTGTTTCTCCCCAGGGTTTGACTGATACCGGCTTACCACACTCAGTGCATAAGCTACATCCGGTCTGGTACACAACATCGCATACATTATAGAGCCTATCGCAGAAGCGTAGGGTATAATAGACATGTGATCCCTCTCCAAATCAGTCTTGGGAGACATCTCTTTAGAGAGGGTGATCCCGTGACAAGCCGGTAGGTTACCGCGCTTGGAATCTTCCATAATGAATCTTTTTAGTATGGTGTCGATGTACCTGGACTGTGAAAGTCCTAATATCCTCTTGCATCTATCACGATGGATCCGGATCACCAGGATGTATGAGGCATCACCCAGGTCTTTCATGGAGAACCTGTGTGACAAGAACCCCTTGACATATTGCAGCATAGGAATGTCATTTCCTAATAAGAGAATGTCATCCACGTATAAAACGAGGAATACTACAGTTCTCGCTACAAATCTACTATAGATGCATGGTTCATCTGGATTTTTGATAAAGCCAAATTCCTTGACCGTCTCATCAAAACAGATGTTCCAACTCCGCGATGCCTGCTTTAGTCCATAGATGGACTTGAGCAACTTGCACACCTTTCCGCTGCTCCCACTCTGAATGAAACCCTCTGGCTGGTCCATATAGACACACTCTTCTAAATTTCCATTTAGAAAAGCGTTTTTTACGTCCATTTGCCAAATCTCATAATCGTGGAAGGCAGCAATGGAAAGAAGGATCCGAATGGATTTCAGCATAGCCACTGGAGAAAAGGTTTCGTCATAGTCCAAACCAGGTCTTTGACGAAAACCCTTTGCAACAAGTCTAGCTTTATAGGTCTCAACCTGTCCATCTACACCAATCTTCCTTTTGAAGATCCACTTGCATCCTACGGGTTTTACCCCGTCTGGAGCAATGTCCAACGTCCATACTTTGTTGGTGTACATGGACTCCATTTCGGTCCGCATTGCATCCAGCCATTTTACCGAGTCAACGCTCTGAACGGCCTGGTGGAAGCTAGTAGGCTCATCATAATCTATGATGCAATCCTCTCTATCCCCGTCTATGAGAAAACCGTAGTATCTCTCGGGCGGATGAGACTGCCTACTACTCCTGCGGAGCGGCATAGGAATGTCCTGTTCTTTTGAACTCTCTGGTTCCACTAAGCTTTCAGTAATAGCTCGTGGTTCTGGAATTTCTTCCAGTTCTACTGCGCTCCCACTTATCTGGTTTTCCAAAAACTCGGTTTCCAAGAAGTAGGCATGACGAGAAACAAAAACCTTTTGTTCCTCTTCGCAGTAGAAGAAATATCCCTTGGAGTTCTTTGGATATCCCACGAACTTGCACTGTACTGAGCGTGCCTCGAGTTTGTCCGCATGCTGCTTTTTAATAAAAGCTGGACATCCCCATATCTTAATGTAATTAAGATGGGGCCTCTTTCCACACCACATCTCATATGGTGTGGTAGGCACAGTCTTAGTGGGAACTCGGTTCAAAAGGTATGCAGCTGATTCTAGTGCATACCCCCAGAATGATCGCGGTAACTCAGCGTTTACTCATCATGGACCGTACCATATCCAATAGGGTCTGGTTCCATCTCTCCGATACACCGTTATGTTGCGGAGTGTACGGAGGAGTAAGCTGAGAGAGAATTCCATTCTATTTTAAGTAATTCAGGAACTCGGCACTTAAGTATTCTCCACCTCGATCCGATCTTAGAATCTTGATACTTTTGCCGGTTTGTTTTTCTACTTCATTCTTATATTCCTGGAACTTTTCAAAAGCTTCGGACTTATGTTTCATTAAGAAGACATAACCGTACCTTGAGAAGTCATCCGTAAAAGTAATGAAGTAAGAATAACAGCTTCGTGCATGTGTAGACATTGGACCGCACACGTCGCTGTGTACGAGTCCCAAGAGCTCGCTCGCTCTTACTCCGTATCCAGTGAACGGAGTCTTTGTCATCTTTCCTTTGAGACAGGATTGACAAGTGGCATACGATTGATATTCGAACGGATTCAAATATCCTTCTGTATGTAACTTAGTCAACCTTCTCTCATTGATGTGACCCAGTCTACAATGCCATAAGAAAGTCTGATTGATATCTGGAGACTTTCTTTTGTGTGTATTCTGGACATTGAAAATATGTGGTTGGTTTAACACGTATATACCATTGCTCAGTGTACCTGACCCAATCAGAACTAGATTAAGGTGAATGTTTACAACATTACTTACAAACGCAAATTCATAACCTTCTTTAGAAACCAAAGATACAGAAATGATATTACAAGTTGCGTTGGGTACAAAAAAGCAATTACGCAAAACCAAAACATGTCCATCTGACATTCCCAGGTGATAGTCCCCCACGGCCTTAGCATCCATGCTAGCTCCGTTCGCATCTTTGAGGGTCATGTCACCTGCCTTCAAAAACCTACGGTTTCTCAACACCTGCAAAGAATTACAGATATGAGATCCTGATCCGGTATCCAATACCCAGGAAGTAGAGTTTATCGAAAGACAGTTTTCAATAACATGCACACCTGAAGCTGAAGCCGCAACCTGCTTCAGTTCCTGTGTCCTGGCCTTCCAAGCCCTGCAATCTTTCTTCCAGTGTCCACTCTTATGACAATAGAAGAATTCTTCTTTACCCACAAGCTTCCCTGCTATCTTTGTTGCCTTTTCCTTTCCCTTTGTATCCACTTTACTAACACCGCCCCTTGGTTTGGTGGGGGCTTTCCTCTTCTTTACCTTGGCTTTCGCCTTGGACCTAGAAGAAGAAGATCCTCCTACAAACAAAGTGGATGTTTCCCTACCTTTCCGTAGGGTGCCCTCTGCACTCCTCAGCATGTTGAGGAGTTTTGAAAGTTCAACCTCTTTTTCTTGTAAGTTGAAGTTCAGTATAAACTGGGCGTAAGTGGAAGGAAGGGACTGGAGAATTAAGTCCGTATAGAGCTCACTCTCCAACGTGGTCCCAAGTTCCGCGAGCTCCTCAATGTAGCTAATCATCTTAAGCACGTGTTCCGCTACCGATGATCCGATGGCCAATTTTGCCGAAAATAACTTCTTCGACACTTCGTATCTTGCGATACGAAACTGCTCTCCATACAGTTCTTTTGTATGAAGAAATATGGATTCCAGGTCCATATTCTCGTGCCTCCTCTGATGTTCGTTGTCCATAGAGGCAAGCACGAGGCACTTGGCCTTCGCGCAATCAATCTCCCAAGTCTTACGGATTTCCTTATCCGCGACGCTGGAGGTGGGACCTGGGACGGGGGGAGCTTTGGTGGAAAGAAGATACCCCATCTTGTCGTAAGTGATTGCCATCTTGACATTCCTGAGCCAATCTTTGTAGTTTGGCCCTGTCAGTATGTTTTTATCTAGAAGTAACTTAAGTCCAGTCATGTCGATTGGTCGCTGCAATTAGGAGAGAGAGAAGAAACACTCAGCATGATGCTCTTGCCAGTTTAGAATGGTTTTTAGTTTGTCTAAACAGGATGGCTCCCACTGTCTCTCGAATCCCTCCTCAAACCATAAAGGAAGAATTAGTCGGGATCAATCCCACCGCACAATACTTGCTTAACCGTTCAGCCAGGCCAGTGTCGGTACTTCGAGGGAGGTTTTCCAACGCTTTCACGAAGTTCCTTAATTTAAGAACCTCTTTTCCCTGGGGGCGTAGCCCCGCTAACACCTTTCTAGACACCTACTTGGTTTATAGCATTGATAGTTTAGTGAGAAATTTCCCGAGGAGTAGCATATACTCATAGTAGGATCGGGATCCAAATATCATCGCGTGACGAAACTGAAGGAATCCTACCAGAATCATCACACTCCAAATGGTATGAAAATCTAGCAAGTTTCAGTACTTATGAAACTCCCGATGTGGATTTTTGCCCCATGCTCTTATGACCTTGACTTTGGCCAACAAATCATAAGTCACATGTCAAGTTCTACCCGTCGTTCTCTAGGTTAATTTGAATCCACCCGTACCTACCCTTGACTTTGGCCAACAAGGCAGTACGACTGTTCCAAATCAACGCATCTATCTATGCTGCACATGAATACCCAATAGCTACCAATCACTATGCCTTGACTTTGGCCAACAAACATAGCTTGAATACTATTGACTATTCATGTGAAACGATGGAGGGCTACGAATGGTTTTGGCGAAACCGTGAACGTAGTGAACTTGATATAATCGATGGAACGAGATAGCTTTCAAAAAGGAGTGGCTCAAGCTCCGCATTTAAAAGTTAGTTTTGAAAAGAACCGAGTGGTTTTTCGAAAGTGTTCCAACGACTTTTGCTTGGTTTATTATCTTGCATTAGTTCTTTTAATGCGTGATATTCTTGCATTAGTTCTTTTAATGCGTCCCATCATTTAATCCTACCATTGCAGAAAACAACCAAAATATGACGTACGCTTATGCCACTCGCATTCGCCACGGGGCCCCGTCATCACCCGTTAGGTTACTTAACTAACGACAGAGCGGGGGCTGAGCTAGCGCGGCTGTAAAACATAAGCAACGCCTAAATAGTTATAAGTATATAGCAATGATAGACATTACAGATCACAGATGAATACATTGGATATACCAGGAATCCGCAATCCTTTCGAGCCTGCAACGAAAAGCGGATTACACGGTCGCGGTGAATAGCCAAAATCCCACCCAAGACCCCTACGGGTGCGGCAAACTACCCGCCATGTACCCGAAGTGGAGCAACCTCCCTCAACGCCGTGAGTAGGCCACTCGGCACTTCGAGATACCCGGTAGTTTGTGCACCCCCTCCATGGGTCTATCCTAGGAGCAAAAACAGTAAAAAGAATTATACAATGACGGCTACAACCCCGACCCAGTTGTGCGGCCATACAAATAATAATATTACATCAATTTACATTTTACAATGAATGAAAGAAAAAGAAACACTCATCTCACATCCACCCCGGCTATTCACCCGCGACAGTCCAACGCATTCATATACACAAACCATCATTAAACACAGATCACAAATATGTATAACCCCGACTAATCGACATATAGCGATTAGCCGACGTTCAATACATATAAACATCACAGATATAACCATTATAGTCAAAGTGTAGTGAAGTTCGATAAAAATACGGATTTATAGGCCCCCAAAAACAAATTTCTTTTCTGGAAAATCTGGGCACAAATAACCCATCTGAAAAATCCCAAAACCCTACCAGAAGAACACTGCACAAAACCCGATCACGAGAGGAGCCAAAACGGCGGCGGTTACGCGGCAAATGCATACCTATCGCCGTGGAACCGCGGCGGTTTGAGGGAATCAGGCGACCGTTTTTGGTGGGTGTTTTCACAAAACCCTGAGCCGATTTTAGGAGTAAAACTTTTTATTTTTAGAGCACAAAAAATTTCAACAGAAAGTTAGGGTTTTGATTTTCCGGTTTTTGCGATTTTTCCTATCAAACTTCCATACACTTTACTACTAAGCTAGTTTAAGTTTAGTTAGGCTCTGATACCACTGTAAGTCCACGTTGCCAACCCCGGTTCTTGCGGGGAGGGGGAAACGGTATAAAAATCAAATTTTTAGCGCGTGGGGCAACATGGACTAACAAAGTCGGGATCTTTTCTAAACTAAACTAGCAAGAAGGCTAAAAAGAGTTGGCTACTCGGAAAAGAGGTTATACCTAACTTGAACTCCTTCTTCTTGAAACCTTTGTAGGGGTTGATGGTGCTTTCCTCGTCGCCTTCTTCCGTCAAAGATGGATCCACCTGAGGGTTCAACCTTCGGGCTCTTTCTCGAACTTTGAGTGAACTAGGATCTTTGGCTTGATAAACCTCTAACCCTAGAGTGAGTAGAGAGTGGCTTTGGGGTGTTTTTATCCCAAGGAGATGGATTATCAACACATGAGAAGGAAGCTCCTTGAACTAGAGGAGGAGGAAGAAGAAGAGACGAGAGAGAAGAGTTATGATAGAATGAGAGCTTTTCATTTTACAACCATAACAAAATAAGAAATGAATTATCAAAATAATAATAATAATGTAAATGAAATAGTTGATGGATGGTTTGGAATGACCATTATCATTACACACATTAAATGATTTTGCTAGAATCAAAGAGCATCTTTGATATGTAATGATGATGGTCGAACTTTCAACTATGATCAACTAGTCAACCTTGGTCAACAAGTCAACAAACCCAACAATGACACAATTTCATTTAATTAATATTATTAATTGATATATCATAAATCCATTAGGGTTTGGAAAAAGACGACTGTCAACTGTGCATACGCACCCGTTCTGAAACCCTAATGAAAATCCTCTTCCTCCGCCTTAATCAACTGTGCATACACACCCGCATTCTTGTTCCGAGGAACATGAATATTATGAGATAAAATCAACCCCAAAACATATACCAGTATCTGGCTCAAACCAGAGCCTGCTAGTAATATCTGTCCGGACTCCAAACGTGCACAAGTGCGCGGATGAGAACGAACCCTGTCGCAAAACCATGCGACCTCTACTTAGTTTTGCCCAATGGCGAATAGCCCTCTGTGTGGGACTCTAAAGACTCGACACTACGCTGGCAGTGGGTTTAACCACAGACCGCAAGCGGCACTAGCTGTGCATAACGGTCCCCAGGTAGATGCCGATAAGAAGACTGACGAGGTGAACCCCATCTGAACTCCTACTGAGTCTGAATGTGACAGTCTCCGTACAGTCCGGTCTGTTCGTCTAATACATCGCATGGCGGGCCTAGGGGGCGGTAAAAGTCAGTCCCCTAATAGCGGTACAAGTCGTGTCGGAGTGAAGCCCAAAACACCCTGAGATAACACTGGAAGCCTACCAGTATATCTCGATTGCCCTGGCCAGGGACTACTCGTGTAATGGCTCTCCTAAACACAGCGCGATGTGAACCCCCAATACCGGGAGAGACGAATCCTGTCTAACCGTCACTGCCTCCAAGTGCTTCGGGACTGTACCCAACTACTACCTGTTTGCACGACTCCTTTGAGCCGTGGTAGGGTAGTAATCAAAGTACAGTAGGAACACACTCGAGGCAAAGTGACAGTGTCAAGTCAGCGGACTAAACTGTACTCATGTCACCTGGGAACTGATAACTGACGATTGGTATAATACCAACTTGTCAGTTCCCGACGAGTCCTGTCCAGTGTATTCGTAACCTAACGAGCACCCGCATACTATCTGAAGTACGACGTACTGACGGCTGTGGGACAGACCGTCTCCCACAATGGGATGAGAACCGCATGCGCCAGTCTACTCTGGAGTATCGATGCCCTGTCTCGATAGTCCTGCGACTAGGGACCTGTATAAGGATGTGTTTATAGATTACCCAGCCCCCACTAGTGTGACTGCCATCACAACGTTGGTAATCAAGCAAAGATCCTAAGGGCTCCACTAATGCGTATAGGTGATATGATAAAATAAACACATGTACACATTGAAGTAAAAACAAACCAAGTAGCATACTACTATTTTGAGCAAGATTGTATATACAAGGTGAACATCCCAAGCTTTCATTAAGTAATATACAAACCAGTATGATACAGTAATGGCCTCTAGGGCATATACACTAACAGAAGGTAATATGTAAAAACAAAATAAAGTTATTAGCAAGAGGGAAAAGTAAATTGCGACTGCCATCATTCACGACCAAACCGCGTAGTTCATCGCCACTCCTATTTCACCATTGTTTTTTTTCCCCAGTTCGAGAGAAATAGAATAAGGTATTATTCAGTTGTCTTTTATCATCACCTTCTCTCAAGTTGCGAGTACTCCTTGGTTTAGGAGGGTACACCTATTTTGCTTACTGGATAGTCTTCTTCCAAACCATAGGCTGGTGCCGAACGGTAGGGAAGGAAGAAAACCATTTAGCCTAACGATGGTGTACAGAAGGTAACGACTAAAAACAAATAAAGGGATTTGGAGAGATGGCAATGAAATATACGGTTATAGTCATGAATTGGATTATGGAAGAGGCATTACTAGAAATACCGGGATACCCCTATGAAATATTTTCATGTTTCAGTTTCACTGTGCATTGTTAACGGAAAACTGATTTCCTGATTAGATATTTACTCCAAGGTATGTATTTACCAGGTATGATTCTCACATCTGTATTGTTTTACAGATGATGAGTGGGAGCAAGTTATTGGGAATTAGGTGATCGTCCTCATTATATCTGAATTCGTTGTAATTGGTGATATTTGAGGAAATCGCCTGGGTACAGTTTTCAACCTACGACGCACAGGTTTTGAGTTATTCAACTCAGCGGACTTATACAGAGTATTGTATGTTGTCCAGTGTCCATCAGGACAAAGGGGTTTGTCCTCGTACTATGTTCTGTTTACTTATGACTTCTCTAGTTTATAGACAAGTGTTTCGTAGAAATACAAGGTCTATGTTTTGAGAAGTTGTGGGTATAAGAATAAAGTAGAGAACCAAATGTCGCAAGTATCGGGATTCTTCAAAGAGATCGAAGATGTAGATACTTGTGATTGGTATTGAGTTGATAGTAATGGTTTTGAGAAACTTGTTTCTCTTTCAGGTTACTCATAATTGGATGGATTCCTAAGTTGAGCAATACTGATTAGCCTCTTTCCATTAAGTTGAAATGCACTGGAGACAGCAGCATGATTAGAATCTGGTTCCAATTAAATAAGTGTCAAAGTTTCTATATTGGATATAGAATGGTTCATATCTTAACGATGTTAAGGTACGGGGATGTCACGACCCGAAAGAGCATGTGACTGGCCCTTGAATCCTATGAAGTCTATAGGACTCCATCTGATCCAAGTAAGCCAAAAGCCCAGAAATCTAAAACCATTTAAGGAGTAAATAAAGGAAAAACTAGTTTTAAGAGGTAAAGAAAACATGTTTTGAAAATCAAGTTTTTAAATAACTAAGCCGAATATGCATTTTTAAAATGTGTAATCTTTCCAGTAAATTTCGGCAGAGTTTCCTTTGTAAAAACTGGTCCCGAACGGGGTACAACAAGAATAACATAAATATGAAATGATAATAGGCATCCCCAAGCGGGAGCTAGCTCTTCGTCAATCGACGCTCACAACAACGCAAGCAATATAATATACAACGCCAAAGGGTGAGAATCAAAACCCGAAAAGAAACTCAAAACAGCCAGAAAACCGTAATACTACAAGCGCGACTCTAAGGTCGAAATAATACAACACTGTTTTCTAAGTCTGAAACAATATACAAGTTTTGGTTGATGGAATTTCTAGATACAATGAATAATGCATGTACAATGGCGTTTCCGATACAAAAGAACCCACCTACCCAAGCAAGTCACCCATAAGGAAGCAGCGTGCCAGAAATGCCGCTATGGAATCTGTACGGCAAAAACCTGCAAGAACTGTGGCACAACGGGGGTGAGTTGCCAACTCGTGAATAGAAAATATCTACAAGCAGAGATCGAATGTATGACCCATCCTAAGTCAAAACGATCAGATATATATATAAACCTCAATATGAATAAGTCTGAAGCATGCTAAACTGGCAATGTAATCTCTATACATGAGTGTAGTGCCAAGTGCTCGTGCCAGTGCCTCAGGTGATAGCATAACATAAATGTGAGGTACAATCAATGAAATCAATCTGCATGTACGTGGATCCCGTCCACTCGTCACCTAATGACAATAACCATCATGCATGTAAATATCATCAGCATATGCATGGAAAAATGAGGATATAAACCACCTGTGTCCCTCGCGACACGTCAAAATCATGGAACCGGAGTGCCCAGCATCGGCACTCGAAAACATCATGAAAACTGTGCCCAGCATCGGCACGTAAATCCTCATATATCGGGCTCCGTCAGTCCGGATCGGCCCTCGGGCTCTGTCTGCGGTATCGGCTCTCGGCCCCGGCAGTACGCCCATATCCATCTATCGACTCTGGTCAGTATCCTCCGGAAAACCGCCACGTCCAACCAATCACCGGTAGGTACTCGCCACCCTGCCAGGCTCATCGTCTACTCCACGAAAAACATTTCTTGCCCCGGGGAACCATACCGGGTCCACCATGTACCCGCAATCGGCCTCATCCGCCTCCTCGAATTGGGTTTCACATGTCGATCTCAGCACTGAGAAAACACATGGTGGACGCACTGAAATATCATATCAAGGGTAACCGGGTTTTTAAAACAATTACATATTCTTTTTAAAACACCCACGGTTCCCCAAAACCAGAAATATCATGGAAATGGCATATCTCAATGCGTATAATCAGAAAGCAGCATGTATGCGACATATAGCAGAAATGTAAGCATATCAATATGTCATGCAAGGGTCATATCCTGAATACAACAGTACTACAGTGTAATGACATGGTAATTATCGATGATGAAGTGTGTGAGCCGGCAAACAAATGTACGTGGAACATACGCATCATCGATAATTGTGCTGGTGTCCTAGCAGCATGACTGAAATATATCAACAATATAAGCGATGCAATGCAAACAGCATGGATATGCGGAATCGAATAATCACGCAACAGTAAAGAACCTGCCTCAATAAATATATCATGCAGCCTTGACATTTGAAATAAGACGAATCGGGGTTTTTAATAAAATAAGGGTTACGGTGTTTTAAGAAAAGATACTTCGTTTGAAAATACCCGTAGAATCCCTTTTTGTCGATCTTTAAAAATATCCCCGATTCATTAGTTTTGAAATAGGTATGACTCGGGTCAGTCCAATGTCTACTAAGTAATCTAAACATGAGGGGTATGAAACCACCTACATCTGAGTCGATATACATATATATATACAATAGTCGGTGATCTCGCCTCAATAGTATCACGTACGATACGGTATATCATATAACATCCTCGAGTCATGAGTGCGGATCTAACATCAATATAAAGCTCGTACGGTAAATCGTCGTACGGCATCCCAATAACTAGGTACGGGTCAGTATCACATTCATCTCATCATGTATCAGGTATCATTACCATCATATCACATTATATATGGTACAAATCTAAGTCTAGTACCATCGATACCATCTATATAAATATGAATGCGGTGTAAAACACATGCCCAAAGGTCCGCTAAAACTATCATGTCGCACCTCAAATACGAACTCTGTCAAATCGCCGAATCTCACGGCCTCAAATCCCGTATATGAACACATAGTCCCATACCCATGTGTAGATATACACACCTCCAAATGCGCACAGATAGATGAAAGAATGTATGCAAGTATACGTGTACGTGTATGTGTGAGTGCAACCACTACTCTAGGGTTCGCACTATACCAATCCAATACATCCTTATCATTGATAATTCCATTATTACCATCAATAATCTTAACAACACATAATAAATATATGTGTTTATACGTATTCGTATACATCACCACGGACTGCGGGGGTGCTATACGCCATCCACCCGACTTCTCCACGTAGATATAAATGTACTCACCTGGTCTTCGCTTGCCAAAATTGATGACGCCATGCTCCTTCGCCTCGGAATCCTTGCGAGGGTACCTAGAATAATAAACAGTCGCAATACGTATTAACATCGAGGCAGAAAACCGATACATCGCACAGTGTGCTCATAGGTTGGAACCTATGGCCTAAACGTGCAAATCAATTAAACGAACCCTGTTGTCGATTTACGAACATCCGACAACCAAATACAAATCCAAATATCAAGAAAGTGCATTTCAAAATACGGAAAACATAGCCTAAAACGCACCAAAATGCTTCCAGATTTTCCCCAGGTGACAATTAGCCAAAACTGCACATAGGAGGGGTCTATTTTACTGCAAAAGGAGCCCTGGAACAAAACTGGAACAATTCTACCCTACTCTGGCCGCAAATTGCGGCCAGAATGATTAAGTATGCGGCCATGGCTTTGAATTAGGGGCTCGGGTCTTGGTGGTAGCTTCCTAGGTGCCTGCACAACTCACTGTCAGCTCAATTTTATTTTTGGTGCCCTCGGGTTGCTCCAGATTCCAGAACACCTTCACAGATCACACATTTATCCGATGTCGGGTTTCTAAATCCGTGTTTTGGGGTTTCTAGGGTCTGGTCCAGGTCACTAAACAGCACCTAAGTTTAGTTAACAGCTATTAGGAATCACCCAATTCAAACCAACACTCAAACATTCACTAGGGTTTCCCAATGTCCACTAATATGCACAAAACGACATCTAAACATGATATCTCACAAAACTAATCTAAAGGGAAGAAATTATACCTCATCTAGTCCACTCTAGGCAGCACTAACTTCCCAACGTCGTCAAAATCCCATTTTGCTCGGTCCATCGTGTAGAGGTTGAAGAGGGGATTAATATTTGTGAAGGGTGTGTAGGGTTTTGGGGCATGGTTGGAGATGGATCTATGGATTTTTGTGGAGTGTTTTTGGAGTTGAGGAGATGAAGAGGAAGATGAAAAATATGATGGGGATTCAAAATGGCAGCAGCCCCCTCCCTCTCTCTCACAATTCACACACTCTCTCTCTTTCCAAAAGCCCACCTAACCTAATCATTATGTCTCCCTTGACTTTTTTTCCTTTTTCTTTTCTCTCCACCAAAACCATAATTTAAGCCCAAATGAAATGAAACATGTGTAAAAATGGACATGTCATGGTGCACTAACCATGGAAACTGTAAAAACGCGGATTTGGTTTAATCGCGATTAGCAGTCCACTAATCGGGTTTTTATCGAAACTGCGTATAATAAATTTTAAAAATGCCAAATCCTTTAATTATATTATTAAATGAATAAATCATTTTAATTTCTATTTATTTCATAATTATTGGTATATATTTATACTCTTTTTCGAAAACCCCAATTTCACAAATCGTCAGTTTTCGGGAAAAATATTATTTTAATATTAAATTCCCAAAAATTATATTTTATATTTTCCGAAATGTTACAATCTTCCCCCCTTAAATAAATTCGGTCCCCGAATTTAAATTTAAACCACAAAAATCTAAAACATTTCAATAATCGGCTCAAAACAGCGGGGCTCCGAAATCATGGAAATCGCAGAAATAATACAGCGCGTCAAGTGCGCATAATAAAACGAGTACAAAACTCAAAATCAACTCCATCAAGCGTTACGCAAATCATCGGATTTGCACGCATATCCTCGGAGTTACAATAGAGATACAGATCTCGAAATCCACTACTGAATCCAATATACACTAGTCAAATACTATAATACGTGTATAGTACGCATCCTTGAAAACTCCAAAATCTGAATAAAAAACATGCAAAATCTTTTCTAAATCGCCGCGGAAATGCGTAACTCCCGGCATAGCTGACGGACGCTCATTTTAAAATAATAATATATGCCCATATATGTTTTCTTAAATACACGTTCCGTCGTTTTCAAAATATCCCAAAAGGTTCTCCTTTTATAAACGTTCGCGTCGCTCACGGACATGTAGAAAATAACGAGACTATAGCTCCTCTTTTTTTGAAAACCTCTTGGTAAATTTTTAATGCATGCAAAGTATTTAGGTACTGTCCTCGGATTAGTCCTGTTTGGCTACTACACAGAATAGTGCCCAACATGAAAGCAAAGTGCTCAAAACCAAAATCAGCCTCAAAAGGCATATCCAATAATCACATGCATCTGGTGCGTATGGAAATAAAATCCAAATGCAGGTGCCACAATAAGCACAAAACCCAAAACTACGTGCAACGGATGTGCACGAAAGCATCTGTCCACTGCAACGGGTGTGCATGACAACAATATAAGTGCATCTAAAGTGCACGAAGTAACATCGGGTGTATCAAATGCACGAAATACAATCAATAACTCGAACGCATCAAAGCAACACCGAGTATACCAAGGTGTATAAAATTGTAAACGTGTGCAACTGCGTGCACAAAACGCATATCAACGCACTACAAGCACATATAAGCTATATCGAGTGCAAAAATCAAATCATCCATATGAAATCCACGAAATCATAGACATGTGCAACCAAGGCATACAACCGATATCAAGTGCGATAACCATGCACGAAACAAAAACCAATACCATGGTGTATAAAAACATATCTCAAGTGCAATAACTATGCACAAAATGTAAATACTCAGTAGATGCAGCCATCGTGCACGAAATCAATATCAGAAAGCTCGTCATCAAAACTAAAAACCAAGCGATATGAACGTGATACTCAGATCACAAACGTAAATCGCAACAAAGGACATCGAGGTACACCTCCTATAATGTCGAGAAATAAATCGGTCCGCCTAGAAACTGGCAGAACAAGAACATCCACTTTCCTCCTGCTCACGGTATGGCATCCTCGGTCTCTGGGTCCTCATCTTCTCTGTGGATTACCAATCTCGCAATCCATCGGCTCATCAGCTCGGTCAGGTGTGCTGACAGGAACGATTCCGTTCTGGCACTTTCCTGGTCATCTCCCGGTTAATCCTCACGACCGCTCGTAAAGCAGCACATCTCTGGCGCCGACCTCGGGTCCTCTGAATGCACATCATGCATCTGCTCCTGGTGTGAATCTTATTGCAGCAGTGTACTGGAAGGAATCCTACTCAAGGTCTCTTCTGATCTTGCCTAAGCCAAACTATACGGAGGCTGGTATTCTGGCATAATCTTTTCTCGCTCTCTGGACATCTGCGTCCTTAGTACAATTTCTTCTCAGAGGCTGGTCGCATCCCTGCGCCTCTGTATGCATATCCGACCTTTAATCTTAACGGAGTGTAGTAACAGCTCGTCTGCATCTCGCACGAACTTCTTGTCCCGCTTGTCTGTATCATCGACCATTTCGACATCGCGTCTCTAACCGTGCACTGCAATGCCCTCGGCTACGATCCATCCGAAGTCCCTCACACGGACCCGAAATCACGAACTCGGTATCTTCATCACTCAGTAGAAGATATCTAGCCGAACACGTTCTCAGCGTGCATATCGCATCTCTGATGTCGGCGGAGTGGAACGTCATCTCGTCAAAATCTCATGTGAACTCTTTACTCCACTCTGCTTCAATATCGACTGATTCGGACTCATCTCATCGTGGCTACACAGACCGCGCTCCAACGGCTACGCTCGTATCTGGAGTCTCCCAAGCAGTGTCCCATCACATGATATCCGAATGATGTCGAATCGTCCGATCGACTCGTCAGAACCTTATAATCCCCAAGAGCTCAACATCTCGGGTATAGTTTAATAGTATCGAGTACGTACCACAGCATCGATGGTCCAGCCGTAGAAGGGCAAACCCAAGCCTCACAAATGGCACCGCGGAACTGCCGCAAACCCTAAGGTTCAAAGGCTTTCACACGGTCATTATGTCAAGTTAGGATTTCATTCTTCTAGAGGGTCCATAGAATCGCTTGCATGTCTTTCCGAATACCTTAAACTTGGAAAATAGGTTCTTGACATTCGATCGTCTCAATCGACTCTCAACGAATCTGCGTGAAGTCGCCTCTAGCTGGAATCAATCTATCTGATGACCTTGCATCGGGGTAAGCGAACGAACCATATGTCCTGGTCATTAATCCTCGGTGACTAGCGACTCATTATCATATCTCTAAGAATATGCTCATGCTGCAGTAGCTCCAATCATCTGGGCGATATCTCATCACTCGCAGCAGCAACTGGATCATCCGTCCGTACGCTGAACAGCGCCTCAATCAACCTAGATAAGCAATAATATCAACGTCATCACATCCTAGCTGGCCTCTATCAGTGGCTCAATCCTCTGGTACCGATCAGCACATCCGGAAATCTCGTAAAAGCGATCAATCCAACGCTCATGGCTCGAAAACACAATAAGACAACACCTCAATATGCAATCGTATATCTCTGGAATCACGCCCTGGTCAGTCCTCATCCACGACGAGCTCATGCTGACGCAACTCGAGCCGTAGCTCACTCTGTCCGTGCAATCATGGCATCAAAATCATAACCAATATCGACGATGATAGATCATTGGAATGAATATAATACTGTGCAAGCAAATGTACATCCTAAGGTTTCTTAAGCGGAGTGGCGTGTCGTAAGTATGCCGCGGAACATTCCCACGGTACGTCACTCTACTGAAGTCACCTATTCCATCAACCAAGGGTCATCCTACACGACGAAAGTTCGGGTATAATACCCCCTCGACTAAGTCTAAGTTCCGTAAGGTCAAGCCTAAGTTCCGTATATATATATATCAACGTCTTAGGCTCCATATAGTCAAACTTAGACTCGAACCAAGGTTAACCTAGCGCTCTGATACCAACTTTGTCACGACCCGAAAGAGCACGTGACTGGCCCTTGAATCCTATGAAGTCTATAGGACTCCATCTGATCCAAGTAAGCCGAAAGCCCAGAAATCTAAAACCATTTAAGGAGTAAATAAAGGAAAAACTAGTTTTAAGAGGTAAAGAAAACATGTTTTGAAAATCAAGTTTTTAAATAACTAAGCCGAATATGCATTTTTAAAATGTGTAATCTTTCCTGAAAATTTCGGCAGAGTTTCCTTTGTAAAAACTGGCCCCGAACGGGGTACAACAAGAATAACATAAATATGAAATGATAAAAGGCATCCCCAAGCGGGAGCTAGCTCTTCGTCAATCGACGGTCAAACCCACGCAAGCAATATAATATACAACGCCAAAGGGCGAGGATCAAAACCCAAAAAGAAACTCAAAATAGCCAGAAAACCGTAATACTACAAGCGCGACTCTAAGGTCGAAATAATACAATACTGTTTTCTAAGTCTGAAATAATATACAAGTTTTGGTTGATGGAATTTCTAGATACAATGAATAATACATGTACAATGGCGGTTCCGATACAAAAGAACCCACCTACCCAAGCAAGTCACCCATAAGGAAGCAGCGTGCCAGAAATGCCGCTATGAAATCTGTACGGCAAAAACCTACAAGAACCGTGGCACTACGGGGGTGAGTTGCCAACTCGTGAATAGAAAATATCTACAAGAAGAGATCGAATGTATGACCCATCCTAAGTCAAAACGATCAGATATATATATAAACCTCAATATGAATAAGTCTGAAGCATGCTAAACTGGAAATGTAATCTCTATACATGAGTGTAGTGCCAAGTGCTCGTGCCAGTGCCTCAGGTAATAGCATAACATAAATGTGAGGTACAATCAATGAAATCAATCTGCATGTACGTGGATCCCGTCCACTCGTCACCCAATGACAATAACCATCATGCATGTAAATATCATCAGCATATGCATGGAAATATGAGGATATAAACCACTTGTGTCCCTCGTGACACGTCAAAATCATGGAACCGGAGTGCCCAGCATCGGCACTCGAAAACATCATGAAAACTGTGCCCAGCATCGGCACGTAAATCCTCATATATCGGGCTCCGTCAGTCCGGATCGGCCTTCGGGCTCTGTCTGCGGTATCGGCCCTCGGCCCCGGCAGTACGCCCATATCCATCTATCGACTCTGGTCAGTATCCTCCGGATAACCGCCAGGTCCAACCAATCACCGGTAGGTACTCGCCACCCTGCCAGGCTCATCGTCTACTCCACGAAAAATATTTCTTGCCTCGGGGAACCATACCGGGTCCACCATGTACTCGCAATCGGCCTCCTCCGCCTCCTCGAATCGGGTTTCACATGTCGATCTCAGCACCGAGAAAACACATGGTGGACGCACTGAAATATCATATCAAAGGTAACCGGGTTTTTAAAACAATTACATATTCTCTTTGAAACTCCCACGGTTCCCCAAAACCAGAAATATCATGGAAACATCATATCTCAATGCGTATAATCAGAAAGCAGCATGTACGCGACATATAGCAGAAAGGTAAGCATATCAATATGTCATGCAAGGGTCATATCTTGAATGCAACAGTACTACAGTGTAGTGACATGGCAATTATCGATGATGAAGTGTGTGAGCCGGCAAACAAGTGTACGTGGAACATACGCATCATCGATAATTATGCTGGTGTCCTAGCAGCATGACTGAAATATATTAACAATATAAGCGATGCAATGCAAACAGCATGGATATGCGGAATCGAATAATCACGCAACAGTAAAGAACCTGCCTTAATAAATATATCATGCAGCCTTGACATTTGAAATAAGACGAATCGGGGTTTTTAATAAAATAAGGGTTACGGTGTTTTAAGAAAAGATACTTCGTTTGAAAATACCCGTAGAATCCCTTTTTGCCTATCTTTAAAAATATTCCCGATTCGTTAGTTTTGAAATAGGTATGACTCGGGTCAGTCTAATGTCTACTAAGTAATCTAAACAGGAGGGGTATGAAACCACCTACATCTGAGTCGATATACATATATATATACAATAGTCGGTGATCTCGCCTCAATAGTATCACGTACGATACGGTATATCATATAACATCCTCGAGTCATGAGTGCGGATCTAACATCAATATAAAGCTCGTACGGTAAATCGTCGTACGGCATCCCAATAGCCAGGTACGGGTCAATATCACATTCATCTCATCATGTATCAGATATCATCACCATCATATCACATTATCTCTGGTACAAATCTAAGTCTAGTACCATCGATACCATCTATATAAATATGAATGCAGGGTAAAACAAATACCCAAAGGCCCGCTAAAACTATCATGTCGCACCTCAAATACGAACTCTGTCAAATCGCCGAATCTCACGGCCTCAAATCCCGTATATGAACACATAGTCCCATACTCATGTGTAGATATACACACCTCCAAATGCGCACAGATAGATGAAAGAATGTATGCAAGTATACGTGTACGTGTATGTGTGAGTGCAACCACTACTCTAGGGTTCGCACTATACCAATCCAATACATCCTTATCATTGATAATTCCTTTATTACCATCAATAATCTTAACAACACATAATGAGTTAGAAATGAGCATCTAAACCATGCTCATTTCTAACTCATTATTTTGTTTTCCTCTTAATAAAAATCATCCTTATTACTTTATCCTTGGTGTGAGTCTCATACATCCATATTCTATGTATCATCCACCATGACACAATAGTATTTTATATATAAACATATATATATATATATATACATATATCATTATATACAACAAGAGAATAAAATCTTTATTGAGCACAATATTAGTTAATATATAAATATATCAAATATAAATATATATTAAATTATTAAATCAACACTTGATTCAATAATCCAGTTATATCATATATAACCGACTAATATCATTTATATGTATATCATATCATCAAATCAACACTTGGTTGGATAACCCGGTTATATCACATATAACCAACAATATTCAACATTCATTATTAAATCAACACTTGATTCAATAATCCGGTCATATCATATATAACCGGCCAATATCAAATATATATACATATAACAATTCATTGATTCAACACTTGATTCAATAATCCGGTTATATCACATATAACCTAACCGATATCATATATCGCGAGATTAGAATATGGTATCACATACTTGTATTTAATCAAGCTCTCGCACATATCACCATATGTGCCCTACTTCATTTCGCTTGAGCTAGGAAACCTCTGTGTGGGACTCTAAAGACTCATCAATACGCCAGCAGTAGGTAATGATCACATCAGTCACCCACAAGCCGTCAGCGGTACTAGCTGGACGTAGCGGCTACCCAGGTATTGAGCGAATAGAAGATCAACAAGCAAGCTTGTCCAAACACCCGCAAAACCTATAAGCAACACTTACCGTACAGTCCGGTCTCTTCGTCTGATATGTCGCATATTAAGTCTAGGGGTGGAATCGTCAGACCCAAATAACTTGATAAGTCATGCCGATGTGTGGCCTATAACCATTCGAGAAACTACTGATAACACTTACCAGAAAATCTCATCAGCCCTGGCCAGGGACTTGCTGCTATAGCCAATCGAGCATAGCGCAACATTAACTCCCTATACCGGGAGAGACGAAACACCTCCTATCGCTCATTGCCTCCTTATGACTCGGGACTGTACCCAAAATCCACCTGTTTGAATGACTCCTTTGAGCCGTGGTAGGGAGGAAATCAAAGCAAAATGGGAACCACACAAGACTCTATAACGATCTCGGGTCTACAGACTAACCATTACAAGTGTCACCAGAGAACTGCTATCTGACGATAGGTATGGTACCATCTAGGAGTTCTCGGCGAGTCCTGTTCAATGTATCCATTCTCTAACGGGCACCTGTGTACAATCTTTGATGTCAAACACCAATGGATGTGGGATCAACCATCACCCCATATAGGATCAAGAAACGTACACACTAGACTACCCTAGAATATCGATACACACTAGTCTACCCATAGAATATCTATGCCCTGTCTCGATACTCTCTCGACTAGGAACTTTTAAAGGATGTGCTTGCGGACTACACAAGCCCCACTAGTATGATCTGCATCATAGTTCTGGTAGTCAAGCTAACATCCTAAGGGCTTTATCAACATGTATCAGAGAGACAGTATAATAATACTCGTGTACATGTTAAGATAAAGAGCAACTAGATAGTATACTATCATGTCGAGCAAGAAAGTCCTCTATATATATGTCCAAGCATCCACTATATCATACAATAATGGCCTCTGGGGCATACATATTCCTAACAAATATGGGACTCTAGTGGAGTCAGGGTTAGCAAAACTGTGAAGATACATGTATGGTTAGTCACCTTTCCGAATAGAGAATACATAGAAGAACACCAGAGTTAAAGCGTCACTTACCCATGGCCACAGAAGGCGGATCTGAGAAGCCCCCAGGCCCATCAAGAACTTCAACATCGTCATCAACCTGTAGGACTGTGGTTTAAAATAAAAAAGGGGGCACATCGGCATCATTATGAAAATATGATACGGAAGGCAAAGGAATACCAACCTTGGCCAGAAGAAAGGAAGATGCTCTGGGGGGTACCGCGTGCGGGGCCGCCATATTAAGTACACGCAAGAAGGTTTCTTCCGAAGAATGATCTACAATAGAAGACGCCAACTACCGCAATTCTGAGAGAAAGAATGGGTCAGAAATATCGAAGGGTCATTAAAACAAAAATATATTTAAGATTACCTTCGATACTTCGTCCATTCTTGATTGGAGGGATGGCATCTGTAATCTCCTCTACACCCTCCGATGCGTCACTGGAAATATTTACAGAGTCTATGACGGGTCCAGTGACCTCCGCTGAAAGAATAAAGGACGTCACCGGAGGCTCTGAGGCATGATCTGGACTCGAAACTGTGCCCGCTATAGAAGGCCCTGCAAAGGAAAAACATGTAAAGACGAATACGATATGAAACTAATATAAATTATCTGCTAAAAAGAACGTAAAAGATACATACCGATACGCCAGGGAGCCTGAAGTTTGGTCTTTTCAAGCCGCTGCCCTTTTCTGTTTAATCGTGCTTGTCGGGCTTCGATCGAAGATAAATCCCTGCCCGCCTTCAGAGCAGCCTCGTCTTCAGAAACGGACGAAATTGGCTATTTGAGAGCCCGTTCTTCTTCTAGCGTCAGAGGAACGACCGATAACGTTGTCGGGGTCAGATCAACATCACGGAATTCAACAGGGGGAAAGCATCTCTTCTTAGGGCAAACATTTTCGGCTTCATCCTGTGAACTCTTCAAAGCCTCGGCCAACTGAGCGGCTACCTTGGCGGATGTACCAGGAAAGAGGAGACCGTCGTCTGGTTCATGCACAAATATAGGCTCATCATGAAGAGTCTTAGACTCAAGCAAGGCATCGAGTTGAAAGGTTATTCTAACGCCCTGGTTATCAACCGAGGCCGATTGCGGAACAATTTTTTTTCTAACGATGTAAACTTTGCGCTAGAATAACCCTAAACCGGATCTACCATAAACCTAACTAGCAACTAAAGAAGCTATCTACTGTGAAAGAAGTTTATACCATGAGACTCGAGTCCTTCGGGTCTTCACTCATCTCCTTTAGCATGCTCCTAGTGGCCTCCATGATCGAGCTTGATCGACGGCTTCCTCACGTCAAAGATAATCCACCCGAGAGTGTCTACTTTGGGCTTCTACATTTAAACTAAGGTAACTAGGTCACTTAGTTTGCTAATCTTAGTAACCTAGGTGATGTAAAGAGTGATGATGGATTAATTGGTCTCAAAAGCCCTAGGTTTCTCAACACATAAGACTATTAGGGTTTGAGATAGAAGAGGAAAGCTTGGAGGAGATGAGAGTGTTGTAGAGAGCAACATAAGAAAACTCAAGTGAAGAATGGCTAAGTCTTGTGACTAATAAAGCAAGCATGCCAAAGATAATAATAACAAATTATCTTCACTACAAAATATCTAGATATTTTCTACAAAATATCTAGATGCCACCTTGCCTCAATAGTAACCCATGATTCACTAATTGAGTCAACAAGTAGCCATGCTTCACATAATAAAAGTCAACACCTCATACCTCCACCTTATTTAACATTTATTCATAAAGATTAAATAACAAATGAGGTGTCATCTTCTAGAAACATTCTTGTCAAAAATTACAAGAATACCCCTCATCCGTATAGACATACCCGTATCCGTATTCCCAAAAATATGAATACAGAAGAGACAAAAATAATCCAACAATATAATACTAGGATCCGGCTTAAACCAAAGCCCGCTCGTATTATCCGCCTGAACATCATACATGCATAAATACACGTATGTGATCGAACCCTACCGTAAAACCATACGGCCTCTACATCGTTTCTCCCGAAGTAGAGAAACCCTCCGTGTGGGACTCTAAAGGCTCGACAGTACGCTGGCAGTGCGTTACTGGATAAATCCATAACCATAAGCACGTCAGCGGCACTAGCTGTACGTAACGGCAACCCGGGTACTTGTCGAAAAGGAAAGCCGACAAGCAAACTCATCCGGATCCGTACTGAGCCTATCCTTGACAATATCCGTACAGTCCGATCTTTTCGTCCAAGAGTATTGCATACCGGATCTAGGGGGTGGTAAGCGTCAGACCGTAATAACCCAATAATTCGTGCTGATGCGGCTCCGGACCAATCCGGGAAACTACCGATCAACCTATCAGTAAATCCCGACTGCCTTGGCCGAGGTCTTATGGTCTTGACCAATCGAACACAGTGCGATATCAACTCCCAATACCTGGAGAGACGAATCCCTGACAATCACTCACTGCCTCCATATGGCTCGGGACTGTACCCAACCAAAACCAGTTTGCACGACTCAGTAGAGCCGTGGTAGGGTAGTGATCAAAGCACAGTGGGAACTCATATGAGACAAATGACAAACTCAGGTCCAAAAACTAACTTGTACACTTGTCACAAGAGAACCGCCTTCTGACGATAAGTATAATACTATCTAGAGGTTCTCAGCGAGTCCATCCAGTGTACTCACCCCCAGTGAGCACCCGTATACAATCTTAGGTGATCACACCAATGGTTGTGGGACCAACCACTGCCCCTCGTCGGGGTCTAGAAACGTACAAGCAAGTCTACTCTGGATTATCGATGCTCGATCTCGATACTCTTATAACTTGGGACATTTAAGGATGTGCTTATAAACTACCCAGCTCCCACAAGTATGATTGCCATCACAACGCAGGTAGTTAAGTAAGATCCTATGGGCTTTATCAACATGTAACTGCAATATGTAATAACGTGTATAACATATGCCATGTTAGGATAAAGTCAAACCATAATAGTATACTACTATATCGAGTCTTTATCAATATGTGCAAGCTGGATAAAGCATCAATAAAAACAAATACACATATCCTGATAAAGACAACTGAAATAATATACTATATAACTGAGCAAGATCGTCCTGTACATACATATCCCCAACATCCACATGTATACATATACAATAATGGCCTCTAGGGCATATATATCCAACAATCTCCCACTTGCACAAAAGGCCAGTTATTGGCGTACTGAATACCCAACGTCTGCTCTAAGGCCAGCTGCTGGCGTACCGCATACCCAACATCTCAAAAAGTCGTTCGAACTGTGCTTGAGGGAGGGCCTTTGTAAATGGATCCGCCGTGTTCTCTTTTGTATACTCTCCGGACCTCGATCTCCTGGCGATCTATGATCTCCCTGATCAGGTGATACCACCTTAAGATGTTTCTGGATTTCTGATGGGACCGTGGTTCCTTCGCTAAAACTATAGCCCCACTCTTATCGCAATACAAAGGTATTGGATCAACAATGGACGTAACTACCTGAAGTTCAGTAATGAACTTCTTCATCCATACCGCTTCTTTTGCGGCATCGCTTGCAGCAATGTATTCAGCCTTCATCTTCGAGTCTGTGACGGTATCCTGTTTAGAACTCCTCCAACACACCACCCCTTCTTTGAGGGTAAACACAAAACCCGAGACAGACTTGCTATCATCCTTGTCACTCTGGAAGCTTGAATTGGTAAAAGGACTCGACCTTGAGGTCCCCATTACCGAAAACCAAGAACATCTCCTTAGTCCTTTTTAGGTACTTAAGAATGTTCTTCACTGCTATCCAGTCGTTCTCAACTGGGTTCGACTGATACCGGCTCACCATGCTTAGCGCGTAAGCTACATCTGGTCTTGTATATAGCATCGCATATATTATAGATCCTACCGCTGAAGCATAGGGTATAGTGCTCACCCGAACCCTCTCCTCATCTGTCTTGGGAGACATCTCCTTGGAGAGGGTGATTCCGTGCAATGCGGGTATCTTACCGCGCTTGGAATCTTCCATACTAAATCTCTTTAGTACGGTCTCTATGTACCTGGACGGCGCAAGTCCCAGTAATCTTTTGGATCTATCTCTGTAGATCCTGATCCCTAGAATGTACGAGGCATCACCCAGGTCCTTCATGGAGAACCTTTGTGATAAGAACAGCTTGACCGATTGTAGCATAGGAATATCAATTCCTATCAAAAGAATGTCGTCCACGTACAAGACTAGGAATACCACAGTTCGTCCTACAATCTTCTTATAAATACATGGCTCATCCTCGTTCTTGATGAAGTCAAATTCCTTGACTGTTTCATCAAAACAGATGTTCCTGCTCCGTGATGCCTGCTTTAATCCATAAATGGATTTATGCAACTTGCACACCTTCCCGCTGCTCCCACTGTCTACAAAACCTTCTGGCTGATCCATATAAACGTGCTCTTCTAAACTTCCATTTAGAGAAGCCATTTTTACGTCCATCTACCAGATCTCATAGTCATGGAAGGAAGCAATTACAAGTAGGATCCGAATGGATTTGAGCATAGCCACTGGAGAAAAGGTTTCGTCATAGTCCAATCCTGGTCTTTGACAAAAACCTTTTGCAACAAGTTTAGCCGTATAGGTTTCCACCTGCCCATCTGTTAGGTTTATCTAGCACCCTCTATAGAGTTTGGAAGCATCACATGTCACAAAGTTCAAATTTTTATGGTGCTAAGCAAGCATACAAAGGATCGATCCTAGAAAATTAGGGTTTCTAAATATTAAAGGCAACAAAGACTAGGGTTTCGAGAGTACAACCTTTGTAGCTCCCTTCGCTAGACTCTTTGGCCTCTTGGGTGTTGGAGGAAGGTTCCTTTAAAGTCTTCTAGTGTCCACGACGATCCACTCGAAGCTCCTTCGTCCAAGCTATCGACTTCACTTTCCAAGAGAAGAAAAGAAGATAACACTCTAAACAAGTGGGCTAGACTTGTGTAGAATGATGTTGTGGTTCTAATTCTCACTTCAAAAACCATTCTTGATGTGTGTTTTGCTCACTATAAAAAACTAGAGAGCAAAGGAAGAAGGAGGAAGAAGATGATGGCTTTTCTTTTAGATGAAGAGAAAAGATTAACTTATGAAAAGAAATGAAAATATATCTATATATATTTATTTCTTCTCATCTCAAACCATGGTTAGAATATAAAGATATTATTGTATCATAGTTTAAAACACCTAAGGAAAAATAACCAAGGGTTAAATAGTGGGTGAGCATGGTAAGATGAAGAAGAGTGTAGAAACAATCCAATAATCAACCCTTTTTCTTTCCTTTTGTTTTAGTATAAATACAATAATAATCCATATTAAAAACTCATGGTGTGAGTATTATATTGCCACCATTTTCTTTGTATAAGCAACCATGATAGATGATGTATGTATGTATGTATGCACATCCATATGTGCAAGAAACTAAAAGAAAGAAAATATACATACATGCATACATCCATCATGTACAAGAAAGGATTTCAAGTGAGAAAACTAATGGTTAAATGATAAATCAACACTTGATTTATCAATCCGGCCATATCACATATGACCCCACCAAAACCAAGCCGCCCGATCAATATACAGTATCCTATACGCGCATTTTAATCGGGTCCATGCGCATATCGCATATGCGCACCACAACGTTTCGCCTGGACTAGGTAACTCCTTTGTGGAACTCTAAGACTCGTCAATACGTCGGTAGTGGGTGATGATCATATCAAGCACCCCCAAGCCGCAAGCGGTCAGCTAAATGTAACGGCCACCAGGGTATTGAGCGATCAGAAGAAAACAAGCGAACCTGCTACAACTCCCGTCGTGCCAACTGGCAACACTACCGTACAGTCCGGTCTCTTTATCAGATATGCTGCATATCGAGCCTAAGGATGGTCATGTCGACCCCAATAACTCAATAAGTCGTGCCGGTGAATGGTCTATAACAGATCGAGAAACTACTCATAACACTTATCAGCAAATCTCAGCAGCCCTGGCCAGGGATTTACTGATATAACCAGTCGGGCACAGCACAGCATCAACTCCCAATACCGGGAGAGACGAAACCCCTCCTATCGCTCATTGCCTTCGTGTGTCTCGGGACTGTACCCAACGGCCACCTGTTTGCATGACTCAGTAGAGCCGTGGTAGGGAGGCAATCAAAGTACAGTGGGAGAACACACAAGACTCTATGACGATCTCGGGTCTACAGACTAACCTGTACCAGTGTCACCTGAGAACTGCTATCCGACGATAGATATAATTCCATATAGGAGTTCTCGGTGAGTCTGTCCAGTGTACCCAGTCACCACTGAGCACCCGTATATGATCTTGATGTCAAACATCGATGAATGTGGGAACATTCATCGCCCATCGTATGGGTCTAGTATCATATACGGCAGTCTACTCTGGTATATCAATGCCCCGTCTCGATATACCTACGACTAGGGACTTTCCAGGATATGCTTATAGACTACAGATGTCCCACTAGTATGATCTCCATCATAATCACAGTAGTCATGCCGATATCCTCAGGGCTTTATCATCATGTATGAATGAATAAAAGCATGATCAAATCAACATGTCAGATAAAGAAAAACCAGATAGCATACTATCATGTCGAGCAAGAATGTATACTGAATTTATATACATGTACAAATACATCTACTATCATACAATGGCCTCTAGGGCATACATATATCCAACAATCTCCCACTTGCACTAAGGCCAGTTATTGGCGTATCTCATACCCAACATCTCAAAAAGTCGCTCATGCTGCGGCTGAGGGAGGGCCTTGGTAAATGGATCCGCGACGTTATTCTTTGTGTCTACTCTCCTAATCTCGATCTCGCGGCGATCTACAATCTCCCGGATCAAATGAATACGCCTCAGGATGTGTCTGGATCGCTGATGGGATCTGGGCTCCTTGGCTAACGCCATAGCCCCATTATTATCACAATACAAAGGTATTGGATTAATAATGGTTGGAACTACTCTGAGCTCCGAGATGAACTTCTTCATCCAGACGGCTTCCTTGTCGGCATCATTCGCAGCAATGTACTCAGCTTCTATCGTAGAGTCTGCAACGGTATTCTGTTTGGAACTCTTCCAACTTACCGCCCCTCCATTGAGGGTAAATACAAACCCAGAGATAGATTTGTTGTCGTCCTTATCGCTCTGGAAGCTCGAATCGGTAAAGGCCTCCATTTGGAGATCTCCACTACCATACACCAAGAACAATTCTTTAGTCCTTCGTAAGTACTTAAGAATTTTCTTCACAGCTGTCCAGTGATTCTCCCCAGGGTTGGATTGATACCTGCTTACAACACAAAGTGCATAAGCTACATCTGGGCGTGTACATAACATCGCATACATTATAGATTCTACTGCCGAAGCATAGGGTATTACACTCATGCGAGCTCTTTCTTCATCGGTCTTTGGGCAAGAATCCTTGGAGAGAGTGACCCCATGGCAAGCGGGTAAGGCACCCCGCTTGGAGTCTTCCATACTAAACCTTTTTAGGATGGTGTTAATATACCTGGTTTGGGACAATCCCAATAACCTTTTAGATCTATCCCTATAGATCCTTATGCCCAGAATGTATGTGGCATCACCCAGGTCCTTCATGGAGAACCTCCGTGATAAGAAAGATTTGACAGACTGTAGCATAGGAATATCATTTCCTATCAAAAGAATGTCGTCCACGTACAATACGAGGAATGTGACAGCTCTCCCTACAGCCTTCTTATAAACACAAGGTTCATCTGGATTTTTGATGAAATCAAACTCTTTGATGACATCATCGAAACAGATGTTCAAACTCCGTGATGCCTGCTTTAACCCATATATGGATTTAAGCAATTTACATGCTTTCCCGCTGCTCCCACTGTCAATGAAGCCCTCTGGCTGATCCATATAAACGCATTCTTCTAAATTTCCATTTAGAAATGCGGTTTTAACGTCCATCTGCCAGATTTCATAGTCGTAGTGAGCAGCAATAGCAAGTAGGATCCGAATGGATTTAAGCATGGCTACGGGAGAAAAAGTCTCGTCATAGTCCAAACCTGGTCTTTGACGAAAACCCTTCGCCACAAGTCTTGCCTTATAGGTCTCCACCTGCCCATCTACACCAATCTTTCTTTTAAAGATCCATTTGCACCCCACAGGTTTTACTCCAGGGGGTACAACGTCCAAAGTCCATACTTTGTTGGTGTACATAGACTCCATTTCGGATCTCATGGCATCCAGCCACTTCACAAAGTCTCTACTCGTGATAGCTTGCTGAAAACTGGTAGGATCATCATCATCCATGATGCAGTCTTCTCCGTCACCATCAATAAGGAAACCGTAGTACCTTTCCGGTGGGCGAGAAGTCCTACCAGACCTACAGAGTGGCCGAGGTTCCTCAGTTTCTATTGCAACAGCCGGTTCAACCAAATCGTCATTTGTAGTTTGTGTTTCAAGAACCTCTTCTAGATCCACCACCTTGCCATCATCTTTATCTGTGAAAAACTCTTTTTCTAAGAATGTGTCATACTGAGAAACAAACACTTTTTGTTCCTCTTTGTGGTAGAATAGATATCCATAAGAATTCTTTGGATATCCCACAAAGTTACACATGACTGACCAAGTCTCGAGTTTGTCCAGATTCTGCTTTTTAACATAGGCCGGGCAACCCCAAATCTTAATTCTCTTAAGAGATGGTCTCTTCCCATGCCATATCTCATATGGCGTGGTAGACACGGCTTTGGTTGGAACCCTGTTTAGTAGAAACGCTGCAGTCTCTAATGCATGTCCCCAAAACGAGATGGGTAACTCAGCGTCACTCATCATGGACCGGACCATATCTAATAGGGTCCTATTCCATCGTTCTGACACACCGTTGTGCCGCGGTGTGTAAGGAGGAGTGAGCTGAGAGAGAATCTCATTCTTTTTTAGGAAGTTTGCAAATTCTTTATTGAGATATTCACCACCTCGATCTGATCGAAGCATCTTGATACTCAAGCCGGTTTGTTTTTCTACTTCTTGTTTATATTCAATGAATTTCTCGAAAGCTTCGGACTTGTGCTTTAATAAAAATACATGACCGAATCTTGAGAAATCGTCAGTGAATGTAATGAAGTATGAAAAACCGCCTCTAGCCTGTGTAGACATTGGCCCGCATACATCACTATGTATGAGGCCTAGGAGCTCAGTAGCTCTTTCTCCGTGTCCGGTAAACGGAGTTTTGGTTATTTTACCCTTGATACAAGACTAGCAAGTCGCATAAGATTTATATTCAAAAGAGTTTAAATATCCATCTTTGTGTAACTTGTTTAGTCTTGTTTCGTTAATATGACCAAGTCTACAGTGCCAAAGAAAAGCTTCATTTAATTCTGAAAGTTTTCTTTTATTAGTGTGTTGTATACTGAAAACTGTGTGTTGATTTAGGACATATATTCCGTTATTAAGCGTACCATACCCAACCAACATTTGATTCAGGTGAATGTTCATAACATTGTTCTGCAATACAAAATTATATCCTTCATTGTCTAACAAAGAAACGGATATTATATTACAAAGCATACTTGGTACAAAATAACATGGATTCAAAACCAAAATACATCCAGATGGCAACCCCAAGTGATACTCTCCCACTGCGACTGTATGTACATTGGAACCATTTCCAACGCGGAGAGTATGGTCACCTGTCTTCAAAACTTTGCTATTTCTCGGCCCCTGCATAGAATTGCAAATGTGAGAACCTGAATCGGTATCCAATACCCAGGAAGCAGAGTTTATTGAAAAACAGTTTTCTGTCACAAACGAACCTGAAGCAGAAGCATCCCCATGCTTCTTCTTGAGATTTAAGTACTCCGTGTAGTTGAGCTTCCAATGTCCTATCTTGTGGCAATGAAAACATTCGCCTTTCCCCGAGTCTCCAGCTTTGGACTTTTCCTTTCCCTTCACCTTTTTAAGTCCACCCTTAGGATTTGTGGGCTTCTTCTTTTTCTTTCCCTTGGCCTTATCTTTCGGGCGAGAAGAGGAAGACTGTCCAACAGTCATAATGGGAGTTTTTGCTGACTTCATAGTGTTCTCTGCACTCCTTAACATGTTAAGGAGTTCAGGGAGTTCCTTCTCCATGCCGTGCATGTTGAAGTTCACTATGAATTGAGCAAAGGTGGAGGGGAGGGACTGCAGAATAATATCTGTATATTGTTCATTGTCCATCGTCCATCCAAGGTCCTCAAGCTCTTCTATAAGAGCTATCATCTTTAGAACATGGTCTCCTACTGGTGTGCCAGGGACCATTCGCATCTGAAACAATTTCTTTGATACTTCGTATCGTAATACGCGGGATTGCTCTCCATACAACTCCTTTGTATGGAGCAATATACCGTGAATGTCTATATCTTCGTGCTGCTTTTGATGTGTGTTATCCATCGATGCAAGCGCGAGGCATTTTGCCGTGGCACAGTCAGCGTCCCATGTCTTGCGGACTTCACTGTTCGCAACTGAGGATTTTGGACCTGGAACGGGCGGGGCTGAAGCGTGAGGACATATGATACTTTATCATAAGTCAAGGCTATTTTCAAATTCCTCAGCCAGCCTTTATAATTAGTCCCATTCAGTTTGTTTTTATCTAGTAGAAGCTTGAGTCCAGTCATGGGTATCTGCCATTAAGAGAGAGAAAAGAATACACTCAGCGAAAGCTCTTGCAAAGATTAGATTGGTTATTATCTTGTCTAATCGATGTTTCTCACTGCTTTTATCGAGTTTTTCTTTCAAACCTTAAAAGGAAAAACTAGCCAGGATTAATTACAGCCAACAACTTCGCTAACCGTTCAGCCATGCCAGTGTCGGTACTTGAGGGAGGTTCCCCGTGCTTTCCCACGGACCTAATTAGAGTAAACCTCGTTTTCCCAGAGGCGGAGCCCCGTAACACCTTTCTAGACACCTAATGAGTTAGCTAATTGTAAACTCTAAAACTCTCCTAGGAGCAACTATTGCCCACAGTGGGATCGGGATCCAACCATCACATGGAAGGTATGCAATCTCATTGCAAATTTCAACTATTGAAATTCCCGATATAGTTTTTACCCCTTGTACTTATGACCTTAACTAAGGTCAACAAATCATAAGTACCAGTTAAGTTCTACCCGTCATTTCTTGATTAATTAGACCCACTCATATGACCCTTAACTATGGTCAACAAAGTCATAAGAATGTCCTAATTAATCTGCATCATATGCAATGTAGGAACACATCACTTAGCTACCGTACACTACGCCTTAACTATAGTCAACAAACGTAGCACGAATACTAAGTACTCTACTTCCTAAAATGACGGAGGGTTGCGGATGATTTTTAAGAAAATCTTTAACGCTTTGAACTTGATATCGTTGTAGAATCAAATGGTTTTCAAAAGGAGTGGCTTAAGCTCCGCAGTTTTGAAATATAGCTTTTTCATAAATAGCCGAGTGGTTTTCAAATCTGATTCTACAACATCCTTTTAGGTTTATTTTCTTTACATTAATCACATTAATGTAATCCCATCATTTAAGTCCTTAAGCCAATCACAGAAAAGAAACAAAAATAACACGTACGCTTAGGCTATTCACATTCGCCGCAATGTTCCGTTATGCACCGTTAGGTTACTTAACTAACGGCATACCGGGATGGGACTAGCGCGGGTGTAAAACATAAGCAACGTCTACTATATATCATATATATAATATGTCATTCGTCTCAGATATCACAGAACACAGGCAGCAGAAACATAGATATAATGTGGGATATCCTAGGACGTCCGTATTTAGTATTTAGCCAGAATAGAAAATACGGATTCCACAGTCGCGATGAATAGCCAAGCCTACACCCTGGACCCCTACGAGAGCGGCAAGCGACCCTACCAATTGTAGAGTTTAGGAGACCCGGTCTCGACTCCTCGAGATGGCCTCCCACTGAACCCCAGAACCCGGTTACCTGTGCTCCCCTCTTTGGGTCCATCCTAATGCGGAAAAGTAAATAATATATAACACTGGTGGCATCAACCTCAACCCGGAAGTGCCGCAAATAAAAGAATATTACATTACATTTGAATTTACATGAATGAAAATTTAAAACTCTCATCTCACATAAAAAAAAAACCCCGGCTATTCAATCGCGACAATCCTGCACATCATATCTCAGCAACACATAATATCTCATATCATCAACGTAAGTAAGTATGCATACACCGATTGTTGTCGACATATAGCAACGACAATTGGCAATACCACTACATACTACACTTACGGTCACAGAAAAGAAGTGTAAAACTGCAATATCTGGAATCCACATTCTCTTTAGACATCGCAAATGCGCAGTATCACATACTTCGTATTTCATGTCTAGTAATATGAATTCCACACATTGCATCACATTCCAGATAAACAGACAGTATTAAAGTTTTCGAACGAACGATCAAATACCCAAGATTCACTAAAGCTCAACACTTGAGCAGAGTTCAAAAACCTGGAGTGTGACACAGTAGTAGCGGTCCAGCCGTAGAAGGGTCAAGCCAACGCCTCACATGTGGCACGCCGTACTGCCCCAAACCCTAAGGTTCAAAGGGTAGTTCAAGACGGTCACATAATCGAGTTAAGGTTTGTTGTCTTCTAGAGGGTCCACCACAAAACTTGGACGTATCTCCAAAAGATTTAAACCCCGTGAAAAGTGAGCAAATGATAGTCGTTCGAACACTTCAATACTTTCTAGTTTACCCGGAAAAGAAACGAAATGAAAATTCCGATCGAATCGTCGAGTCCAAAACCATCTCCAGAATTTACAGTACTGGATTCAGATTAGACATACCTAAAATAATATACAAGCAGTTGTAGGAGTTACTGTGCAAAAACGAAGCCATGAAGCCTCTGTACGGCCGCGGAGCCGCGGCCTAAGCAAGGATTTGCCGCGGTTCCGCGGCGGTTTGTACGATTCAGGGCTTCGAATTTCCCAGTGTTTCTTAGTTTTTCCTGCTGTATTTTTTAAGTATTTTTAATTCTGAAAAATGACAGATTTTAAAAATTGACCAGAGAAGGTCCCGAAATGCCGTATTTTGATCCGATCGGGATTTTTACTTCGTAAAAGTGTCGCCTAATGTTCTTGATCGGCTCTGATACCAATGTTAGGTTTACCTAGCACCCTATGTAGAGTTTGGAAGCATCACATGTCATAAAGTTCAAATTTTTATGGTGCTAAGCAAGCATACAAAAGATCGATCCTAGAAAATTAGGGTTTCTAAATATTAAAAGCAACAAAGACTAGGGTTTCGAGAGTACCACCATTGTAGTTCCCTTCGCTAGACTCTTTGGCCTCATGGGTGTTGGAGGAAGGTTCCCTTGACGTCTTCTAGTGTCCACGACGATCCACCCGAAGCTCCTTCGTCCAAGCTATCGACTTCACTTTCCAAGAGAAGAAAAGAAGATAACACTCTAAATAAGTGGGCTAGACTTGTGTAGAATGATGTTGTGGTTCTAATTCTCACTTCAAAAACCTTTCTTGATGTGTGTTTTGCTCACTATAAAAAACTAGAGAGCAAAGGAAGAAGGAGGAAGAAGATGATGGCTTTTCTTTTAGATGAAGAGAAAAGATTAACTTATGAAAAGAAATGAAAATATATCTATATATATTTATTTTTTCTCATCTCAAACCATGGTTAGAATATAAAGATATTATTGTATCATAGTTTAAAACGCCTAAGGAAAAATAACCAAGGGTTAAATAGTGGGTGAGCATGGTAAGATGAAGAAGAGTGTAGAAACAATCCAATAATCAACCCTTTTTCTTTCCTTTTGTTTTAGTATAAATACAATAATAATCCATATTAAAAACTCATGGTGTGAGTCTTATATTGCCACCATTTTCTTTGTATAAGCAACCATGATAGATGATGTATGTATGTATATATGTATGCACATCCATATGTGCAAGAAACTAAAAGAAAGAAAACATACATGCATGCATACATCCATCATGTACAAGAAAGGATTTCAAGTGATAAAACTAATGGTTAAATGATAAATCAACACTTGATTTATCAATCCGGCCATATCACATATGACCCCACCAAAAGAAATCCGCCCGATCAATATACGGTATCCTATACGCGCATTTTAATCGGGTCCATACGCATATCGCATACGCGCACCACAACGTTTCGCCTGGACTAGGTAACTCCTTTGTGGGACTCTAAGACTTGTCAATACGCCGGCAGTGGGTGATGATCATATCAAGCACCCCCAAGCCGCAAGCGGTCAGCTAAACGTAACGGCCACCCGGGTATTGAGTGATCAGAAGAAAACAAGCGAACCTGCTACAACTCCCGTCGAGCCAACTGGCAAGACTACCGTACAGTCCGGTCTCTTCGTCAGATATGCTGCATATCGAGCCTAGGGATGGTCACGTCGACCCCAATAACTCAATAAGTCGTGCCGGTGAATGGTCTATAACAGATCGAGAAACTACTGATAACACATATCAGCAAATCTCAGCAGCCCTGGCCAGGAACTTGCTGATATAACCAGTCGCGCACAGCACAACATCAACTCCCAATACCGGGAGAGACGAAACCCCTCCTATTGCTCATCGCCTTCGTGTGTCTCGGGACTGTACCCAACGGCCACCTGTTTGCATGACTCAGTAGAGCCGTGGTAGGGTGGCAATCAAAGTACAGTAGGAGAACACACAAGACTCTATGACGATCTCGGGTCTACAGACTAACCTGTACCAGTGTCACCTGAGAACTGCTATCCGACGATAGATATAATTCCATATAGGAGTTCTCGGTGAGTCCGTCCAGTGTACCCAGTCACCACTGAGCACCTGTATATGATCTTGATGTCAAACATCGATGAATGTGGGAACATTCAACGCTCATCGTATGGATCTAGTATCGTATACGCCAGTCTACTCTGGTATATCAATGCCCCGTCTCGATATACCTACGACTAGAGACTTTCCAGGATATCCTTATAGACTACAGATGTCCCACTAGTATGATCTCCATCATAATCACAGTAGTCAAGCCGATATCCTCAGGGCTTTATCAGCATGTATGAATGAATAAAAGCATGATCAAATCAACATGTCAGATAAAGAAGAACCAGATAGCATACTATCATGTCGAGCAAGAATGTATACTGAATATATATACATGTACAAATACATCTACTATCATATAATGGCCTCTAGGGCATACATATATCCAACACCATCTACACCATTCATCCATTTGTAGATCCATTTGCATCCAACGGGTTTTACCACAGGTGGAGCAACTTCTAAGGTCCACACTTTATTGGTGTATATGGACTCCATTTTGAATCGCATAGCATCCAGCCAGTTATCAGAGTCCTTACTGATAATGAGCTGCCTGTAACTAGTAGGATCATCTTCTTCTAAGATGCAATCCTCTCGATCCCCGTCTATAAGAAAACCTTAGTATTTCTCGGGCGGATGAGAAATCCTACCAGATCTGCGGAGTGGCTGAGGTTCGTCCGGGATTACCGAATCTAGTGTTTCCTCCAAACCTTCAGTTACATTTTATGGTTCACGGATTTCTCCGAGTTCTACCGTACTCCCACTAGTTTCCTTTGCAAGAAACTCCCTTTCCAAAAAGGTAGCTTGGCGAGATACAAACACCTTCTGTTCCTCAGTGTGGTAGAACAGATATCTAGTGAATCCTTAGGATATCCCACAAATTTACATAAAACTGACCGTGCCTCTAGTTTGTCCGGTTTCTGTGTTTTCACATAGGCCGGACAACCCCATATCTTTAAATCTCTTAAGATATGGATTCCTTCCACTCCATATTTCATATGGAGTTTTAGGCACAGACTTGGATGGAATATAGTTCAGTAGATATGCCGCTGTCAGAAGCGCATGTCCCCAATGAGAGAGGCAACTCAGCACTACTCATCATGGAGCGAACTATGTCCAATAAGGTACGTTTCCTCCTCTCCGATACACCATTGTGTTGTGGCATTTACGGAGGAGTAAGCTGAGAAAATTCCATTCTCTTTTAGGTAATCTAGGAATTTCATTCTCAAGTACTCCCCTCCTCTATTAGACCGGAGGATCTTGATACTTTTGCCAATCTGGTTCTCTACTTCCTTTCTGAATTCTTTGAATTTCTCAAAAGATTCAGATTTGTGTTTCATAAAATACACATAACCTGACCTAGAGAGATCATCAGTGAATGTGATGAAGTACGAGAACCCACCCCTTGCATGTATAGATATTGGACTACACACATCACTGTGTATGTGTCCCAAGAGCTCTGTTGCTCTTTCTCTGTGTCCGGTGAACGGAGATTCGGTCATTTTTCCTTTGAGACATGACTGACAAGTTTCGTAAGATGAAAATTCGAACGTATTCAAATATCTATCCTTATGCAATTTACTCATTCTTTTCTCTCCGATATGACCAAGTCTACAATGCCATAAATAGGATTCGTTCGTATCTGAACTCTTCCTCTTGCGTGTGTTTTGTACATTGAAAACTTTATTTTGTTTTAGAACATAGATACCATTACACAGTGTACCTTCTGCAACCAATACCTGATTAAGGTAAATGTTCAAGATATTTCTATCAAGAACAAACTTATATCCATCTTTATCAAGTAAAGAAACTGATATGATGTTGCAAACCATGGAAGGTACATAGTAGCAATTGTTCAAAATCATAGTATTGCCTTTTGGCAACACTAGGTGATATTCACCGACGGCAGCAGCATCAACTTTTGCTCCGTTCCCGACTCTGAGGGGCATATCACCAGGTCCAACTATCCTACTTTTTCTCAGTCCCTGCAATAAATTACAGATATGAGATCCTGATCCGGTATCTAGTACCCAGGAGGTAGGACTGACCGAAAAATAGTTTTCAATAACAAAAAAACCTGAAGGAGACGCAATAGTATGCTTCTTCTTTGTTGGGGTCATCAAGAAATTCATGCAATCCTCTTTCCCTTGCTCATACTCAAGACAACTCTCATAGTTTAGTGCCGAACCGACGTTCCCCAGCCCCGAATAAGAATTCGGATCGGTCAAGCGATACATTTTATTATCTTGATTAGGGCATGAAATGGTTGCTACCTGGAGAGAGAGAGAAAAGAAACACTTAGCGTGCGCTCTTGCAAGATTAGATTGGTTATTAATTTATCTAATCAGGATGGCTCCCACTGTTTCCTCAAATTCTTCTTCAAATCTTAAAAGAAGAACTAGTCAGGATTAATCACACGTCACAATACTTGCTTAACCTTTCGGCCAGGCTAGTGTCGGTACTTCGAGGGATGTTTTCCAATGCTTTCGCAAATTTCCTTAATTATATAACCTCTTTTCCCTGGAGGCGTAGCCCCGCTAACACCGTTCTAGACACCTACTTGGTTTATAGCATTGATTGTTAAGTGAAATAATCTCCCGAGAGTAATCCTACTCATCAGTGGGATCGGGATCCAACTATCATTGTGTGATGACCTAGATGGAATCCACTCTAGTCACCACACTCCTGAAGGTATGCTAAAACTGCAAGTTTCCTGTATATTTGAAACTCCCGATGTAGTTTTTGCCCTTAGGACCCTAGTGACCTTGACGGAGTCAACAAATCAAAGAGTCCTAGTCAAGTTCAACCTGTCATTATCTTGATTACATTAAACCCACCCGTATAACCCTTGACGGAGTCAACAAGGTCACACGACTGCCCTAACCAATCGCAACTAATGCTACAAATGAGCACCGCTTAGCTACTGTACACTACGCCTTGACGGAGTCAACAAACGCAGCACGAATACTAAGTACTACTCGTAGGAAATGATGGAGGGCTACGGCTAGGTTTTTAGCAAAAAACCCTTTAATGTAATGAACTTGATATCGTTGAAGGAACCTGAGTAGTTTTGAAAAGGAGTGGTTTAGGCTCCGCTTTTGAAAACTTCTGGTTTTGAAAAAAAACCGAGTAATCTACAGTATAAACTCTTGCTCAAGAGGTCACTCCCCATAAAGGGATCTCGGCTCTTGCCTCGTTGAATGAGGTGCTGGATATTCACAACCGAATACTGTAAGTGCACGGCGGCGCCCCGGCCTCCATCCCGAGGCCAAAATGCGGAAGCGGTGATAAACTTAAATTTTGCGGACTTAGCAAACCGGCACCACCGCGCACTAAAACCCGGATCGAACCATTAACTAGTCCTAGCTAACTACAAGATAGGGAATAGAGATATACCGACTGATCCAAGTCCTCCGGTCTTCTCGTCGTCGTCCCGATCTCCTGCGGAAGCTCCGGTCTCCACCTCGTCGCCGGAAGTGCACCACATCGCCTACTTCTTTTACGGGCTCCCACCTCAATGCTGAGGCAACTCGGGCACGAAGCTGGCTAGTCGACGTGCCCAAGATATGCTGTAGAATGTTGTGTAGAACGTGTGTCTCATTTTGGGGGTAGTGGAGGTTGCCATTGGCGGAGGGATTGAACTTGGAGCTTTTGAGATTGATCTTGTGGGAATTTTGCAACATGAAATGAGCCAAAAACCCACACCAAAAATTTGGGACAGCCCCCACTAGGGAAGTGGCCGGCCATGACTTCAAGAAGGGGAGGAATGAGAGAGGAGGTGAATGTATCAAAAGATAACCAATCACATAATGCAAGAGAGAGAGGGAAAAAAGACTATCATGTATAAGCATGATGACAAGCAAAAACCAACACTCCACCTCAACCATCATGATATCCAAAGTCAAGCATCATCAACACAAAGTCAAGGTATGGTCCACCCATCATGAACCATCATGATACAAAGAAATATGAAAAAGACCCCCTCCACAAATGCCTATTTGCAACAATGCAAATAAGCCCTCCTCCACCAATCTTCGGCCAATGAACGATACAGAGGAAATTAGCCGAAACGGAAAGCAAACTGGCAACTCCAGAAAACTGGTCCCGTAATAAATTACAGGAAAACCCCGATACTGTGCTTACACACCCGCATCTGTATTTCGACCGAAATACAAATGCAATGAGATAAAATTCACACTGTACTATACTAGGATCCGGCTTATACCAAAACCGGCGAGTAATATCCGTTCGATCCTGATCCGTGCAATACCGCACGTATCTGATCGAACCCTGCCATATAACCATACGGCCAGTAGTACAAACTGTCCGATCCTGATCCGTGCAATACCACACGCATCTGATCGGACCATGCCATATCTCCATACGGCCTCTACAACTTTTCGTCCGAAAGCTGAGTAACTGAATGCGGGGGACTCTAAAGACTCGTCAACACCTTGGTTGTGGATTTAACCACTAGCACGTCAGAGATATAAGCCAATACGTAACGGGCTACCAGGTATTGACTAAAAGGGACGTCTGTGAGCGAACTCAGCCCGACAACCCGACTGAGCCTGTCAGTGACAATATCCGTACAGTCCGGTCCGTTCGTCTATGAGTATCGCATGGCGGGCCTAGGGGGTTGGTAAAAGTCAGACCCCCAAAAGCGGTACAAGTCGTGTCGGAGTGTAGCCCAGAACACCCTGAGATACTACTGGAATACCTACCAGTAAATCTCCTTGCCTCGGCCGAGGATTTCCTGTAATGGCTCTCCTAGACACAGCGCGACCTCACCCCCAATACCGGGAGAGACGAACCCCTGAAGATGCGCTCACTGCCTCCATGTGGCTCGGGACTGTACCTAACTAAAACCTGTTTGCACGACTCCTTTGAGCCGTGGTAGGGTAGTAATCAAAGTACAGTGGGACCTCACACAAGACAAATGACGATCCCCAGGTCGATGAACTAACCTGTACACATGTCACCAGGGAACTTCCATCTGACGTCTGGTATATGACCAACTAGCATGTTCCCGGCGAGTCCTGTCCGGTGTACTCATAACCCAATGAGCACCTGTATACATCTTAGGTGATCCAACTGACACCAGTGGCTTGTGAGACCGGCCACCGCTCATCGTCGGGGTCTCGACTGTATATACTAGTCTACTCAGGAGTATCGATGCCCTGTCTCGAAACTCACACAACTAGGGTCCATTTAAGGATATGCTTAAAGACTGCCAGCTCCCACGTATATGATCGCCCTCATACTGCTGGTGGTCAAGCCTCATACTGCTGGTGGTCAAGCAAGAATCCTAGGGGCTCTACTAACGTGTAATAGCGACTTGTCAGGTCACCTAAAGCAGTACACGATGATAAAGATAAACCAGATAGCATACTATCATCTCGAGTAAGACTGTCCAATCGGGATAGGTCCTCCATCAATCATTGTAATCACGTGCCTGTGATCGAATAATTGAATCTGAGGGCACTATCTCCAACAATCTCCCACTTGCACTCAAGGCTAATTATTGCGATGTCGCATACTCACAGCACGTGTGATACCGAACACCCAACTCCTCTACTAGTCAGTCTCACAAAGCTCGCTTGCGAAACTACTGCGTTCGAGGAATAGCCTTAGTGAGTGGATCCGCCTTGATGTCTCTTTCTACGTCTCTCTATATCTCAAGTTCGCGGAGAAAACCCATCTCCCGAAAAGAGAAATACCTGTCTTAGAATGTGTCTGGATGTTTGATGGGACCTAGCTCATAAATAAACTCCAAATCCAAGCTTCTTAGACTGTATCGTCAACTGAACTTAATCAGTATCCTGCGCCATGCCACCCTCAGTATTGCCTTGGACCACCTGTCCAAAATACTGCCCCTCATCAGAAGGAAAACTATAACTCTGACAACCTCCTTGTCGTCCAGGTCACCTTGGATGCCTGGAATGATAACTTTCTCCCGAATAAGGCTGTCGTTATCATATCCCTAGAACATTCACTTATGTTCTAAAACTGCTTCCGACTGTTTCTCCAGGATTGGATCAATGTCAACTTATTGCATCTAGTGCAAGAACAACATCTGATGTGGTACTTGACATCTCATGATTGACTCAATTGCCTAAGCAAGTGATCTTCCAATCATGTGTATCCATCTCCCCTTTAGTCTGTAAGACACCTTCAGAGAGGGTGACTCTATTACCTGTAGGTACACTACCGTGCCAGGAGTCGTCCATTCTAAATACTCTTAGAATGCTGTCTAAGTACCCAGATTGGGAAACCACCTAAATCTAGATCTAAAACCATAGATCTAGTAACCAGTATGTCTGATATAATATCCAAGTCCTTTGTGGAGAAACCCCTGTGTGACGACCAAAGTATAACCGATCGTAGTATAGGAATATCACTTCCTACTCTGTGTATGTCATCCAAATACCATGACATCACACCTACTACCTTCTCAACAGATCCATCCCCTATTCTGATGAAGTCAAACCAATGACTGTCACATCAGAAATTGATGATCTATCTCTGCTATATCTGCTTTAGTCTATAAATAGACATAAGCCAACTGTCCACCAATGCTTCCGCTGCTCCCACTGACTACGACAACCCTGTGCCAGAGTCATATACACGTACACTTCTAAAACTAGTTTAGAACGATGCTATAATCATCCTCCCGCCGGGTCTCACAGTCTGGAACAACAGCAATGGTAATTGTGGGTAAACAAGAACTTCTCTGTCACCGTCCTTGAGGCTACCGGAGTACCGCTCGGGTGCCTGAAGTTACCAACCTTATCTGCGGAGTGGCCAATGGAATGTCAATCCAGATTGAATCTTTAGGTTCCTTATCAAATCTTCAGTAATCGTTTGCGGTTCTGGAATCACTTCCAGTTCTACCATACTCCCACTACTGTTTTCTGAAAAAATCCATTTTTAATAAAACTGTGGCGAGTATAGAACAATATCGCTATTGTTCTTCCAGATGGTAGAAAGTCAACCCTCGTCATAGCCTGGGTCAACCCACAAACAGCCATTACAGAAACGTGCCTTGAGTTATCTAGAGTCTGGTTTTAATCATAAGCCGGACAACTCCCCGTACCTTAACATCGTTAAGATATGAACTGTTCTATATCCAATATAGAACCAGAGGCACTGATTTAATTGAACCAGATTCAAATCATGCAGCTGTCTCCAGTGCATGTTAACTAAATGGAAAGAGGCCGATCAGCGTTACTCAACTTAGGAATGCTTCCAATTATGAGTAACCTGAAAGAGAAGCAACTTCTCTTAGTCATTACTATCAACTGAATACAATACACAAGTATCTACATCTTCGATCACTTTGCAGAATCTCGATACTTGCTATACCTGGTTCTCTACTCTATTCAAATACCTATAACTTCTCAAAATTCGGACCCTGTGTTTGTACGAAACACCTGTCTAAAAACTAGAGAAGTCATAAGTAAACCGAATATAGTACGAGGACCAAGCCCTCTGTCCTGATGGACCCTGGACAACATACAATACTCTGTATAAGTCCCTTGAGTCTGATAACTCATTCACTGTGTGTCGTAGGTTGAAAACTGTACCTTTGGTTATGAAGAATTACACCGATGCTTAATGCTCCTTACCTAACCATCCACTGATATAGGTAAATGTCGTAGACATAATTTCAAAAGGGTATATCTCACTCTATGAAAATAGACGTACAGATATATCGATTTGAAATTGGTGCATAACAACGGATATTCAAAAAAAAATATTTGCCGACCGGCAAACAGCCCAGGTGATTTCCTCAAATATCACCGATTACAACGAATCCCGATATAATGAGGATGATCACCTAATTCCCAATAACTTACTCCCACTAATCATCTGTAAGACTATACAGATGTGAGAATCATACTTGGTAAATACATACCCTGGAGCAAGTGTCTAACTGGGAAATCGGTTTTCGTTTAACAGTACACAGTGAAACCGAAACATTGAAATGTTTCGATGGGGTATCCCAGTATTCCTAGTAATGCCTCTTCCAGATTCACGACTGTAACCGTATAATTCTTTGCCACCTCTCCAAATCCCTTCATATGTCTTTAGTCATTACCTTCTGCACACCCCTTTAGGCCAAATGGTTTTCTTCCTTCCTTACCGTTCGGCACCAGCCTATGGTTTGGAAGAAGACTATCCAATAAGCATAATGGGTGTACTGTCCTAATCCTAGGAGCACTCGCAATGCGAGAGAAGGTGAGGATAAAAGACAACCGAATAAATCTTTTTCCTATTTCTCCTGGACCAGAATCCATCCCCGAACTGGAACAAGTTCCTTTCGACTTCGTATATAACCATACGATGGAGTATCCAAATAAACTGTGGATCTTCGTAGTGATACGGAGTGTCCTGGAGAAATACAATGGTGATTTAGGATTGGCGAAGGAATACTTGGTTTGGTCGAGAATATCTGTTGCAATTTACTTTGCCCTCTTATTAATCCCTTGCTTTGTCTTAACTTAATACCTTCTGTACACTATCGTTAGGCTAATTGGTTTTCTTCATTCCCAACCGGTCGGCACCAGCCTATGGTTTGGAAGAAGACTATCCAATTTGCGTAATAGGTATACTATCTCCTAAACCAAGGAGTACTCGCAACCTGAGAGAAGGTAAAAGGAAAAGACAACTGAATAATCCTATCCGTTTTCTCCAGAACCGGAAACCATCCTCGAATAAATTCCTTCGAGTTCGTATCTAACCATACGATGGTTTTGTCCAATGGAAGTGGACGTTCGTAGTAATACGGGGTGTCCTGGAGAAAAGGGTAAAAGTAGGAGTGGCAATGAGGTTTGCAACTCTGACAATCCAAAAGCCAGTGTTAAGAAGATTCGGTCAACTTGGTCACTGAGTCATAGTCTTAGGGTCGGGTCAATGGTCACTGCCAAAGAGAAAGAGAAAAGAAACACTCAGCGTGCACTCTAACCTAGATCAGAATGGTCACCAATTTATCTAATCTGGAAACCTCCCACTGTACCTTCAAATTCTCCTCCAAACCTGAAAGAAGAATTAGTCGGGAATACCTGAGGAGTAAACCAACTCATCAGTGGGAATTGTAAGTGCACGGCGGCGCCCCGGCCTCCATCCCGAGGCCAAAATGCGGAAGCGGTGATAAACTTTAATTTTGCGGACTTAGCAAACCGGCACCACCGCGCACTAAAAACCCGGATCGAACCATTAACTAGTCCTAGGTAACAACAAGAGAGGAAGAGAGATATACCGACTGATCCGAGTCCTCCGGTCTTCTCATCGTCTTCCCGATCTCCTGCGGAATGTACGGTCTCCACCTCGTCGCCGGAAGTGCACCACATCGCCTACGTCATTTACGGGCTCCCACCTCAATGCCGAGGCAACTCGGGCACGAAGCTGGCTAGTCGACGTACCCAAGGTTTGCTGTAGAATGTGTAGTGCTCATGTCTCACTTTGGGGTTCATGGAGGTGCCATTTTAGTGGATGGATGATACAAGAATTATGTGCAGGAACAAGGGGATTTTTGGAGCATGAAATGAACAAAATTCCACCCTCCAAAAATTTGGGCAGCCCCCTCTAATGGTTGGCCGGCCACCACCATGGAGAGAGGAGAGAATGAGAGAGTGCCAAAAATAATGGGAGCCAAACTCATATCATGCAAGAGAGAGAGAGGAATCAAATGTGATCATGAAAGAACATGATTACAAAGAAACACCAACACTCAACAACCAAATCATCTCCCATCATCAACACAAAGTCAAGGTATGGTCCACCCATCATGAACCATCATGAAGTCAAAAGGTAAAAGAAGAGTTGTCATGATAAAACAATATGCAAAGACCCCCTCCACAAATACTTATTTGCAACAATGCAAATAAGCCCTCCTCCACCAATCTTCGGCCAATGAACGATACAACGGAAATTGGCCGATACGAAAAGCAAACTGGCAACTCCAGAAAACTGGTCCCGTAATAAATCACAGGAAAACCCCGATACTGTGCATACACACCCGCATTTGTATTCCGACCGAAATACAAATGCAATGAGACAAAATCTACACTGTACTATACTAGGATCCGGCTTAAACCAAAGCCGGCCAGTAATATCCGTTCGATCCAGATCCGTGCAATACCGCACGTATCCGATCGAACCCTGCCATATATCCATACGGCCTGTAGTACAAACTGTCCGATCCTGATCCGTGCAATACCGCACGTATCTGATCGGACCTTGCCATATCACCATACGGCCTCTACAACTTTTCGCCCGAAAGCTGAGTAACAGAATGTGGGGGACTCTAAAGACTCGTCAACACCATGGTTGTGGTTTTAACCACTAGCACGTCAGAGGTATAAGCCAATACGTAACGGGCTACCAGGTATTGACTAAGAGGGACGTCTGTGAGCTAACTCAGCCTGACAACCCTACTGAGCCTGTCAGTGACAATATCCGTACAGTCCGGTCCGTTCGTCTATGAGTATCGCATGGCGGGCCTAGGGGGTTGGTAAAAGTCAGACCCCCAAAAGCGGTACAAGTCGTGTCGGAGTGTAGCCCAGAACACCCTGAGATACTGCTGGAATACCTACCAGTAAATCTCCTTGCCTCGGCCGAGGGCTTTGTGTAATGGCTCTCCTAGACACAGCGCGACCTCACCCCAAATACCAGGAGAGATGAACCCCTGAAGATACGCTCACTGCCTCCATGTGGCTCGGGACTGTACCCAACTAAAACCTGTTTGCACGACTCCTTTGTGCCGTGGTAGGGTAGTAATCAAAGTACAGTGGGAACTCACACAAGACAAATGACGATCCCAGGTCGATGAACTAACCTGTACACATGTCACCAGGGAACTGCCATTTGACGTCTGGTATATGACCAACTAGCATGTTCCCGGCGAGTCATGTCCGGTGTACTCATAACCCAATGAGCACCTGTATACATCTCAGGTGATCCAACTGACACCAGTGGCTTGTAAGACCGGCCACCGCCCCTCGACGGGGTCTCGACTGTATATACTAGTCTACTCTGGAGTATCGATGCCCTGTCTCGAAACTCACACGACTAGGGACCATTTAAGGATATGCTTATAGACCCCAGCTCCAACTTATATGATCGCCCTCACACTGCTGGTGGTCAAGCAAGAATCCTAGGGGCTCTATCAACGTGTAATAGCGACTTGTCAGGTCACCTAAAGCAGTACACGATGATAAAGGTAAACCAGATAGCATACTATCATCTCGAGTAAGACTATCCTATCGGGATAGGTCCTCCATCAATCATTGTAATCACGTGCCTGTGATCGAATAATTGAATCTGAGGGCACTATCTCCAAAAATCTCCCACTTGCACTCAAGGCTAATTATTGCGATGTCGCATACTCATAGCACGTGTGATACCGAACACCCAACTCCTCTACTAGTCAGTCTCACAAAGCTCGCTTGCGAAACTACTGCGTTCGAGGAATAGCCTTAGTGAGTGGATCCGCTTTGACTTCTCTTTCTATGTCTTTCTAAATCTCATGTTCGCGGAGAAAGCCATCTCCCGAAATGAGCAATACCTGTCTTAGAATGTGTCTGGATGTCTGATGGGACCTAGCTCATAAATGAACTCCAAATCCAAACTTCTTAGACTGTATCGTCAACCGAACTTAATCAGTATCCTGCGCCATGCCTCCCTCAGTATTGCCTTGGACCACCTGTCCAAAATACTTCCCCTCGTCAGAAGGAAAACTATAACTCTGACAACCTCCTTGTCGTCCATGTCACCTTGGATGCCTGGAATGATAACTGTCTTCTGCATGAGGCTATCGTTATCAAATCCCTAGAACATCCACTTATGTTCTAAAACTGCTTCCGACTGTTTCTCCAGGATTGGATTAATGTCAACTTATTGCATCTAGTGCAAGAAAAACATCTGGTGTGGTACTTGACATCTCATGATTGACTCAATTGCCTAAGCAAGTGATCTGTCAATCATGCACATCCCTCTCTACTTTAGTCTGTAAGACACCTTTAGAGAGGGTGACTCCGTCACCTGCAGGTACACCACCGTGCCAGGAGTCGTCCATTCTAAATACTTTTAGAATGCTGTCAAAGTACCCAGATTGGGAAACCACCCAAATCTAGATCTAAAACCATAGATCTAGTAACCAGCATGTCTGATATAATATCCAGGTCCTATGTGGAGAAACCACTGTGTGACGACCAAAGTATAACCGATCGTAGTATAGGAGTTTCTTTTCCTACTCTGTGTATGCCATCAAAATACCATGACATCATACCCTACTACCTTCTCAACTGATCCATCCTCTATTCTGATGAAGTCAAACCTATGACTGTCACATCAGAAATTGATGATCTATCTCCGCTATATCCACTTTAGTCTATAAATAGACATAATCTACCTGTCCACCAATGCTTCCGCTGCTCCCACTGACTACGACAACCCTCTGCCAGAGTCATATACACGTACACTTCTAAAACTAGTTTAGAACGACGCTATAATCATCCTCCCGCCGGGTCTCGCAACCTGGAACAATAGCAATGGCAAGTGTGGGTAAACAAGAACTTCCCTGTCACCGTCCTTGAGGCTACCGGAGTACCTCTCGGGTGCCTGAAGTTACCCACCTTATCTGCGTAGTGGCCAATGGAATGTCAATCCAGATTGAATCTTTAGGTTCCTTATCAAATCTTCAGTAATCGTTTGTGGTTCTGGAATCACTTCCAGTTCTACCATACTCCCACTACTGTTTTCTGAAAAAATCCATTTTTAATAAAACTGTGGCGAGTCTAGAACAATATTGCTATTGTTCATCCAGATGGTAGAAAATCAACCCTCGTCATAGCCTGGGTCAACCCACAAACAGCCATTCCAGAAACGTGCCTTGAGTTATCCAGAGTCTGGTTTTAATCATAAGCTGGACAACTCCCCGTACCTTAACATCGTTAAGATATGAACTGTTCTATATCCAATATAGAACCAGAGGCACTGATTTAATTGAACCAGATTCAAATCATGCAGCTGTCTCCAGTGCATGTGAACTAAATGGAAGGAGGCCAATCAGCGTTACTCAACTTAGGAATGCTTCCAATTATGAGTAACCTGAAAAAGAAGCAAGTTCTCTAAATCACTACTATCAACTGAATACCAAACTCAAGTATCTACATCTTCGATCACTTTGAAGAATCCCGATACTTGCAACACCCGGTTCTCTACTTTATTCAAATACCTATAACTTCTCAAAATTCGGACACTGTGTTTCCACGAAACACCTGTCTAAAAACTAGAGAAGTCATAAGTAAACCGAATATAGTACGAGGACCTACCCCTCTGTCCTGATGGACCCTGGACAACATACAATACTCTGTATAAGTCCTTTGAGTCTGATAACTCATTCACTGTGTGTCGTAGGTTGAAAACTGTACTTATGGTTAAGAAGAATTACACCGCTGTTTAATGCTCCTTACCTAACTATCCACTGATATAGGTAAATGTCATAGAAATAATTTCACAAAGGTATATCTCACTCTATGAGAATAGACGTACAGATATATCAATTTGAAATTGGTGCATAACAACGGATATTCAAAAACAAATATTTGCCGACCGGCAAACAGCCCAGGTGATTTCCTCAAATATCACCGATTACAAGGAATCCCGATATAATGAGGATGATCACCTAATTCCCAATAACTTACTCCCACTCATCATCTGTAAGACTATACAGATGTGAGAATCATACTTGGTAAATACATACCCTGGAGCAAGTGTCTAACTGGGAAATCAGTTTTCGTTTAACAGTACACAGTGAAACCGAAACATTGAAATGTTTCGATGGGGTATCCCAGTATTCCTAGTAATGCCTCTTCCAGATTCACGACTGTAACCGTATAATTCTTTGCAACCTCTCCAAATCCCTTCATATGTCTTTAGTCATTACCTTCTGCACACCCCTTTAGGCCAAATGGTTTTCTTGCTTCCCTACCGTTCGGCACCAGCCTATGGTTTGGAAGAAGACTATCCAATAAGCATAATGGGTGTACTGTCCTAATCCTAGGAGCACTCGCAATGCGAGAGAAGGTGAGGATAAAAGACAACCGAATAAATCTTATTCCTATTTCTCCTGGACCAGAATCCATCCCCAAACTGGAACAAGTTCCTTTCGAGTTCGTATATAACCATACGATGGAGTATCCAATAAACTGTGGATCTTCGTAGTGATACGGAGTATTCTGGAGAAATACAAAGGTGACTTTAGGATTGGCGAAGAAATACTTGGTTTGGTCGTGAATAGCAGTCGCAATTTACTTTGCCCTCTTACTAATCCCTTGCTTTATCTGAACTTAATACCTTCTGTACACCATCGTTAGGCTAATTGGTTTTCTTCATTCCCTACCGGTCGGCCCCAGCCTAAGGTTTGGAAGAAGACTATCCAATTTGCGTAATAGGTGTACTACTCCTAAACCAAGGAGTGCTCGCAACCTGAGAGAAGGTAAAAGGAAAAGACAGCTGAATAGTCCTATCCGTTTCCTCCAGAACCTGAAACCATCCTCGAATAAAATTCCTTCGAGTTCGTATCTAACCATACGATGGTTTTGTCCAATGGAAGTGGACGTTCGTAGCAATACGGGGTGTCCTGGAGAAAAGGGTAAAAGTAGGAGTGGCAATGAGGTTTGCAACTCTGACAATCCAAAAGCCAGTGTTTAAGAAGGTTCGGTCAACTTGGTCACTGAGTCATAGTCTTAGGGTCGGGTCAATGGTCGCTGCCAAAGAGAGAGAGAAAAGAAACACTCAGCGTGCACTCTATCCCAGATCAGAATGGTTACCAATTTATCTAATCTGGAAACCTCCCACTGTACCGTCAAATTCTCCTCCAAACCTAAAAGAAGAATTAGTCGGGAACACCCGAGGAGTATACCAACTCATCAGTGGGAATCGGGATCCAACTATCATCGCATGATAACGTGACGGAATCCGCTCACGTCATCACACTCCAGAAGTTATGCGCATATCTGGCAAGTTTCAGTTCTTTTGAAACTCCCGATGAGATTTCTGCCCCATGCTCTTATGACCTTGACGAAGGTCAACAAATCATAAGTCACTTGTCAAGTTCTACCCGTCATTGTCCAGGTTAATTTGAACCCACCCGTACAAGCCCTTGACGACGGTCAACAAGGCTATACGACTGTCCCAAATAAACGCATCTATCTATGCAGCAGAAAGGTAACAAGCAGCTACCATTCACTATGCCCTGACGAAGGTCAACAAACATAGCATGAATACTACGTGCTACCCGTCTGAAACGACGGAGGGCTACGAATGGATCTGGCGAAAACCTTTAACGTATAGAACTTGATATCGTTGAAGGAACGGATAGCTTTTTAAAATATAGTGACGAAAACCGTTGCTAAAGAGGTCACTCCCGGTGAAGGGATCTCGGCTCTTTCCCCGTAGAATGAGGTGCAGGATATTCAAACTGAATACCACGGTGCAAAGCAAAAGTAATCGGCTACAGTGAAGTCATTGCCCTGACGTAAACTTTTGTCCAAGGGGTCACTCCCGGTGAAGGGATCTCGGCCCTTGCCTCATCGACTGAGGAGCAGGATATTCCAACTGAATATCACGATGCAAAACAAAAGTGAACGTCTTTGCAGTAACAGCTTTTTGAAAAGTGTTCCAACAACATCAGATTAGGTTTGTTTTTAACTTGCATTGAACCGAATCAACACAGTCCCATCAATAGATCACACCACAAAGAACGAAAATATACTGATGTACGTATATGCCATCCGCATTCGCCACTGGGTCCCGTCATTACCCGTTAGGTTAGCTAACTAAGGACAGAGCGGGGACTGGACTAGCGCGGATGTAAAACATATACAACATCTACTAATATATATACCAATATATTATATTTCGCTCAAGGCGTGATAAAAAAGCAACATCACAGAAATGTACAGCATCACAGAAACAATACAGATATCTGGGATCCTCGGGTTTCACAGAGCCACTACTGAAACCCGACGTTCCCCTGGTTGTGTGGATAGCCTGTGCAATGAAATCCTAGACCCCTACGGGCGCGGCAAGTCACCCGCCAAAACCTGAAGCGAGGCAGCCCCCTTCAGCACCGTGAATGGACCACCCAGCACTTCACGGAATCCGGCAACTTGGGCACCCCTCCTGGGTCAACCTGTACCCCCTACGAGTGCGGCGAATAGCCCGCCAATTCTAGAGTGAAGCCCCCTCCGTCTCAATGCCATGAGATGCGGGCTTGTTGCCCTCTAGTACCCGGCTATCCGTGCACCCCTCCGCGGGGTAATCCTAGTACAGAAAGTAAAATATACATACAACGGGTACATCGACCGCTACCTGGCCGTGCCCCAAAATAATAATACAAACAGGCAGTGACGGCAGTCCACATGTCGGACGCTCGCCCCGCAATATCAAATGTACATAATACAACAAAACTGTACTAGCATTGCATCCAGGCTATCCCCCACGACCGATCCGCAACATCACAGCAAAAACAGAACATCAACGTGAAAGTCACGTTCGCAAATCCGTCTAACCGGGCTATAGCAGTTAGACCGGAGTTACCGATCAAGTGACATTCACGGTCGCAGATATAATGTAAATAATGTGTTTAAAATATCCGATCAATCAAATTTTAACAAGTGGGCCCCAAGCAATACTGTAGCAGATCAGGAAATTCTGGGCCCAATGTTATTATTCCAAAACCCCACTTTTCACACCAGAAAGCCTCTGTAAAAAATTGGTGCAGTAAACCCAAAGTAGTGCGGCGGAACCGCGGCCCAAGGGGGTGTTTGGCCGCGGTTCCGCGCTCCTACAGTAGAGTTACATTATCGAATTTTCACAGAACTCTTAGATTTTCCAGTACATCACTTTTCTGTAACCTGAAAAAAATTTCGACACCAAAAAATTTCAACAGAAAACCGATGTGAACAAAAAATGCAGATTTTGGAATTTTGGTCGATCGGAACTGAAAAACACATTAAGGCAAGCTAGACTAAGTTAATGGCGAGTCTCTGATACCACTGTAAGTGCATGGCGGCGCCCCGGCCTCCATCCCGAGGCCAAAATGCGGAAGCGGTGATAAACTTTAATTTTGCGGACTTAGCAAACCGGCACCACCGCGCACTAAAAACCCGGATCGAACCATTAACTAGTCCTAGCTAACAACAAGAGGGGAAGAGAGATATACCGACTGATCCGAGTCCTCCGGTCTTCTCATCGTCGTCCCGATCTCCTGCGGAATGTACGGTCTCCACCTCGTCGCCGGAAGTGCACCACATCGCCTACGTCTTTTACGGGCTCCCACCTCAATGCCGAGGCAACTCGGGCACGAAGCTGGCTAGTCGACGTGCCCAAGGTTTGCTGTAGAATGTGTAGTGCTCATGTCTAACTTTGGGGTTCATGGAGGTGCCATTTTAGTGGAGGGATGATACAAGAATTATGTGGAGGGACTAGGGGATTTTTGGAGCATGAAATGAACAAAATTCCACCTTCCAAAAATTTGGGCAGCCCCCTCTAATGCTTGGCCGGCCACCACCATGGGGAGAGGAGAGAATGAGATAGTGCCAAAAATAATGGGAGCCAAACTCATATCATGCAAGAGAGAGAGAGGAATCAAATGTGATCATGAAAGAACATGATTACAAAGAAACACCAACACTCAACAACCAAATCATCTTCCATCATCAACACAAAGTCAAGGTATGGTCCACCCATCATGAACCATCATGAAGTCAAAAGGTAAAAGAAGAGTTGTCATGATAAAACAATATGCAAAGACCCCCTCGACAAATACTTATTTGCAACAATGCAAATAAGCCCTCCTCCACCAATCTTCGGCCAATGAACGATACAAAGGAAATTGGCCGATACGAAAAGCAAACTGGCAACTCCAGAAAACTGGTCCCGTAATAAATCACAGGAAAACCCCGATACTGTGCATACACACCCGCATTTGTATTCCGACCGAAATACAAATGCAATGAGACAAAATCTACACTGTACTATACTAGGATCCGGCTTAAACCAAAGCCGGCCAGTAATATCCGTTCGATCCTGATCCGTGCAATACCGCACGTATCCGATCGAACCCTGCCATATATCCATACGGCCTGTAGTACAAACTGTCCGATCCTGATCCGTGCAAAACCGCACGTATCTGATCGGACCTTGCCATATCTCCATACGACCTCTACAACTTTTCGTCCGAAAGCTGAGTAACAGAATGTGGGGGACTCTAAAGACTAGTCAACACCATGGTTGTGGTTTTAACCACTAGTACGTCAGTGGTATAAGCCAATACGTAACGGGCTACCAGGTATTGACTAAAAGGGACGTCTGTGAGTGAACTCAGCCTGACAACCCTACTGTGCCTGTCAGTGACAATATCCGTACAGTCCGGTCCGTTCGTCTATGAGTATCGCATGGCGGGCCTAGGGGGTTGGTAAAAGTCAGACCCCCAAAAGCGTTACAAGTCGTGTCGGAGTGTAGCCCAGAACACCCTGAGATACTACTGGAATACCTACCAGTAAATCTCCTTGCCTCGGCCGAGGGCTTTGTGTAATAGCTCTCCTAGACACAGCGCGACCTCACCCCCAATACCGGGAGAGACGAACCCCTGAAAATACGCTCACTGCCTCCATGTGGCTCGGGACTGTACCCAACTAAAACCTGTTTGCACGACTCCTTTGAGCCGTGGTAGGGTAGTAATCAAAGTACAGTGGGAACTCACACAAGACAAATGACGATCCCCAGGTCGATGAACTAACCTGTACACATGTCACCAGGAAACTGCCATCTGACGTCTGGTATATGACCAACTAGCATGTTCCCGGCAAGTCCTGTCCGGTGTACTCATAACCCAATGAGCACCTGTATACATCTTAGGTGATCCAACTGACACCAGTGGCTTGTGAGACCGGCCACCGCCCCTCGTCGGGGTCTCGACTGTAAACACTAGTCTACTCTGGAGTATCGATGCCCTGTCTCGAAACTCACACGACTAGGGACCATTTAAGGATATGCTTATAGACCCCAGCTCCCACTTTTATGATCGCCCTCACACTGCTGGTGGTCAAGCAAGAATCCTTGGGGCTCTATCAACGTGTAATAGCGACTTGTCAGGTCACCTAAAGCAGTACACGATGATAAAGGTAAACTAGATAGCATACTATCATCTCGAGTAAGACTGTCCTATCGGGATAGGTCCTCCATCAATCATTTTAATCACGTGCCAGTGATCGAATAATTGAATCTGAGGGCACTATCTCCAACAGGAATCGGGATCCAACTATCATTGCATGATAACGTGACGGAATCCGCTCACGGTGTCACACTCCAGAAGGTATGCGCATATCTGGCAAGTTTCAGTTTCTTTAGAAACTCCCGATGTGATTTCTGCCCCATGCTCTTATGACCTTGACTTTGGCCAACATATCATAAGTCACATGTCAAGTTCTACCCGTCGTTCTCCAGGTTAATTTGAATCAACCCGTACATACCCTTGACTTTGGCCAAAATGGCAGTACGACTGTCTCAAACCAACGCATCTATCTATGCTGCATATGAATACCAAATAGCTACCAAACACTGTGCTTTGACTTTGGCCAACATACACAGCTTGAATACTATTGACTATTCATATGAAACGACGGAGGGCTACGAATGGTTTCTGGCGAAAACCTTTAACGTAAAGAACTTGATATCGTTGAAGGAACAGATAGCTTTTAAAAATATAGTGACGAAAACCTTTGCTAAAGAGGTCACTCCCGGTGAAGGGATCTCGGCTCTTTCCCCGTAGAATGAGGTGCAGGATATTCCAACTGAATACCGCGATGCAAAGCAAAAGTAATCGGCTATAGTGAAGTTAATGCCCTGACGCAAACTTTTTGTCCAAGGGGTCACTCCCGGTGAAGGGATCTCGGCCCTTGCCTCGTCGACTGAGGAGCGGGATATTCCAACTGAATATCACGATGCAAAACAAAAGTGAACGTCCTTGCAATAACAGCTTTTTGAAAAGTGTTCCAACAACATCAGATTAGGTTTGTTTTTAACTTGCATTGATCCGAATCAATGCAGTCCCATCAATTGATCACACCAAAAAGAACGAAAATATACTGATGTACGTATATGCCATCCGCATTCGCCACTAGGTTCCGTCATTACCCGTTAGGTTAGCTAACTAACGACAGAGCGGGGACTGGACTAGCGCGGATGTAAAACATATACAACATCTACTAATATATATACCAATATAGTATATTCGCTCAAGGCGTGATAAAATGCAACATCACAGAAAATGAACAGCATCACAGGAAAAAAACAGATATCTGGGATCCTCGGGTTTCACAGAGCCACTACTGAAACCCGACGTTCCCCTGGTCGTGTGGATAGCCTGTGCAATGAAATCCTAGACCCCTACGGTCGCGGCAAGTCACCCGCCAAAACCTAAAGCGAGGCAGCCCCCTTCAGTACCGTGAATGGACCACCCAGCACTTCACGGAATCCGGTAACTTGGGCAACCCTCCTGGGTCAACCTATACCCCCTACGAGTGCGGCGAATAGCCTGCCAATCCTAGAGTGAAGCCCCCTCCGTCTCAATGCCATGAGATGCGGGCCCGTTGCCCTCTAGAACCCGGCTATCCGTGCACCCCACCTTGGGGTAATCCTAGTACAGAAAGTAAAATATACATACAACGGGTACATCGACCGCAACCTGGCCGTGCCCCAAAAATAATAATACAATCAGGCAGTGACGGCAGTCCACATGTCGGACGCTCGCCCCGCAATATCAAATGTACATAATACAACAAAAACTGTACTAGCATTGCATCCAGGCTATCCCCCACGACCGATCCGGAACATCACAGCAAAAACAGAACATCTACGTGAAAGTCATGTTCGCAAATCCGTCTAACCGGGCTATAGCAGTTAGACCGGATTTACCGATCAAGTGACATTCACGGTCGCAGATATAATGTAAATACTGTGAAATAATGTGTTTAAAATATCCGATCGATCAAATTTTAACAGGTGGACCCCCAAGCATCACTGTAGCAGATCAAGAAATTCTGGGCCCAATGTTATTATTCCAAAATCCCAATTTTAACCCTAGAAAGATACTGTGGAAATTTGGTGCAGGGAACCCAACAGTATGCGGCGGAACCGCGGCGCAAAGGGGTGTTTGGCCGCGGTTCCGCGCTCCTACTGTAGAGTTGTTGCATCGAAGTTTTACAGAATTCTTATTTTTTCTAGTAGATCACTTTTCTGTAACCTGAAAAAAATTTCGACACCAAAAATTTTCAACAGAAAACTGATGCAAGAAAAAATACGCTTTTGGGATTTTGTTCGATCGGAATTGTAAAACATATTAAACCAAGCTAGACTAAGTTAATGGCGAGGCTCTGATACCACTGTAAGTGCACGGCGGCGCCCCGGCCTCCATCCCGAGGCCAAAATGCAGAAGCGGTGATAAACTTAAATTTTGCGGACTTAGCAAACCGGCACCACCGCGCACTAAAACCCGGATCGAACCATTAACTAGTCCTAGCTAACTACAAGATAGGGAATAGAGATATACCGACTGATCCAAGTCCTCCGGTCTTCTCGTCGTCGTCCCGATCTCCTGCGGAAGCTCCGGTCTCCACCTCGTCGCCGGAAGTGCACCACATCGCCTACTTCTTTTATGGACTCACACCTCAATGCCGAGGCAACTCGGGCATGAAGCTGGCTAGTCGACGTGCCCAAGATATGCTGTAGAATGTTGTGTAGAACGTGTGTCTCATTTTGGGGTAGTGGAGGTTGCCATTGGTGGAGGGATTGAACTTGGAGCTTTTGAGATTGATCTTGTGGGAATTTTGCAACATGAAATGAGCCAAAAACCCACACCAAAAATTTGGGACAGCCCCCACTAGGGAAGTGGCCGGCCATGACTTCAAGAAGGGGAGGAATGAGAGAGGAGGTGAATGTATAAAAAGATAACCAATCACATAATTCAAGAGAGAGAGGGAAAAAAGACTATCATGCATAAGCATGATGACAAGCAAAAACCAACACTCCACCTCAACCATCATGATATCCAAAGTCAAGCATCATCAACACAAAGTCAAGGTATGGTCCACCCATCATGAACCATCATGATACAAAGAAATATGAAAAAGACCCCCTCCACAAATGCCTATTTGCAACAATGCAAATAAGCCCTCCTCCACCAATCTTCGGCCAATGAACGATACAAAGGAAATTGGCCGAAACGGAAAGCAAACTGGCAACTCCAGAAAACTGGTCCCGTAATAAATTACAGGAAAACCCCGATACTGTGCATACACACCCGCATCTGTATTTCGACCGAAATACAAATGGAATGAGACAAAATTCACACTGTACTATCCTAGGATCCGGCTTATACCAAAACCGGCTAGTAATATACGTTCGATCCTGATCCGTGCAATACCGCACGTATCTGATCGAACCCTGCCATATAACCATACGGCCAGTAGTACAAACTGTCCGATCCTGATCCGTGCAATACCGCACGCATCTGATCGGACCTTGCCATATCTCCATACGGCCTCTACAACTTTTCGCCCGAAAGCTGAGTAACTGAATGTGGGGGACTCTAAAGACTAGCCAACACCTTGGTTGTGGATTTAACCACTAGCACGTCAGCGGTATAAGACAATACGTAACGGGCTACCAGGTATTGACTAAAAGGGACGTCTGTGAGCGAACTCAGCCCGACAACCCTACTAAGCCTGTCAGTGACAATATCCGTACAGTCCGGTCCGTTCGTCTATGAGTATCGCATGGCGGGCCTATGGGGTTGGTAAAAGTCAGACCCCCAAAAGCGGTACAAGTCGTGTCGGAGTGTAGCCCAGAACACCCTGAGATACTACTGGAATACCTACCAGTAAATCTCCTTGCCTCGGCCGAGGGCTTCGTGTAATGGCTCTCCTAGACACAGCGCGACCTCACCCCCAATACCGGGAGAGACGAACCCCTGAAGATGCGCTCACTGCCTCCATGTGGCTCGGGACTGTACCCAACTAAAACCTGTTTGCACGACTCCTTTGTGCCGTGGTAGGGTAGTAATCAAAGTACAGTGGGAACTCACACAAGACAAATGACGATCCCCAGGTCGATGAACTAACCTGTACACATGTCACCACGGAACTGCCATCTGACGTCTGGTATATGACCAACTAGCATGTTCCCGGGGAGTCCTGTCCGGTGTACTCATAACCCAATGAGCACCTGTATACATCTTAGGTGATCCAACTGACACCAGTGGCTTGTGAGACCGGCCACCGCCCCTCGTCGGGGTCTCGACTGTATACACTAGTCTACTCTGGAGTATCGATGCCCTGTCTCGAAACTCACACGACTAGGGACCATTTAAGGATATACTTAAAGACTGCCAGCTCCCACATATATGATCGCCCTCATACTGCTGGTGGTCAAGCAAGAATCCTAGGGGCTCTACCAACGTGTAATAGCGACTTGTCAGGTCACCTAAAGCAGTACACGATGATAAAGATAAACCAGATAGCATACTATCATCTCGAGTAAGACTGTCCAATCGGGATAGGTCCTCCATCAATCATTGTAATCACGTGCCTGTGATCGAATAATTGAATCTGAGGGCACTATCTCCAATAAATACCACTATGCAAAGCGGAAGAATATAACTATAGTTTTTTGAAATTTGTTCCACAACATCTTTTTAGGTTTCTTTTCTTGTATTAATCAAAATTAATACGGTCCCATCAACTAACCTATCACACTAGAAAAGAACGAAAATACAATGTACTTATATGCCATCTGCATTCGCCACTGTGCCCCGTCATCACCCGTTAGGTTACTTAACTAACGACAGAGCAGGGGCTGGACTAGCGCGGGTGCAAAACATATACAACATCTACTAGTATATATATAAAGATATATATATATATAACATTCGTCAGAGGCATGATATAATTAACATCATAGAATCTCAACAAGTAACACAGAATGGCGGATAATCTTAGAGCCTCGGGTTTTGATTGTTAGAGATTCTGCGTTTTCAAGTTTAGTTAATTACCGCAATCAAAACGGTTTCGCTTGTAGCTAGCCGGTTGAGTACGGGTCGTCCGCAGGGAGATGGGAATCTTTTTCTATGTGCTTTAACGAGTTATGTCCAATTTTCCAGATTTGTTTGTGATTAACAAAGTGTAAAAATGATATGTAAAGAGAGCTTGTTAGGGTTAGGATTAGGTTAGTTTGAGTTAGGAGTCGCTCACTTCTTTCGTTGCCACTCTTAATATCGGTGTTACGGTAATCGGCAACAACGGTGATTAGCACGACTAGGAAGGAACTTGCGAGTATAAGCTAGGCTTTCCAACGCTTAAGTTCTTCCTTTTGGTTCTTGTCCGTCCATTCTTGGCTCTTAGCCATAACCTCCAGTTAATTCAACCACAACTGGTCTCACTACGGAATCACCGCTATCATGTAGGATAGGGTGCCGTAGGGAGCGGATTGTGGTTCAATTAACGGGAGTCGATTTAAGATGTTGGGCAAGGAAAGAGTGAGAGAGATTTCCTTCTCTCAAACTTCCCTTATCCTACCCTAACAAGTATGGAAATTACTCACCCATTACAAGAAGAACGAAAAATAAAAAAAAGGAGGAAGATAGAAAGAAAGAGATTAGAAGATAACAATTAGCTATTTGCGACCTCACCTTGGCAAGGATCAAGCGTAAGCATCATGGTTGTTTAAGGATAAAGGAAAAGCGAAAAGAAAGAAACAACAATAAATAACAACAACTACTTATCAATTAAAGATTACAAGCAATTAACATAACAAGAGCAAGACAAGTATAATAACAAAAAGAACTTCTTTATTCATCATCCTTCACTCACAAAAGCTCACTACAAGTTTTTCAATGGAGAAGAGATAAGAAGAGGAAGAAGAACAACAAGTATTCTAAAACCTAAAATACAAGATTAAGCACCCATGGCTTTGGCAAGTTCTGGACTATTTATAGGAAGGAAGCTGGAAACCTAGGGAAAGAATCGGGCTCCACATAGAATGACCAAATTTCCCCTAAAATATTTCACTCTGAAGAGACCGTACGGCCGCGGTTCCGCGGCCTAAGCCTTCTAATGCCGCGGAACCGCGGCCGTTTAGAGGGATCGCGCCTTCATTTTTGGTGGTGCTCCCTGGTGCCCTTTATTCTGGTATATGTGTTTTCTCAGAATATTTTCACGATTTTACCAGAATTTCTGTTGAACAAAAAGGTGATGAATGTGGATCTTTTTGTCATGATTTCCTCGAGTTCCGCGTAGATTTCTTGGATTTTGTGTTGCCATTGAGCCTTGTGCATGAAAATGACAATCGATTTGCCCTTTTGTCTTCTTAAACTGGTGTGTGGCAACATACGGATAAAGAGCAGAGACCCGTGTTTTATCTGTGGTTGGCAGGAATCCGGATTTTGTCGTGCTTTTCCATGAATTTCATCGTTTAGAGCCGAGAACCTGTATCCTGCAATTGACTAGCAAACACGGCTCAAGAGTACATACCGATAAGCAATATGATAAAAATTGGGCGATATAAAAATGCAAAAATCTGATATGAACAAATACCCCCAAACTTATCATTTGCTCGTCCCGAGTAAAGCCAATTTATTCACAAAAAAAATCCTAACCTCACTTTCGCAGGGAACGCGATTGCACTGAGCATGTGCAACAAGCCGTTAAACTTCTAGGTGTCCCTAGTAGGAGGAGTGTTGTCTCCTTTGGGTTTTCAGCGGATACTACCCACAAAATCCGGTCAAGCTAGTTTTGCAAAATAACTATGATTCAAACCCTAAAGTTTTGTTTCAGCAAATAACAATTCTATGATCCTAAATCTAGACTATCGAACCCTTATTTTTCACACCTCGCTTCTTATTTAACTAAAGATTTTATATGTCTTTATGTGCAGTGCAAATAGTGTCGTTAAGTTCCAGAAGGATCAATTAAAGTCATCATGTCACACAATAAAGCCCAAATAAATTTTTTAAAAAGGATCACATAAGTTTTATAAAGAGTTAAGCATTTTTCAAGTTTCGTTTTCCAGTAAGGTTTCAACTTCAGAATTTCTATCTTCCTTAGCAGAAACTTAGGTCTTATTTTTCACTCCACATTTTTCTTGTTTTCATTTCATACACACCTCTGTAAACGTGCAATAGTCTTTATCATAGAATAAAACCTTCATATCTCCGCTAAATTTTTTTTGTAAAAGCCTGTCTTTTATCAAGATTACTCTCACACAAAGAACCTTTAGGAATTTTAACTCGGAGAGAACACTTGCTTGACTTTGTTTTAATCTGGACTTTCTAGGCTTCTTAGCGAGATTTGGGCCAATGCACCCAAACCAGTTGGGTTTAGGGCATTAGGTGTAGAAACACCCTAGCGGACTTAATTACTCAAGTTACCTAGGTCCAAAAACAAAAGACAATTTGGCGTGAAAATCATGATGATTCAATACGAACGGAGATATAACTGGCAGTTCAATTATTTTTTGGATAAAAGACGTGTTTAGTGGGTTCGGTGTGCAATCATTCCAATCAAGTTTCAGATGGGTTATTTTTCAGACTTAGTTCCTGTAAGTGCACGGCGGCGCCCCGGCCGTCAATCCGACGCCGGAATGCGGAAGCGGTAATAAACTTTAATTTTGCGAACTTAGCAAACCGGCACCACCATGCACTAAACACCCGGATCGAACCATTAACAAGTCTAAGCTAACTACAAGAAGGGGAAGAGATATACCGAATGATCCGAGTCCTCCGGTCTTCTCGCCATCGTCCCGATCTCCCGCGGAAGGTCCTGTCTCCATGTCGTCGCCTCTTCGCCGGAAGGGCACCACATCGCCTGCATCTTTTACGGGCTCCCACCTCAATACCGAGGCAACTCGGGCGCGAAGCTGGCGAGTCGACGCGTCCAAGATTTGCTGTAGAATGTGTAGTGTAGAGCCTATGTCTCATTTGGGGTTTGTTGCCTTTGAAGATGATGGAGGAATCAAGATAAGAAAAATGGTGCTTGCATTTTTCTAGCATGAAAATGAGATCAAGAATGCCACACTCTCAAGAATGAAACTCTCATCTTATTTTCTTTCTCTCAACTATAGCCAACCTCATCAAGTGAGAATGGTGGAGGAATGAATATCAAACATAACAAGAAGAGAGGTGAGTGTAGGAGAAGAGAATGGGTGACCATATCCAAAACATCATGATAACCATCTCACATCAAACTCTAATCACTTCTAATCTCAATTTAATGCAAAAGGTTGATGTAAAGAGAATCATATGATGGTGGAAAAGAAAAGATGCCATCATAATCAATACATTTGCAAGAAACCCCTCCACAATGTGTTATTTGAAAACTTGCAAATAACACCCTCCATAGAAAAGTCCGGCCGCGAAAGAACAAAGGAAAACCGGCCGGAACGGAATGCAAACTGGCAACTCCAGAAAACTGGTCCCGTAATAAATTACAGGAAAACCCCGATACTGTGCATACACACCCGCATCTGTATACCGACCGGATACAGATGCAATGAGACAAAATCTACACTGTACTATACTAGGATCCGGCTTAAACCAAAACCGGCTAGTAATATCCGTTCGATCCTGATCCGTGCAATACCGCACGTATCCGATCGAACCTTGCCATATATCTATATGGCCTCTAGTACAAACCGTCCGATCCTGATCCGTGCAATTCCGCACGTATCTGATCGGACCCTGCCATATCTCCATACGGCCTCTACAGCGTTTCGCCCGAAAGCTTGATTAACTGAAAGTGTGGTGGACTCTAAAGACTCGTCAATACTATGGCTGTGGATTTAACCACTAGCACGTCAGAGGTATAAGCCAATTCGTGACGGGCCACCAGCTATTGACCAAAAGGGACGTCGATGAGCGAACTCATCCTGACACCCTACTGAGCCTGTCAGTGACAATATCCGTACAGTCCGGTCCGTTCGTCTATGAGCATCGCATGGCGGGCCTAGGGGTTTGGTAAAAGTCAGACCCCCAAAAGCGGTACAAGTCGTGTCGGAGTGTAGCCCAGAACACCCTGAGATACTACTGGAATACCTACCAGTAAATCTCCTGCCTTGGCCAAGGACTTTGTGTAATGGCTCTCCTAGACACAGCGCGACCTCACCCCCAATACCAGGAGAGACGAACCCCTGAAGATCCGCTCACTGCCTCCTTGTGGCTCGGGACTGTACCCAACTAAAACCTGTTTGCACGACTCCTTTGAGCCGTGGTAGGGTAGTAATCAAAGCACAGTGGGAACTCACACGAGACAAATGACGATCCTCAGGTCGATGAACTAACCTGTACACATGTCACCAGGGAACTGCTATCTGACGTCAGGTATAAGACCAACTAGCATGTTCCCGGCGAGTCCTGTCCGGTGTACTCATAACCCAATAAGCACCTGTATACATCTTAGGTGAACCAACTGACACCAGTGGCTTATGAGACCGGCCACCGCCCCTCGTCGGAGTCTCGACTGTATACACTAGTCTACTCTGGAGTATCGATGCCCAATCTCGAAACTCCCACGACTAGGGACCTTTTAAGGATGTGCTTATAGACTACCAGCTCCCACGTATATGATCGCCATCATACTGCCGGTAGTCAAGCAAGAATCCTAGGGGCTCTATCAACGTGCAATAGTGACCTGTCATGTCACATAAAGCAGTATACGATGATAAAGGTAAACCAGATAGCATACTATCATCTCGAGTAAGACTGTCCTACCGGGATAGGTCCTCCCTCAATCATTGCAATCACGTGCCTGTGATCCAATTATTGACTTTGAGGGCACTATCTCCAACAATCTCCCACTTGCACTCAAGGCTAATTATTGCGATGTCGCATACTCACAGCCCGTGTGATACCGAACACCCAACTCCTCTACTTGTCAGTCTCACAAAACTCGTTTGCGAAACTATTGCGTTCGAGGAATAGCCTCAGTGAGTGGATCCGCCTGTGGTGTTTCTTTCTATGTCTCTCTATATCTCACGTTCGCGGAGAAAGCCATCTCCCGAAATGAGCAATACCTGTCTTAGAATGTCTGGATGTCTGATGGGATCTAGCTCATAAATGAACTCCAAATCCAAACTTCTTAGACTGTATCGTCAACTGAACTTAATCAGTATCCTGCGCCATGCCTCCCTCAGTATTGTCTTGGACCATCTGTCCAAAATACTGCCCCTCGTCGGGAGGAAAACTATAACTCTGACAACCTCCTTGTCGTCCATGTCACCTTGGAAGCCTGGAATGATAACTGTCTCCCTTAAAGAGGCCGTCGTTATCAAATCCCTAGAACATACACTTATGTTCTAAAACTGCTTCCGACTGTTTCTCCAGGATTGGATCAATGTCAACTTATTGCATGTAATGCAAGAACAACATCTGGTGTGGTACTTGACATCTCATGATTGACTCAATTGCCTAAGCAAGTGATCTGCCAATCATGAACATCCCTCTCCCCTTTAGTCTATAAGACACCTTTAGAGAGGGTGACTCCATCACCTGCAGATATACTACCGTGCCCGGAGTCATCCATTCTAAATACTCATAGAATGCTGTCAAGGTACCCAGATTAGGAAACCACCCAAATATAGATCTAAAACCATAGATCTAGTAACCAGAATGTCGGATATAATATCCAAGTCCTATATGGAGAAACTACTGTGTGACGACCATAGTATAACCGATCGTAGTATAGGAATATCACTTCCTACTCTGTTTATGTCATCCAAAACCCGGATATCACACCCTACTACCTTCTCAACAGATCCATCCCCTATTCTGATGACGTCAAACCTATGACTGTCACATCAGAAATAGATGATCTATCTCCGCTATATCTGCTTTAGTCTATAAATAGACATAAGCCTGATGTCCACCAATGCTTCCGCTGCTCCCACTGACTACGACAACCCACTGGCAGAGTCATATAGACGTACACTTCTAAAACTAGTATAGAAAGACGCTATACTCATCCTCCCGCCGGGTCTCACAGTCTGGAACAACAGCAATGGTAAGTCTGGGTAAACAAGAACCTCTCTGCCACCGTCCTTGAGCATACCGAAGTACCTCTCGGGTGCCTGAGGTTACCCACCTTATCTGCGGAGTGGCCAATGGAATGTCAAACCAGATTGAATCTTTATGTTCCTATCAAATCATCAGTAATCGTTTGTGGTTCTGGAATCACTTCCAGTTCTACCATACTCCCACTACTATTTTCTGAAAAAATCCATTTTTAATCAAAACTGTGGAGAGTCAAGAACAATATCACTATTGATCTTCCAGATGGTAGAAAGTCAACCCTCGTCATAGCCTGGGTCAACCCACAAACAACCATTACAGAAACGTGCCTTGAGTTATCCAGAGTCTGGGTTTAATCATAAGCCAGACAACTCCCCGTATCTTAACATCGTTAAGATATGAACTGTTCTATATCCAATATAGAGCCAGGGGCACTGATTTAATTGAACCAGATTCAAATCATGCAGCTGTCTCCAGTGCATGTCAACTAAATGGAAGGAGGCCGATCAGCGTTACTCAACTTAGGAATGCTTCCAATTATGAGTAACCTGAAAGAGAAGCAATTTCTCTTTATCATTACTATCAACTGAATACCATACACAAGTATCTACATCTTCGATCACTTTGAAGAATCCCGATACTTGCTACACCTGGTTCTCTACTCTATTCAAATACCTATAACTCCTCAAAACTTAGACTCTGTGTTTCTACGAAACACATGTCTAAGAACTAAAAAAGTTAAAAGTAAACAGAATATAGTATGAGGACCAACCCCTCTGTCCTAATGGACACTGGACAACATACAATACTCTGTATAAGTCCGCTGAGTCTAACATCTCTTTTACTGTGTGTCGCAGGTTGAAAACTGTACTTATGGTTAAGAAGAATTACACCGCTGTTTATTGCTCCTTACCTAACCATCCACTGATATAGGTAAATGTCATCGACATAATATCAAAAGGTATATCTCACTCTATTAAAATAGACGTACAGATATATCAACTTGAAATTGGTACACAACAGCGGATATTCAAAACCAAATATTTGCCGACCGACAAACAGCCGAGGTGATCTCCTCAAATATCACCGATTACAACGAATCCTGATATAATGAGGATGATCACCCTATTCCCAATAACTTACTCCCACTCATCATCTGTAAAACCATACAGATGTGAGAATCAAACCTGGTAAATACATACCCTGGAGCAAGTGTCTAATCGGGAAATCAGTTTTCTTTTAACAGTACACAGTTGAACTGAAACATTGAAATGTTTCGATGGGGTATCCTGGTAATCCTAGTAATGCCTCTTCCATTATCCAGATTCACAAATATAACCGTATAATTCTTTGCCACCTCTCCAAATCCTTTTATATGTCTTTAGTCATTACTTTCTGCACACCCCTTAGGCCAAATGGTTTTCTTCCTTCCCTACCGTTCGGCACCAGCCTATGGTTTGGAAGAAGACTATCCAATAAGCATAATGGGTGTACTGTCCTAGTCCTAGGAGCACTCGCAATGCGAGAGAAGGTGAAGATAAAAGACAACCGAATAAACCTTATTCCTATTTCTCCTGGACCAGAATCCATCCTCGAACTGGAACAAGTTCCTTTCGAGTTCGTATATAACCATACGATGGATTATCCAATAAACTGGGATCTTCGTAGTGATACGGAGTGTCCTGGAGAAATACAAAGGTGATTTAGGATTGGCGAAGAAATACTTGGTTTGGTCGTGAATAGCAGTCGCAATTTACTTTGCCCTCTTACTAATCCCTTTCTTTGTCTGAACTTAATACCTTCTGTACACCGTTTAGGCTAACTGGTTTTCTTCATTCCCTACCGGTCGGCACCAGCCTATGGTTTGGAAGAAGACTATCCAATTTGCGTAATAGGTGTACTACTCCTAAACAAAGGAGCACTCGCAACCTGAGAGAAGATGAAAAGAAAAGACAATTGAATAGTCCTATCCGTTTTTCTCCAGAACCAGAAACCATCCTCGAAGTCCTTCGAGTTCGTATATAACGATACGATGGTTTTGTCCAATGGAAGTGGACGTTCGTAGTAATACGGGGTGTCCCGGAGAAAAGGGTAAAAGTAAGAGTGGCAATGAAGTCTGCAACTCTGACAATCCAAAAGCCAGTGTTAAGTAGGTTCGGTCAACTTGGTCACTGAGTCATAGTCTAGGGTCGGGTCAATGGTCGCTGCCAAAGAGAGAGAGAAAAGAAACACTCAGCGTGCACTCTAACCTAGATCAGAATGGTTGTCACTTTATCTAATCAGGAAACCTCCCACTGTAACTCAAATTCTTCTCCAAACCTGAAAGAAGAATTAGCCGGGATCACCCGAGGAGTAAACCAACTCATCAGTTGGAATCGGGATCCAACTATCATCGCATGACAACGTGACGGAATCCGCTCACGTTATCATACTCCAGAAGGTATGCGCATATCTGGCAAGTTTCAGTTCTTTTGAAACTCCCGATGTGGATTTTTGCCCCATGCCCTTATGACCTTGACTAAGGCCAACAAATCATAAGTCACATGTCAAGTTCTACCCGTCATTGTCCAGGTTGATTTGAACCCACCCGTACAAGCCCTTGACTAAGGCCAACAAGGCTATACGACTGTCCCAAACCAACGCATCTATCTATGCAGCATATGAATACCCAACAGCTACCAAACACTGTGCCTTGACTATAGCCAACAAACACAGCTTGAATACTATTGACTACCCATATGAAACGACGGATGGCTACGAATGGTTTCTGGCGAAAACCTTTAACGTAGTGAACTTGATATCGTTGAAGGAACGGATAGCTTTTTAGAAAATATAGTGACGAAAACCTTTACTAAAGAGGTCACTCCCGGTGAAGGGATCTCGGCTCTTTCCCCGTAGAATAGGGTGCAGGATATTCCAAATGAATACCACGATGCAAAGCAAAAGTAATCGGCTATAGTGAAGTTAATGCCCTGACGCAAACTTCTGTCCAAGGGGTCACTCCCGGTGAAGGGATCTCGGCCCTTGCCTCGTCGACTGAGGAGCAGGATATTCCAAATGAATACCACGATTCAAAACAAAAGTGAACGTCCTTGCAATAACAGCCTTTTGAAAAATGTTCCAACAACATCAGAATAGGTTTGTTTATCTTGCATTGATCCGAATCAACGTAGTCCCATCAATGGATCACACCACAAAGAACGAAAATATACTGACGTACGTATATGCCATCCGCATTCGCCTCTGGGTCCCGTCATCACCCGTTAGGTTAGCTAACTAACGGCAGAGCGGGGACTGGACTAGCGCGGATGAAAAACATATACAACATCTACTAATATATATACCAATATATTATATTCGCTCAAGGCGTGATAAAAATGCAACATCACAGAAATGTACAGCATCACAGAACAATACAGATATCTGGGATCCCCGGGTTTCACAGAGCCACTACTGAAACCCGACGTTCCCCTGGTCGTGTGGATAGTCTGTGCAATGAAATCCTAGACCCCTACGGGCGCGGCAAGTTACCCCTCCAAAACCTGAAGCGAGGCAGCCCCTTTCAGCTCCGTGAATGGACCACCCTGCACTTCACGGAATCCGGCAACTTGGGCACCCCTCCTGGGTCAACCTGTACCCCCTACGAGTGCGGCGAATAGCCCGCCAATCCTAGAGTGAAGCCCCCTCTGTCTCAATGCCATGAGATGCGGGCTTGTTGCCCTCTAGAACCCGGCCATCCGTGCACCCCCCGCGGGGTAATCCTAGTACAGAAAGTAAAATATACATACACCGGGTACATCGACCGCAACCAGGTCGTGCCCCAAAAGAATAATACAATCAGGCAGTGACGGCAGTCCACATGACCGCAACATCACAGCAATACATAGAACATCAACGTGAAAGTCACGTTCGCAAATCCGTCTAACCGGGCTATAGCAGCTAGACAGGATTTACCGATCGAGTGACATTCACGGTCGCAGATATAATGTAAATACTGTGAAATAATGTGTTTAAAATATCCGATCGATCAAAAATTAACAAGTGGGCCCCCAAGCAATACTGTAGCACTCAAAGAAATTCTTGGCCCAATATTAATATTCCAAAACCCCTATTTTCAGCCCACAAGCCCACTGCAGAAAAACGATGACATGATCCCTCATTCCTGCGGCGGAACCGCGGCCAAAGAGGGGTTATGGCCGCGGTTCCGCGGTCGTACGGAGGGATCGTGTTGTCGAATTTTTCCAGTGTTCTTAGAACTCCCTGCACATCATTCTGAGACAACCTGAAAAATTTTTGGACTCCAAAAAATTTCGACAGAAACTGATAGAGCTTGAAAATGCGGTTTCGGGATTTTGTTCGATCGGAAACGTAAAACACATTAAACCAAGCTAGACTATGTTAATGGCAAGGCTCTGATACCACTGTAAGTGCACGGCGGCGTCCCGGCCGTCAATCCGACGCCGGAATGCTGAAGCGGTGATAAACTTTAATTTTGCGAACTTAGCAAACCGGCACCACCGCGCACTAAACACCCGGATCGAACCATTAACAAGTCTAAGATAACTACAAGAAGGGGAAGAGATATACCGAATGATCCGAGTCCTCCGGTCTTCTCGCCATCGTCCCGATCTCCCGCGGAAGGTCCTGTCTCCATGTCGTCTCCTCTTCGCCGGAAGGGCACCACATCGCCTGCATCTTTTACGGGCTCCCACCTCAATACCGAGGCAACTATGGCGCGAAGCTGGCGAGTCGACGTGTCCAAGATTTGCTGTAGAATGTGTAGTGTAGAGCCTATGTCTCATTTGGGGTTTGTTGCCTTTGAAGATGATGGAGGAATCAAGATAAGAAAAATGGTGCTTGCATTTTTCTAGCATGAAAATGAGATCAAGAATGCCACACTCTCAAGAATGAAACTCTCATCTTATTTTCTTTCTCTCAACTATGGCCAACCTCATCAAGTGAGAATGGTGGAGGAATGAATATCAAACATAACAAGAAGATAGGTGAGTGTAGGAGAAAAGAATGGGTGACCATATCCAAAACATCATGATAACCATCTCACATCAAACTCTAATCACTTCTAATCTCAATTTAATGCAAAAGGTTGATGTAAAGAGAATCATATGATGGTGGAAAACAAAAGATGCCTTCATAATCAATACATTTGCAAGAAACCCCTCCACAATGTGTTATTTGCAAACTTTCAAATAACACCCTTCATCGAAAAGTCCGGCCGCGAAAGAACAAAGGAAAACCGGCCGGAACGGAATGCAAACTGGCAACTCCAGAAAACTGGTCCCGTAATAAATTACAGGAAAACCCCGATACTGTGCATACACACCCGCATCTGTATACCGACCGGATACAAATGCAATGAGACAAAATCTACACTGTACTATACTAGGATCCGGCTTAAACCAAAACCGGCTAGTAATATCCGTACGATCCTGATCCGTGCAATACCGCACGTATCCGATCGAACCTTGCCATATATCTATATGGCCTCTAGTACAAACCGTCCGATCTTGATCCGTGCAATACCACACGTATCTGATCGGACCCTGCCATATCTCCATACGGTCTCTACAGCGATTCGCCCGAAAGCTTGAGTAACTGAAAGTGTGGTGGACTCTAAAGACTCGTTAATACTATGGCTGTGGATTTTACCACTAGCACGTCATAGGTATAAGCCAATACGTGACGGGCCACCAGCTATTGACCAAAAGGGACGTCGATGAGCGAACTCATACTGACACCCTACTGAGCCTGTCAGTGACAATATCCGTACAGTCCGGTCCGTTCGTCTATGAGCATCGCATGGCGGGCTTAGGGGGTTGGTAAAAGTCAGACCCCCAAAAGCGGTACAAGTCGTGTCGGAGTGTAGCCCAGAACACCCTGAGATACTACTGGAATACCTACCAGTAAATCTCCTGCCTTGGCCAAGGACTTTGTGTAATGGCTCTCCTAGACACAGCGCGACCTCACCCCCAATACCGGGAGAGACGAACCCCTGAAGATCCGCTCACTGCCTCCATGTGGCTCGGGACTGTACCCAACTAAAACCTGTTAGCACGACTCCTTTGAGCTGTGGTAGGATAGTAATCAAAGCACAGTGGGAACTCACACGAGACAAATGACGATCCTCAGGTCGATGAACTAACCTATACACATGTCACCATGGAACTGCTATCTGACGTCAGGTATAAGACCAACTAGCATGTTCCCGGCGAGTCCTGTCCGGTGTACTCATAACCCAATGAGCACCTGTATATATCTTAGGTGAACCAACTGACACAAGTGGCTTGTGAGACCGGCCACCGCCCCTCGTCGAGGTCTCGACTGTATACACTAGTCTACTCTGGAGTATCGATGCCCAATCTCGAAACTCCCACGACTAGGGACCTTTTAAGGATGTGCTTATAGACTACCAGCTCCCACGTATATGATCGCCCTCATACTGCCGGTAGTCAAGCAAGAATCCTAGGGGCTCTATCAACGTGCAATAGTGACCTGTCATGTCACCTAAAGCAGTACACGATGATAAAGGTAAACCAGATAGCATACTATCATCTCGAGTAAGACTGTCCTACCGGGATAGGTCCTCCCTCAATCATTGCAATCACGTGCCTGTGATCCAATAATTGACTCTTAGGGCACTATCTCCAACAGTTCCAATTAAGGCATCAATAACATTCATTCATATTCACTTCACTTCATAAACTATTCTTGATATTACTTATTTCAGAACAAATCTATTTGATCCTCAGAAAATCATTTATCCATTTAAAAGTTTTTAGACATAAAAGACTTGTCATCTAATTTCCAAAACTCACGACACGTGTAGTGTGATGTAAAGACGTATATCAGATATAGTTAACTTCAAAGGAGAGTTATCTTTCAGGTTTTCAAAATCTAAAAATAAGATTTAGTTATTCTTATTTTATCAAAAAAAAACGTCGAAATGTTGAATCAGAGTCTTCCCACTAGCTAACTTGACAAAAAAGTTTTTATGTTTTTAGAAAATTTTCTGATTTTTATGGATTTTATGGATTTTAATATGCAGATGCAAAATATATATATGAATGCGAAGGTAAGAAATGCGTACCGAGCGTACCCTTAAACTTAAACTGGACAGTGTCCTCACTGTCATTGCATGAAGAGATCATTTGAAGGGTCAAAATTGTCGGTTAGATATACACATTTTTTTTTGTTTTAAAGAAAAGAAAAAGAGCAAAAATGGAAAAGAATATCCACAAATATATACAAAATGGTATATACATACCCCCAAACTTATTTGGAACAGTGTCCACTGTTCTTGGCTGGATAACCGAAGTTTGGTGGTAGGCAGAGGAAGATTATGCAGGGTAAACCGGCTCCTGTAAGAACAGGAGCTGTTCTGTTGGTTCGGCGCTAAGGTACGGTTTTAGTCGGTGTCCGTTCACTTTGAAAAATGAACCGTCCTTTGGATTCTCCAAATCCACAGCGCCATGCGGATACACATTCCGCACACAATACGGCCCTTTCCAGCGAGATCTGAGCTTTCCTAGATGGAAGTGTAGTCTGGTGTCGTAAAGTAGTACCTGTTGACCAGGTACGAAAGTTTTGCGCAAAAGGTGTTTATCGTGAAACACCTTCGTTCGGTTCTTAACGACAACCGCGTTATCGTAAGCCTCATCCCTAAGCTCGCTTAATTCGTTCAACTGCAGCTTCCGATGGCTGTCCGCATCTTCGAGAGACAGATTCAGCTCCTTTATCGCCCAAAATGCGCGATGCTCTATTTCGACAGGTAGGTGGTAAGCCTTTTCGTATATAAGCCGATAGGGAGACATGCCAAGATCGGTCTTATAAGCCGTTCGAAATGTCCAAAGGGCATCAGTGAGTTTCAGCGACCAATCTTTTCGGTTCTTGGAAACCGTCTTCTCCAGTATCTGCTTGATTTGCCGATTTGAAACTTCGGCCTACCCACAGGTTTGGGGGTGGTAGGGCGTAGATAGCTTATGATTAATGGAATATTTCCGCTTCAAGTTCTCAAAAGTCTTGTTGCAGAAATGAGTTCCATTGTCGCTAATGATCGCTCGGGGGTGCCCAAACCGGGAGAAAATGTTTTCTTTAAGAAACCTGACGACAACCTTGTTGTCGTTAGTCCGGATGGGCAGAGCCTCGACCCACTTAGAGACGTAATCAACAGCGAGAAGGATGTACAAGTTCCCAAAAGAGCTGGGAAATGGCCCCATGAAATCTATCCCCCAAACATCGAAAATCTCCACAACCAAGATTGGTTGGAGCGGCATCTCGTTCCTCCGGGATATCCGGCCCATGTGTTAGCACCGGGAGCAAGTCTTGCAATAGTCATGAGCGTCTTTGAAGAGTTGTGGCCAGTATAAACCACATTGCAAGATCTTCTCAGCTGTCTTTCTGGGGCCAAAATGCCCGCCACACGCTTGATCGTGGCAAAACGACATCACACTCTTGAATTCATCGTCAGGGACACACCGACGAGTAATCTGGTCGGGACAGTACTTGAACAGATAGGGTTCGTCCCAGTAAAAGTGTTTTACTTAGGATAAGAAGCGAAGTCTGTCCTGACTTGAACATTCAGTCGTTAGTAATCCTGTGGCCAAATAGTTCACAATATCTGCGAACCAGGGTTTGCAAGATACTGTCAAGAGCTGTTCATCCGGGAAAACGTCGTTGATCGGAATTGGAAGCGAAGGCGAAGAAGGATGTCGTGAGAGATGGTCGGCAACTATGTTTTCACATCCTCGTTTGTCCTTAATGACAAGGTCAAACTCTTGAAGCAAGAGGATCCAACGTATTAGCCGAGATTTTGCATCTTTCTTCGCAAAACGATGGCGCAGAGCAGAATGGTCTGTGTAGATAATGACTGGAGAACCGATGAGGTAGGGCCTGAACTTTTCTAAAGCAAATACAACAGCCAAGAATTCCTTCTCAGTTGTTGTATAATTGAGTTGGGCGTCGTTCAGAGTTCGTCTCGCATAATAGATTACGTGCGGCATCTTGTTGATGTGTTGTCCAAGGACAGCACCAATGGCAAAGTCGGATGCATCGCACATAATCTCAAACGGGTGCGTCCTGTCAGGTGAAGAAAGAACGGAAGCAGAAGTGAGTGAGCTTTTTAATGACTCGAACGCAGTCATACAGCTCGAGTTGAAGTCGAATGGCGTGTTCTTGGCCAGCAAAAGAGTCAAGGGCCTAGCAATATTGCTAAAGTCCTTGATGAACCGTCTATAGAAACCGGCATGGCCAAGGAAGGCTCGGATGTCTCGGACGCATCTGGGAGGAGGGAGATTGGAAATGACCTCAATCTTCGCTTTGTCAACCTCTATGCCATTTTGCGAGATGATATGTCCTAAGACAATACCTTCGCACACCATGAAGTGGCACTTCTCCCAATTCAAAGTGAGGTTCTTGTCCTTACATCGGGTAAGGACAGCATCGAGATGCAGCAAACACTCGTTGAAGGAATCGCCGAAGATGGAGAAATCGTCCATGAAGATCTCCAGGAATTTTTCCACCATGTCTGAGAAGATTCCCATTATACACCGCTGGAAGGTATCGGGCGCATTGCATAACCCAAAGGGCATGCGACGATATGCAAACGTGCCGAAAGGACAAGTGAATGTGGTCTTGTCCTGGTCTTTTTCGGCGATGGGAATTTGATTATAGCCGGAGTAGCCATCATGAAAGCAGTAGTACTCGTGTTTGGCCAATCGTTCAAGCATTTGGTCAATGAAAGGTAGCGGGAAGTGGTCCTTCCGCGTTGCGGCATTGAGTTTTCTGTAATCGATGCATACTCGCCACCCAGTTTGGGTGCGAGTAGGGATTAACTCGTTCGCCTCGTTAGTGATGACCGTTATACCTGATTTCTTGGGGACAACGTGAATGGGGCTAACCCACTGGCTATCAGAGATAGGGTAAATGATACCACTATCCAGACATTTTATGATCTCCTTCTTCACAGCGTCTTTCATGACTGGGTTGAGACGTCTTTGTGGATCCCTGGCTGGTTTGGCATCATCCATCAGATGAATGTGACGTTCAACGATCAGGGGACTAATCCCCTTGATGTCCGCCATGGACCAGCCAAAAGCTTGCCTATTGCTGTGCAAGACCGCAAGAAGGGCTTTCTCTTGCTCGGGAGGTAGAGAAGCCGAGATGATAACCGGGAGGGTCTCGTTCTCACCTAAGTAAGCGTACTTAAGGTGAGAAGGCAAAGGCTTGAGTTCGAGCGTTGGAGGTGAAACGATTGAAGGCAAGATTGGTGCAAAGGTCTCGAACTCAAAAGATTCCAGCAAAGGTTCAAAACGAGTGTAAGCGAACGAGTTGGATAGTTCAGGTAACTCATCCGGAAATTCGAAGGATTCAAACTCGGGTTGTGAGCGGCTAAGATCGTTCGAGAACGTGAAACACTCGTAGTCGTTATCGGGCGCAGAAACAGCAGCAGGTTCGAGGAGGAACTCACTAGTGGCGTTAAGGTTATCATGATCGAACAGAAACTCCTCGAATTCACACTCTTCATGGGTGATCTCCTGGATTGAGCAAACGTCCAGTATATGAGAATTAGGTTCGGAGGGCTTATTCCCCAACCTAAAAATGTTGAGTTCAATTGTCATGTTTCCAAAAGAGAGGTTCATCGAACCATAGTGACAATTGATCACAGCATTTGAGGTTGCAAGGAATGGCCGACCGAGTATCACCGGAATTTGATTCCGGGGGTTAGCTACAGGCTGTGTGTCTAATAGAATAAAGTCAACGGGGAATATGAAGTCCCCGACTTTGATTAACACATCCTCTAGCTCACCACTAGGATGGGTGATTGATCGGTCGGCCATTTGGAGACTACAGTGTGTGGGTTTCAGCTCTCCTACGCCAAATTGCTCATATACTGAGTACGGAAGCAGGTTAACACTGGCACCAAGATCTAATAGTGCGCGGTTGATGTTCTTATCCCCAATGGTAATAGAAATCGTAGGACAGCCAGGGTCCTTCCGTTTTCATGGTAAAGATTGGGTAAGAGCATCACTCACAGCACTAGCCAAGAAAACTTTCTTGGGTACCTGAGACTTCCTCTTTTTTTTGCACAAGTCCTTTAAGATTTTCGCGTAGGACGGGACTTGTTGGACAACATGTAAAAGAGGAATGTTAATGTTAACCTGCTTAAATAACTCCAGAATCTTCTCCATTTGTGGATTTTGTTTATTAGACCTCAACCGGTTTGGAAATGGGACGTTTTTAAAATTGGTTGAGTCTAATGCTTGTGGAGGAGATTGTGGAGTTGGAACGGATCCCAGAGCTGGTGTTTTCGTGGAGTGAGAAGTGGGTCCGTTCAGAGCAGAAGAAGAAGAGGAGGAGCCTTCTGACGAATGGAGAATAGGCTCAGAAGACGAAGAAGAAGAAGAAGAAGAAGCAGCGGCCGGGGTGTCATCGTCGATTCGTGTGCCAATGTTGTTTTGCAGCATCCTTCCTGATCTCAATGTGGTCACGGCACTCACATTATGATTCTGTTGTTCAAGAGCAACAAGTACATTATGTGGGTGACCGGGATTTGGGAGTGGCTAGGACTGGAGCTTCCCATTCGCTCGCTCGCTTAAGGCCGCATTCAGCTGTGCAATCTGGGCCTCGATGGTCTTGATGCTTTGCCCGTGAGCGGCAGTGTGTTGCACTAAGGACTGAATGGAAGACTGGATGTTGGCGGGGATTGTGTCGATTGTTTAACGAACGCCTCCAGACTTCGTTCGAGCGAGGAAACCTTATCGTTGTTTGACGGAACAAAGTTGTTTTGGGGAAAAGAATTGTTGGGTGCAAAGTTGTTCGTCTGATTTTGAAAAGGTTGGGGTTGGAAGGGCTGCTGAAACTGATGTTGAGTTTGTTGTTGCGCTTGTTGTTGCGGCGGAGGGGGCCTTTGGAAATTGTTGCCCTGGAATTGATGCTGATTCTGATTCCAGGCGAAATTGGGGTGGTTCCTCCAACCGAGATTGTAGGTGGAAGATATGGATCATTCCTCGGTCTTTGCTGAAATACAGCATTAACCTGATCCTGTCCTTGCGATGGTGGATTGTAAGGACACTCTTCGGTTAAGTGAGAAGGATCGGAACAACAAGCGCAAATGGTACGAAGGGGAAGAACAGGGGTAGGAGCAGGAGAAGAAAATTTGCTCTCTATCGCTTCAAGCTTTCTCGTTATTGCAGCCATTTCAACTTTCATCGCAATAGAGATATCAAGTTGGTGAATTCCTACCCTAGACCGACCGGTAGAATTGGAGGTAGAAGAAGAAGAAGTCGGTCCGGTACTCTCCCAGTTTGCTCCGCAAGGTCGTCGAAGAATTGCTACGCTTCCTCGTCAGATTTCGGTAGGAAGTGGCCCTGACAAATGGTTTCCAACAACTGCTTGGTTGCTGGGTTCAGGCCCTCGTATAAGGTTTGGCGAAGTTGCCATTTCTCTATACCATGGTGAGGACACTGAACAAGAAGGTCTTTATACCGGTCAAAGCACTTCCAGAAGGGTTCAGAAGGAAGCTGAGAGAATTGGTTGATTTCGTTACGGATCCTTGCGGTTTTATGATTCGGATAGAATTTTTTGAGAAACGCTTTAACAAACTTATCCCAACTGGTTATGGAGTGGGAAGCGGTGCTATACAACCATTTTTCAGCAAGATCGCATAAAGTGAACGGAATGACCCGTAGCCGTATAGCATCGTCCGACAGTTGGGTAGTTTTCATCATGGCACAAACGTTTTGAAATTTATTGATGAAGATATAGGCATCTTCAGATTCAAGCCCATGAAATCGCGGAAGCATGTTGATGAAGTGGGGCTTAATTTCAAAATTATCCCCATTGGCCGGTGGAAGAGAGAGACAGGTGGGAAGTGCAGAACGAGTGGGATAGAAACGATCCTGGAGCGCGATTCGCTGCGGCGCTACAACAGGCGGTGGTGGTGGGTTATTTGCCTCCATAGGAGGTGGAGTCAATCCAGGGGTAGTCAAAGAGATGTTTGGATTAAATCCTGACATCGCGGAAGAAGAGGTTGGTGATGGCGAAGGTGAAGATGTATGAACAGAATTCCGGTCAACGTCGGTGTTGGCCGGCAAAGGTAAGGGTGAAAGAGGAGTGGACGGAGTTTCGACGTCTGAGTCGATCGCGTAGTCGGTAGCGACTAACGTAACGCGGACTAGGCGGGCGCTAGTGTCCCGAGTCCAAGCGGACATACACTAAACGAGTTTAGTATAGTCAAAGCGGAGAAGGTGAGGGTAAGAAAATGTCAATGGAGAAATACGATGGGTGGTGGGTAAAAAATGGATTCTGGCGACAAAGGGCAAGTTTTTATAAAAGTTTTAGATTTTTTCCTTTTTTTTCTTTTTTTTAGAAAGAGCTTTACAGAAATATGTACGGATTTACGGCTTCAAGCAATCACAAAAAAGATATGCACAATCACACCTAGATCTAGGGTCACCTAGGTCAGCTAGATAGCTCCTAACTGTTCCAAAGGGCTAGAAACAGGACCTCAAACCGCCTCTTCTCCAACAATCGCGGCTAGGTAAGTGCCAGGTAAGTGGGAGGCTCCCCACTACGTAAGTAGTGGTCTTAATTAAGTAACCACTTGCCTTCGACACACTTGCCTAGACACCGCAAAAGTCAGGATAGGATAAATGGCCGATGCCTGTAACTAGTCCTCTGTCCTATTGAGCGCGAAGTCCTTAGGGCTGAGTCTAGTATTTTTTAATTAACAATGGTCAATGCATATGCTTTTTGTGATTTCTGGGGTCCTGGGAAGGGTGATGAAATCCCCACCCAATCTGAATTGGTTTAAAGCCTCTTAAGTCCGTATTAATGAATGCAAAGCGGTAACAAATCAACTGCAAAAAAATTTTATTTTTTAGCGCGGCGCAAAGAATCCTGCACAAGAACAGTTTATTGGAAGGGGGAAGAGAATTTGCGCAAAGAATGCTGCAGAAAACACTGTTTATTGGAGTCCAAAGGAGTGGGAGAGAGAAGTTAAACTCACCAAAAAAAATTAGCACTCTGAAAGCACTAAATGGTCGCGGTTCCGCGGCCAAACACGTGCTAAGGCCACGGTTCCGCGGCTATGTGGAGGGATCGGGGCTTCAAATTTCTGGTGTGTGCTGTTGTGGCTGTCCTCTACTTGTCTGTATGTCCTGAATCTTGATTTGTTCACTGCAGCCGCTCCAGATTTTCACTGTAGACCGTTGGCTCCGTCTTGAATCTGTCGCGGTGTAGCCACGAAATATGGGTCTATCTTCCCACGTCTTTGGCACTGAACTCGAACTTCGTATATCCCACGTCTTTGGCACTGAACTCGAACTTCGTATTATCCTGCACACTTGCACAAAAACTAATCAAAAATAACAAGATGGTTTTTTTTTACAATGTATATTTTTTTTGTTTTTTTTTTCGGTTAGCTTTATATTCACAAATTAATCCGAAATTACACAAAGAAATAAACTACCGTCTCCCCGGCAACGGCGCCATTTGATTGTTATAGATTCTGCGTTTTCAAGTTTAGTTAATTACCGCAATCAAAACGGTTTTGCTTGTAGCTAGCCGGTTGAGTACGGGTCGTCCGCAGGGAGATAGGAATCTTTTTCTATGTGCTTTAACGAGTTAAGTCCAATTTTCCAGATTTGTTTCTGATTAACAAAGTGTAAAAATGATATGTAAAGAGAGCTTGTTAGGGTTAGGATTAGGTTAGTTTGAGTTAGGAGTCGCTCACTTCTTTCGTTGCCACTCTTAATATCGGTGTTACGGTAATCGACAACAACGGGGATTAGCACGACTAGGAAGGAACTTGCGAGTATAAGCTAGGCTTTCCAACGCTTAAGTTCTTCTTATTGGTGCTTGTCCGTCCATTCTTGGCTCTTAGCCATAACCTCCGGTTAATTCAACCACATCCGGTCTCACTACGGAATCACTGCAATCATGTAGGATAGGGTGCCGTAGGGAGCGGATTGTGGTTCAATTAACGGGAGTCGATTTAAGATGTTGGGCAAGGAAAGAGTGAGAGAGATTTCCTTCTCTCAAACTTCCCTTATCCTACCCTAACAAGTATGGAAATTACTCACCCATTACAAGAAGAACGAAAAATAAAACAAAGGAGGAAGATAGAAAGAAAGAGATTAGAAGATAACAACTAGCTATTTGCGACCTCACCTTGGCAAGGATCAAGCGTAAGCATCATGGTTGTTTAAGGATAAAGGAAAAGAGAAAAGAAAGAAACAACAATAAATAACAACAACTACTTATCAATTAAAGATTACAAGCAATTAACATAACAAGAGCAAGACAAGTATAATAACAAAAAGAACTTCTTTATTCATCATCCTTCACTCACAAAAGCTCACTACAAGTTTTTCAATGGAGAAGAGATGAGAAGAGGAAGAAGAACAACAAGTATTCTAAAACCTAAAATACAAGATTAAGCACCCTTGGCTTTGGCAAGTTCTGGACTATTTATAGGCAGGAAGCTGGAAACCTAGGGAAAGAATCGGGCTCCACATAGAATGACCAAATTTCCCCTAAAATATTTCACTCTGAAGAGACCGTACGGCCGCGGTTCCACGGCCTAAGCCTTCTAATGCCGCGGAACCGCGGCCGTTTAGAGGGATCGTGCCTTCATTTTTGGTGGTGCTCCTTGGTTTGCTGTGCCCTTTATTCTGGTATATGTTTTTTCTCAGAATGTTTTCATGATTTTTCCAGAATTTCTGTTGAACAAAAAGGTGATGAATGTGGATCTTTTTGTCATGATTTCCTCGAGCTCCGCGTAGATTTCTTGGATTTTGTGTTGCCATTGAGCCTTGTGCATGAAAATGACAATCGATTTGCCCTTTTGTCTTCTTAAACTGGTGTGTGGCAACATACGGATAAAGAACAGAGACCCGTGTTTTATCTGTGGTTGGCAGGAATTCGGATTTTGTCGTGCTTTTCCATGAATTTCATCGTTTAGAGCCGAGAACCTGTATCCTGCAATTGACTAGCAAACACGGTTCAACAGTACCTACCGATAAGCAATATGATAAAAATTGGGAAGTATAAAAATGCAAAAATCTGATATGAACAGGTTTCATTTCAGTCGCAAATCAATCCCGACGTTCTCGGTCTTGTGGATTTCCTGTGCAATGAAAACCTGGACCCCTACGAGCACGGCTAGTTACCTGCCAATCCCAGAAGTGAGGCAACCCCAATCATTAAAGTGAATGGGCCACCCAGCACTCCACGGGATCCGGTAACTTGAGTGCCCCTCCATGGGTCATCCTATATCCCCTACGAGTGCGGCGAATAGCCCGCCAATTCTAGAATGAAGCCTCATCCGTCTCAATGCCATGAGATGCGGGCTTGTTACCTTCTAGAACCCGGCTATTCGTATACTACACTGCGGGGTAATCCTAGTATAGAAAATAAAAATAATATGTACAATGGTGACATCGACCTCAACCCGGTCGTGCCCAAAACAAAAAATATACAACAGGCAGTGATGGCTGTCCACATGTTGGACGCTCGCCCCGCAATAACAAATGTACAAATGAATCTCAACTATACCAATAACATTGCACCACAAGCTATCCTCCACGACTATCCAACCACTACCACAGCATAAACACAGAACATCAACGAGAATGTCATGTTCGCAAACCCGTTTAAAAGAACATATAGTAGTTATACGAGTTATACCGATCAAATGACATTCACGGTCGCAGATAGTAATGTATGCACTGTAACAATTAAACGGTGTTAAAATTAACGACTTCGAAATGCCCCGTAAAGCTCCAAACTCAATGATAACAGAATATCCAACTTGGGCAAAAACAAACAACACCTGAAACCCAAAATCAAAGAGACAAGAACACAGACAAAAACCCAACTGAATTCCACTCCAGAAAACTGGTGGGGCCGGTTATTTTGCAAGTTTGGCCGTCCACAAGTAGGTGGAATCGTCTCATTTTTTGTCTGTGTTCATCTCACAATGAAAGGAGCACTCTGCAATTGTTAAAAAAATTTTAGAGCCTCAGAAAATTTCGACAGAAACTTGGATTTCCGTTTCGTGTTTCGGAGTTATTTCAATTTCGTTACTTTAACATTGTTTAAACCTTCTAGTATAGGGTTTATAGGCTGGCTCTGATACCATGAAAGGTTATGCTAACGCCCTGGCCATCAACCGAGGCCGATTGCGGAACAAATTTTTTTCTAACGATGTAAACTTGGCGCTAGAATAACCCTAAACCGGATCTACCATAAACCTAACTAGCAACTAAAGAAACTATCTACTGTGAAAGAAGTTTATACCATGAGACTCAAGTCCTTCGGGTCTTCACTCCTCTCCTTTAGCATGCTCCTAGTGGCCTCCATGATCGAGCTTGATCGACGGCTTCCTCACGTCAAACATGATCCACCCAAGAGTGTCTACTTTGGGCTCCTACATTTAAACTAAGGTAACTAGGTCACTTAGTTTGCTAATCTAAGTAACCTAGGTGATGTAAAGAGTGATGATGGATTAATTGGTCTCAAGAACCCTAAGTTTCTCAACACATGAGACTATTAGGGTTTGAGATAGAAGAGGAAAGGTTGGAGGAGATGAGAGTGTTGTAGAGAGCAACACAAGAAAACTCAAGTGAAGAATGGCTAAGTCTTGTGACTAATAAAACAATCATGCCAAAGATAATAATAAAAAATTATCTTCATCACAAAATATCTAGATATTTTCTACAAAATGTCTAGATGCCACCTTGCCTCAATAGTAACCCATGATTCACTAATTGAGTCAACAAGTAGCCATGCTTCACATAATAAAAGTCAACACCTCATACCTCCACCTCATATAACATTTAATCATAAAGATTAAATAACAAATGAGGTGTCATCTTCTAGAAGCATTCTTGTAAAAAATTACAAGAATACCCCTCATCCGTATATACATACCCGTATCCGTATTCCGAAAAATAAGAATACAAAAAAGACGAAAATAATCCAATAATATAATACTAGGATCCGGCTTAAACCAAATCCCGCTAGTATTATCTGCCTGAACATCATACATGCACAAGTACACGTATATGATCGAACCCTGCAGTAAAACCATACGGCCTCTATATCGTTTCGCCTGAAGCAGAGAAACCCTCTGTGTGGGACTCTAAAGACTTGACAGTACGCCGGCAGTGCGTTACTGGATAAATCCATAACCACAAGCACATCAACGGCACTAGCTGTACGTAACGGCTACCCGGGTATTTGTCGAAAAGGAAAGCTGTCGAGCAAACTCAACCAGATCCCTACTGAGCCTATCCGTGACAATATCCGTACAGTCCGGTCTCTTCGTCTAAGAGTATCGCATACCGGATCTTGGGGATGGTAAGCGTCAGACCGTAATAACCCGATAATTCATGCTGATGCGGCCCAGGACCAATCTGGGAAACTACTGATCAACCTATCAGTAAATCCCAACTGCTTTGGCCAAGGTCTTATGGTCCTGACAAATCGAACATAGTGCGATATCAACTCCCAATACCTGTAGAGACGAATCCCTGACAGTCACTTACTGCCTCCATATGGCTCGGGACTGTACCCAACCAAAACCTGTTTGCACGACTCAGTAGAGCCGTGGTAGGGTAGTGATCAAAGCACAGTGGGAACTCACACGAGACAAATGACGATCTCTGGTCCAAAGACCAACCTATACACATGTCACAAGAGAACCGCCATCTGACAATAGGTATAATACCATCTAGAGGTTCTCAGCGAGTCTGTCCAGTGTACTCACCCCTAGTGAGCACCCGTATACAATCTTAGGTGATCACACCAATGGTTATGGGACCAACCACCGCCCCTCGTCGGGGTCTAGAAACGTACACGCAAGTTTACTCTGGAGTATCGATTCCCGATCTCGATACTCCTACGACTTGGGACATTTAAGGATGTGCTTATAAACTACCCAGCTCCCACAAGTATGATCGCCATCACAACGCAGGTAGTCAAGAAAGATCCTACGGGCTTTATCAATATATAACCGCAATATGTAATAACGTGTATAACATATGCCATGTTAGGATAAAGTCAAACCATAATAGTATACTACTATATCGAGTCTTTATCAATATGTGCAAGCTGGATAAAGAATAAAAACAAATACACACATCTTGTTAAAGACAACTGAAATAATATACTATATAACTGAGCAAGATCGTCCTGTACATACATATCCCCAACATCCATATGTATACATATACAATAATAGCCTCTAGGGCAATCATATCCAACACGAGTAAACCGGCAGCCGATTTCTTCCACCTTTTAGGGCCAGAGCTAGCACTAGTAGAAGGGCGCTTCCTCCCTTTCGGCACTTTTACACGGCGCTGCGTAACATCGCCTTCGGTATCCGCATTTGGTGACGCCGCTGCTGGTACTTTATCAGGAATCTCTGCCTCGTCTCTAGAGCGTACTGACATACCAGCTGTACGGCGGACTGATTCCGCTCGAGCGGCTTTAGGAATAAGCACTGAATCATTGTCGCTTAGAGGAGGGTGAACAACCGACCGTGGCCGCAACAGGACGCTGATGGCTTGAGCTGGACCAGAGGGTTTACACTCGTAGATCACCCTTCTCTCCTATGCGATGATGGGACTAACCCGGTGGCGATACCAGCCCTTGAAGGGTCCCACGCGCCTTGGAACATAGTCAGGCTCGGGAATCATAAATAGGGAACCAGTATTTAACCTCATGAAATGATGGATAACGTCGCGGGTGGCCCTGTTAGTGATATATTCCATAGAGGCCATTATTGTATCATACTAGATTGTATATTACATTTTGGAAGCTTGGTATATTCACTGTTGTAATAACAGTCTTGCTCAAAATGGTAGTATGCTACTTGGTTTTATTCTAACTCAATATGTACATGTGTTTCTTTTAGCATATCGCTTATACATATTGGTAGAGCCCTTAGGATCTTTGCTTGACTACCAGCGTTGTGATGACAGTCACACTAGTGGGGGCTGGGTAGTTTATAAGCACATCCTTATACAGGTCCCTAGTCGTAGGATTATCGAGACGGGGCATCGACTCCAGAGTAGACTAGTGTATACGCTTCTCATCCAAGCAGGGGAGATGGTCTGTCCCACAGCCATTGGTACGTCATACCGGTGATAGTATACAGGTCCTCATTGGGTTATGAGTTACACTAGGAACTGCTGGTTAGTATTATACCTATCGTCAGGTAGCAGTTCCCGGGTGGCATAAGTACAGGTTAGTCCGTTGACTTGATATCACTATTCGTCTGAAGTGTGTTCCCACTGCGCTTAGATTACTACCCTACCACGGCTCAAAGGAGTAATGTAAACAGGTAGTGGTTGGATGCAGTCCCGAAACACTTGGAGGCAATAGCGGTTAGATTGGATTCGTCTCTCCCGGTATTAGGGGTTGATATCGCGTTGTGTTCGGAAAGCCATTACACAAAGTCCCTGGCCAGGGCAAGCGAGATTTACGGGTAGGTACTCCAGTAGTTTCTCAGGGTGTATTGGGCTCTACTTCGGCATGACTTATTGCGCTGTTAGGGGTCTGGCGTTTACCATCCCCCTAGGCTTGATATGCAAGTATCTTAGACGAACAGACCGGACTGCACGGAGATTGTCACAGATAGGCTCAGTATGAGTCCGGATGAATTTGCTCATCGGCCTTCTTATCGACAGATACCTGGGTAGGCGTTATGTGCAGCTAGTACCACTGAAGGACTTATGGTTAAACTTACTGCCAGCATACTTTAGAGTCTTTCGTGTCCCACACAGAGGGTTTCCCCTGCTTCGGGCAAAACGATGTAGAGGCCGTATGGTTTTACGCCAGGGTTCTGATCACATACGTGTACTGGCTACACTGATGTTGTTCGGACGGATAATACCAGTGGGCTTTGGTTTAAGCCGGATCCTTGTATTATATTATTGGATTATTATTATCTCATTGTATTCGTATTTTCGGAATACGAATACGGGTATGTATATACAGTGAGGGCATTCTTGTAATTTCATAAGAGATCCTTCTAGAAGAGGACACCTCATTATTTGGTTTATCTATTTTGAGAAATATATTAATGAGGTGGAAATTGGAAACATCCATGGTATGGGGTGAAGCATGGCTCTTTGTATTTGTTTATTAGTTTGGACTCACTATTCAAGTATGGTTGATATTTTATATTGAAAAATATTGCATGGTTGAATGCATGAAGTGTGTTAGCCATTCTTCACTTGCCATAACCTTTGCCCATTTGTTCATTCTCTTTCACTCTCCATACTTTCCTCGCCTTCTTCCTCAAAGACCCTAACCCTCACATGAGTTGTGAACCCTAGGGTCTCATGAGATAAAATACTCTATTAGATACTCTACATCTTCTAGGCTACCTAGCTTAGCGAACTAGGTACCCTAGTTACCTCGGTTTAAAGGTTGGAGCTTGAGGTATAGACTCTCGGGTGTATCATCTCCGACACGAGGAGGCCGACGATCAAGCGCGATATGGATCTTCGAGGAGCTCAAGGAGAGGAGGAGAAGAAGACCCGAAGGACAAGGTTCTAGGAGGTATAAAACTCTTATCGAGTAGTTAAACCACCAAGTAGATTTAGCTAGTTAAGGTTTCTGTTAAGATCCTGGAGTGTAGTCGGTGTTGCAAAGGATGAAAAATCGTTTTTTGTAAATTCCAGGATCTTAACAGAAACCTTAACTAGCTAAATCAACTTGGAGGTTTAACTACTCGGTAAGAGTTTTATAATTTCTAGAACCTTGTCCTTCAGGTCTTCATCTCCTCTTCTCTTTGAGCTCATCGAATATCCGGATCGCGCTTGATCGTCGGCCTCCTCATGTCGAAGATGATCCACCCGAGAGTCTATACCTTAAGCTCCAACCTCTAAACCGAGGTAACTAGGGTACCTAGTTCGCTAAGCTAGGTAGCCTTGAAGGTGTAGAGTATCTAATAGAGTATTTTATCTCATGAGACCTAAGGTTCACAACTCATGTGAGGGTTAGGGTCTTGAGGAAGAAGTAGAGGAAAGTATGGAGAGAGAAAGAGAATGAACAAATGAGCAAAGGTTATGGAAAGTGAAGAATGGCTCACACACTTCACTCATTCAAGCATGTAATATTTTCCAATAGAAAATATCAACCATGCTTGAATAGTGAGTCAAAACTAATAAATAAATACAAAGAGCCATGCTTCACCCCATGCCATGGATGTCTCTAATTTCCACCACATTAATCTATTTCTCAAAATAGATAAACCAAATAATAGGGTGTCCCCTTCTAGAAGCATCTCTTGTGAAATTACAAGAATGCCCTCACCGTATATACATACCCGTATTCGTATTCCGAAAAATACGAATACAATGAGATAATAATAATCCAATAATATAATACTAGGATCCTGCTTAAACCAAATCCCACTAGTATTATCCGTCTGAACAACATCCATGTAGCCAGTACACGTATGTGATCGGAACCCTGCCGTAAAACCATACGGCCTCTACATTGTTTTGCCTGAAGTAGGGAAACCCTCTATGTGGGATTCTAAAGACTCAATAGTACGCTGGCAGTGGGTTTAACCACAAGTCCGTTAGCTGTATTAGCTGTACGTAACGGCTACCCAGGTATCTGTGGATAAGAAGGCCGATGGGCAAACTCATTCGAACTCCTACTGAGCCTATCTGTGACAACCTCCGTACAGTTCGGTCTTTTCTTCTAAAGATACTCGCATATCGAGCCTAGGGGGATGGTAAACGTTAGACCCCTAATAGCGCAATAAGTCATGCCGAAGTAGAGCCCAATACACCCTGAGAAACTACTGGACTACCTACCAGTAAATCTCACTTGCCCACGCCAGGGAATTTGTGTAATGGCTTTCCGAATACATCGCGATATCAACCACCAATACCGGGAGAGACGAATCCTATCTAACCGCTACTGCCTCCAAGTGCTTCGGGACTGCACCAAACTACTACCTGTTTGCACAACTCCTTTGAGCCGTGGTAGGGTAGTAATCTAAGTGCAGTGGAAACACACTTGAGACGAATAATGATATCAAGTCAATGGACTAACCTGTACTCAAGCCACCCAGAAACTGCTACCTGAAAATAGGTATAATACCAACCAGCAGTTCCTAATGTGTCCGTCCAGTGTAAATCATAACCCAATGAGCAACTGTATACTATCTCCGGTACGACGTACCAATGGCTGTGGGACAGACCATCTCCATTACAGGGATGAGAAGCGTATACATTAGTCTACTTTGAAGTATCGATGCCCCATCTCGATAATCCTACGACTAGGGACCTATATAAGGATGTGCTTATAGACTACCCTGGCCCCCACTAGTGTGACTGCCATCACAACGCTGGTAATCAAGCAAAGATCCTAAAGGCTCTACTAATATGTATAAGCGATATGCTAAAAGAAACAAATGCACATATTGAGGCAGAATCAAACCAAGTGGCATACTAACATTTTGAGCAAGACTGTTATTATAACTGTGAATATCCCAAGCTTCCAAAATGTAATATACAATCCAGTATGATGCAATAATGGCCTCTAGGGCATATATCACTAATAATCTCCCACATGAACTAAGGCCATGTATTGGCATATCGCAGACCTATCATCTCGATTAGCCTCTCGAATTGTGTCTGAGGGATGGCCTTTGTGAGTGGATCTGCATTGTTGTTCCCTATCTCTACTCTCCGTACCTCAATCTCCTGGTGATCAACAATCTCCCTGATCAGGTGCAACCTTATCAAGATGTGTTTGGACTTCTGATGGGACCTTGGTTCCTTCGCTAAAGTTATAGCGTCGTTGTTGTCAAAATACAGTGGTATTAGATCAAAAATAGACGGAACCACCTGAAGCTCTGTCACGAAATTCCTCATCCAGACTGCTTCTTTCACGGCGTTACATGCAACGTTATACTCCGCTTTCATCGTCGAGTCAACAACGGTGTCCTCCTTGGAGTTCTTCCAACAGACTGCCCCTCTATTGTGGGTAAAAACATAACCCGACATGGACCTGGAGTCATCCTTGTCACTCTGGAAGCTGGAGTCGGCGAAGGCCTCGATCTGGAGGTCTTCACTGCCGTACACCAAGAACATCTCCTTAGTCCTTCTCAGGTATTTGAGAATGTTCGTCGCAGCTGTCCAGTGCTTCTCCCTGGGTTTGACTGATACCAGGTTACAACGCTCAGTGCGTAAGCTACATCTGGTCTGGTACACAACATCGCATACATTATAGAGCCTACCGTAGAAGCGTAGGGTATAATAGTCATGCGATTCCTTTCCAAATTAGTCTTGGGAGACATCTCTTTGGAGAGGGTGATTCCGTGACAGGACAGTAGATTACCGTGCTTGGAGTCATCCATACTAAATCTTTTCAGTATGGTTTTAATGTACCTGAACTGTGAAAGTCTCCATGGAGGAGGCATCACCTAGGTTTTTCATGGAGAACGTTTGTGACAAGAATCATTTGACTGATTGTAGCATAGGAATGCCATTTCCTATCCGGAGAATGTCGTCCACGTACAAGATGAGGAATACCACAGTTCTTGCTACAATTTTACTATAAATGCATGGTTCATCTGGATTTTTGATAAAGTTGAATTCCTCGACCGTCTCATCAAAACAGATGTTCCAACTCCGCGATGCCTGCTTTAATCCATAAATGGATTTAAGCAACTTGCACATTTTTCCGCTGCTCCCACTCTTTATGAAACCGTCCGGCTGATCCATATAAACACTTTTCCATATTTCCACTCAGAAAAGCGGTCTTTACGTCCATCTGCAAAATTTCATAATCGTGGAAGGCAGCAACGGAAAGAAGGATCCGAACGGATTTGAGCATAGCCACTGGAGAAAATGTTTCATCATGGTCCAAACCAGGTCTTTGACGAGAACCTTTTGCAACAATTCTAGCCTTATAGGTTTCAACTTGTCCATCTACACCAGTCTTCTTTCTGAAGATCCATTTGCAGCCTATGGGTTTTACCCCTTCTGGAGCAATGTCCAAAGTCCATACTTTGTTGGTGTACATGGACTCCATTTCCGTCCGCACTGCATCCAGCCATTTTACCGAGTCTCTGCTCCTAATGGTTTGCTGGAAACTGGTTAGCTCATCATCGTCGATGATGCAACCCTCTCTATCCCCGTCTATGAGAAAACCGTAGTATCTCTTCGGCAAATGAGACTACCTACTAGTTCTGCAGAGTGGCACGGGGATGTCCGGTTCTTTCGAAACATCCGGTTCCACCATGCTTTCAGTAATAGCTTGTGGTTCTGGAATTTCTTCCAGTTCTATTATGTTCCTACTTATTTTTTTTCAAGAAATTGAGTTTCCAAAAAGTGGGCATGTCGAGAAACAAAGACCTTTTGTTCCTCCACGTAATAGAAAATATTCTCCCTGGAGTTCTTTGGGTATCCCAGAAACTTACACAGTACTGAGCGTGCCTCGAGCTTGTCCGCATGCTGCTTTTTTACAAAAGCTGGACATCCCCATATCTTTAGATACTTAATAGGGTTTCTTCCCACTCTACATCTGATATGGTGTGGTAGGCACTGACTTAGTAGGAACCTTGTTCAAAAGATATACAGCTAATTCTAGTACATAACATCAGAAGGATCATGGTAACTCAGCGTTACTCATCATGGAACGTACCATATCCAATATAGTTCGATTCCGTCTTTCCGATACACCGTTGTGTTGAGGTGTGTATGGAGGAGTAAGCTGAGAGAGAATTCCATTCAATTTTAAGTAATCTAGGAACTTGTCACTTAAGTATTCACCACCTCGATCAGATCTAAGTGTCTTGATACTTTTGCCGGTTTGTTTTTCCACTTCATTCTTGTATTCCCGGAATTTCTCAAAGGCCTTGGATTTATGTTTCATCAAGAATACATGTCCATACCTTGAGAAATCATCCATAAAAGTAATGAAGTAGGAATAACCACTTCTTGCATGTGTAGACATTAGACCACATACGTCGCTGTGTATGAGTCCCAATAGCTCACTGGCAGTTACCCCGTGTCCAGTGAACAGAGGCTTTATCATATTTCTTTTGAGACATGATTGACAAGTTGCATAAGACTGATATTCGAACGGGTCTAAATATCCCTCTTTATGTAACTTCATCAACCGTGTTTCATTGATATGACTAGTCTACAATGCCATAAGAAAGCCTGATTTAATTCTGGAGACTTTCTTTTGAGTGTGTTCTGAACGTTGAAAAGCTGAGCTTGATTTAATCTGTATATACCATTATCTAGTATCCCTGGCCCAATCAAACTTTGATTAAGGTGGATGTGGACGGCATCGCTTACAAATGTAAAATCAGAACCTTCTTTAGAAAGTAAAGATATACAGATGATATTACAAGGAAGACTAGGTACACACAAACAGTTACGCAGAATCTAAATCTTCCCACTTGTCAATCCTAGGTGATATTCCCCTACGGATACAGCATCCACGCTCATTCCGTTAGCAACCCTGAGAGTCATATCACCTCCCTTGATAAGTCTACTGTTTCTTAGAGCCTGTAATGAATTACAGATATGAGATCCTGATCCGGTATCTAGTACCCAGGAAGTAGAATTAATTGACGGACAGTTTTCAATCATAAACACACTTGAAGCCGAAGCCACAACGTGCTTCGAATCCTGGTTTCTGGCTTTCCAAGCCCTGCAGTCCTTCTGCTAATGCCCTTTTCTGTGACAATAGAAACATTCCTCCTTCTCTACTGTTAGCCCCGAAACTTTTGTCCTGCCCTTTCCCTTTTCTGACATCGCCTATCGGCTTGGTGGAGGCCTTCTTCTTCTTTCCCTTGGCTTTCTCCTTGGATCTAGAAGATGAAGATTTCCTAATAAGCAGAGCGGGTGTCTCCATGGATTTCTGCAGGGTGCCCTCAGTGCTCCTCAACATGTTGAGGAGTTTTGGAAGTGAAACTTTCTTCCCTTGAATGTTGAAATTCAAGATAAACTGGGTGTAGGTAGAGGGGAGGAACTGTAGAATCAAGCCAGTATATAACTCGTTCTCCAAAGTGGTCCCAAGGTCCACGAGCTCTTCAATATAGCTAATCATCGTAAGGACGTGGTTCCCTACAGATGCCTCGACAGCTAACCTCGCCTAAAAAAATTTCTTCGAGGTCTCATATCTTACGATACGAAATTGCTCTCCATATAAATCTTTGGTATGGAGGAAGTTAGAAACTAAGTCCATCTTCTCATGCCGCTTCTGGTGTTCATAATCCATTGAGGCTAAAACGAGGCATTTGGCTCTCGCACTGTCTTTTTTCCATGTCTTACGGATTTCAACATCCGCGACGGTGGAATCTGGACCTAGGACGGCGGGGGATTTGGTAGTAAGGAGGTAGCCTAGCTTGTCATAGGTAATGGCCATCTGGACATTCCTTAGCCAATCGTTATAGTTTGGCCCGGTCAATTTATTATTATCTAGCAGTAACTTAAGCCCGGGCATTTTGGTTGCTGCAATTAGGAGAGAGAGAAGAAACACTCAGCATGATGCTCTTGCAAGTTTAGATTGGTTATTAATTTATCTAAACAAGATGGCTCCTACTGTTCCTCGAATTCTCCTTCAAACCATAAAAGAAGAATTAGTCGGGATTAATCTCACCCTACAATTCTTGCTTAACCTTTCAGTAAGGCTAGTGTTGGTACTTCGAGGGAGGTTTTCCAACGCTTTCGTGAAGTTCCTTAATTACATAACCTCTTTTCCATGGAGGCATAGCCCCGCTAACACCGTTCTAGGCACCTATTTGGTTTATAACATTGATTGTTTAGTAAAAATCTCCCGAAGAGAAGCGGATACTCACAGTAGGATCGGGATCCAAATATCATCGTGTGACAATCTTGAAGGAATCCTACCAAAATCATCACACTCCAAATGGTGTGCAACACTAGCAATTTTCATTTTCCTTAGAAACTCCCGATATGGATTTTTGCCCCAGGCGCTTATGACCTTGAAGGAGACCAACATATCATAAGATGCAAGTCAAGTTCTACCAATCATTATCTAGGTTAATTTGAACCCACCCATACAAACCCTTGACGAAGGCCAAAATAGCTGTACGACTGTCCCAAATCAACTCATCTATCTATGCTACAGATGAATACCCAGCAGCTACTAATCACTGTGCCTTGGCGAAGGTCAAAATACATAGCTTGAATACTACTGAATACCCATTTGAAATGATGGAGGGCAACGGATGGTTTTGGCGAAACCGTGGACGTAATGAACTTGATATAGTCGAAGGAACCATGATAGCTTTTAAAAGGAGTGGTTTAGGCTCCGCATTTAAAAGTTGTTTTTCAAGAAAACCGAGTGGTTTTGAAATTGTTCCAATGATTTAAACTTTGGTTTGTTTTCCTTACATAATCAATGTTAATGCGGTCCCATAATTTAACCCTATCATTGCAGAAAGAAATGAAAATAGAACGTACGCTCATGCCATCCGCATTCGCCACGGGGCCCCGTCATGCACCGTTAGGTTACTTAACTAACGGCAGAGTGGGGGATGACTAGCTCGGGTGCAAAACATAAGCAACGTTTATTACATACAATATATATATATATATATATCCATTCATTTCACGCAATAATAGGCATTCCAGATCACAACAACACAGATGATGTCACGACCCGAAAGAGCACATGACTGGCCCTTGAACCATATGAAGTCTATAGGACTCCATCTGATCCAAGTAAGCCAAAAGCCCAGAAATCTAAAACCATTTTTAAGAATAAGTAAAGAAACTGGTTTAAAGAAGTGAAGAAAAGCATGTTGGAAATCAAGATTTTTAAATAACTAAGCCGAATGTGCATTTTAAAAACAGTACAATCTTTTCTAGAAATTTCGGCAGAGTTTCTCTTGTAAAAATGGCCCCGAATGGGGTAAAACAAGAATAACAATATATATGCAATGATAAAGGCATCCCCAAGCGGGAGCTAGCTCTTCGTCAATCGACGGTCACAACCACACATGCAACAATAGTATACAACGCCAAGTGGCGAGGATCAAATCCAAAGAAAGCTCAAAAGCAACAAGAAAACCGCAATACTACTAAGCGCGACTCTAAGGTCGAATAATACATCACTAGTCTAGGTCTGAAACAATATACAAGTTTTGGTTGATGGAAATTCTAGATACAATGAATAAAATGAATACAATGGTGGTTCATGATGCGAAAGAATCCACCTACCAAGAGCAAATCACCAGCAAGAAAGTAGTGTGCCAGAAATGCCGCAATGAAACATGTACGGCAGAACCTGCAAGGACTGTGGCACAACGGGGGTGAGTTGCCAACTCGTGAATAGAAACATCTACAAGCAGAAACCGAATGCAAGACATAAACCTAAGTCAACGATCAGTAATATAATCCACAAGAATACATCTGAGTGTGATAAGGTGGCAAGGTAACATCTAATCATGTATGTAGTGCCAGGTACTCAGGTAATAACATGTCATCAGTATAAGGTATGTCTGCATGAAGTAAATATGATGAAATATCAATGATATTAATACACATATATTAGCGTCCCATACCACTAATATTGGTGTAAGGGTATATATAACAGCGCCCTCATACCCTGTTATATATACAAATGAAGTATGATAAGTGTAAATCCAGTCTGTATATGAACCATGTCTGTATATATGTGGAACCCGTCCACCTGTCACCCACTGACAATAAGCATCATGTATGCAATGTGAGGATATAAACAAAATCATGGAAAAACATCATGAAACCCGTGCCTAGCATCGACACGTAAATCCTCATCCATCGGGCTCCGTCAGTCCGGATCGGCCCGTGGGCTATGTCTGCGGAATCGGCCCTCGGCCCCGGCAGTACGCCCATCTCTCGACTCCGGTCGGTATCCTCCAGATATCCGCCGAGCTCAAATACAATCACCGGTAGGTACTCGCCCGCCTCCAGGCTCAATCGGCAAACCCATCGATCATCTTGCCGAGGGGAACCATACCGGGCCCACCACGAACCCGCAAACGGATCATACACTCCTCGAATCGGGTTTCAAGCACACGTCTCAGCACCGAGAAAACGCGTGGTGGACGCACCAAAATATCATATCACGAGGTACCGGGTTTTTCATAATAGTGCATCTTTTCTTAAATAATCCCACGGTCCTCAAAATCAGAAATCACATGAAAATCCAACATCAAGAAGTAAATCCAATGCGATGTGCTATGCAATCAATCCATGATGTATGCGACATGTAAAGAAAGGTAATCATATCGGAAATCATGCAACATGGAATAGTAATGTGCATATGTCGGGAGAAACCGCTCTTTTTAGAATGAATCAGTTTTAAAGAATATCTTGCGGTCCTCAATCTTAATCAAGTCAGAATCATCTATGTTTGTGTACAGTTACATGTGTACAATATGCCAAGCAAGAATCATATCATGAATGCAACAGTACTACAGTGTAGTGGCATGGCAATTATCGATGATGAAGTGTGTGAGCCGGCAAATAGTGTACGTGGAACATACGCATCATCGATAATGGTGCTGGTGTCCTAACAGCATGATAGTAATATAGCAATGAACATATGCCAGCAATGCGAATAGCATGAAAATGCAGAAATCTAGTAGTCAACACCACAGTGAAGTATCTACTATGCAAACTACATCTAAGTATCAGGTCGATCAGGAGGGGTAGGTGTGGAAACCACCTAAATCTGAGTCAATGTATATATATATATATAGATATATAGTCGGTGATCCCGCCTCAATGTCATATCGTAAGATATCCTCGAGTTATGAGTGCGGATCTATCATCAATATCGGCTCGTGCGGTAAATCATCGTACGGCATCCCCAAAAGCTGGGTACAGGTCAATATCTCACTATCTTGGCACATAACAGGTATAAGTATCATCAGATCGTGTAGTCTGGGGGTACTACTCTATGTCTAGTACAAATCGATACCATCAATAAAGTATGCATGCGGGGGTAAACACATATCCCAAGCCCGCAAGAATCACAAGTCATATCCCACATATGAATCGTATCAAATCACCGATCTCACGGCACCACGCCCACATCATCGACTCACCTCCAAAGTCATCCCATATCATCAAACACCGTGCAAGTATAAGTGATAAGCAAGGATGTGTGTGTAGGTGTAATTCTATCCTAGGGTTCGCGACTATGAACTACACTAGTCACTTCTAACCCTACACTATCCATAATACACCTATTATCACAGTTAAACTACATAGTAATCTATCTACGGACTGCGGGGGTGCTATACGCTATCCACCCGACTTCCCCCTGTAGATATAATCTACTCACCTGTATCCTGTGTGTCGGTGTCAATGTCACCGTCATCTTCCGCATCGCCTCGGATCGTCGCGGTGTACCTACACATATCACACGTATCGCATCGCATCAAAACCAATTCAACACTTGAAACGACACACTAAATCCAATACTATACGCTAAAACCAACATGATACGCAAAAAGGCTTATAGGTTAGAACCTACGGTTAGCCTTCGCAAAACAACTCGAAATCACTCGATATAGACGTACAAACGTCACACGATCGAGATAACACACAAATACCAAAATCTGTAATTCAAAATACGTAAAACCAAATCTAATTTCAAAGCAGCAACCCAAGAAAATGATCCCAGATTTCCTCTCAGGCAAAACCTGATCAAATAAACAACTCCAGGGTGCTATGCAGGGTGTATATGAGGTACAGAAGAAATATGGGCAGATTCCACCACAGAGGGGCCGGCTACATCCCCTAAATGCCCGGCCTCACCGGCCCCCCTATGTCAAAAGGGGTTCGTCTTCTAATGGTGGCCTCCTGTGATCTAATGTGGGTCTCTGGTATTGCTTATTTTACCTAGAAATGTCCCAGTGCATTCCAGATTTCCCTGCACACACAAACACTCACAAACCGACATGAAAGTCCCGAAATTCCGTATTTTGGGTTTCTAGTGGGATTGGACTGGGTTTCTAGTCAATATAGGATCTAAGGTCACTTTCTAAACTCAATTGCAAGGTCACAACTCAAAATTACCCTCATCCTCTCTAGTTTTGCCCAAAGTGCACCAATTCACCCGATATCGATTCTAAACATGCATAGGGGTATAAGTAAAGCTAAAACTAAGATAATGGTTCAGAATTTACCTCACTTGGCAACTCAAGATTTTTCTTGAGTTGCCCCTAGTGGCCAAAATCCACGCTTTCTTGGTCCATCTTGTAGGTCTCGGGCTCGTGCACACTTTTAATGAAACCGACATGGGGTTTTGGGATGGTTTTTGAGATGAAGAGAGGGATTGAAGAGGGGGGAAAGATGAGGGAGGGGCAGCAGCAGCTAGAGGAAGAAGAGGGAGGGAAAAATGATGGGAGAAAGTGGCTAAGTCTCAAGGTCAATGGCCCATACCCCTCTCTCTCACCTACCCTCATTCTTTTCCCTTTTTCTTTTTCTTTTTCCCTTTTCTTTTAATCCTTAAACCTTCTCACAAGAATAGTAAACCCAAATGAAAACCATGGCTAGAAAAATGCACAAGTGTAGAAAAAAAGTGATATGTGCATGTTTTGCACAAAAAGTCAAAAAAACCCGATTAGCGATTTTAATCGCGATTAGCACTAAATTAGTGTCAAACTAATCACAAAAACTTAAAAATGTCATAATTCACTAATTTATCCTATTTTTGGAATTTTCCATAATTTTCCATAATTTTTCTCCATTTATTTGCATTTAATTATTAATTTAATATTAAAATAATCAATAAAATAATATTAAATCATAAAAATTCCTAAAATTAATATTTTATATTTTTGAAAATGTTACAATCTACCCCCCTTAAAGAAATTCGGTCCCCGAATTTAAATTTAAACCCCCACTACTAAAACAATTTCAGTATAATCCATTTGTCGGGGCTCCGAAAACATCAACACATAGAGAATATCATAAAAATGCACTGCTCTACTAGAAATCAATCCCCAAAATGCATATATAAGAATATCCTATGCGTCTGGTGCGCAAGGAATCAAAATCCATATATGTGTCAAACAGGTGTACAACAACATCTAGGTGCAACGGGTGTGCACGAAACATCTGTCGTAGGCAACGTGTGTGCCTGACAGAAAAATAAATCAGGTGCATGTGACATGCACGAAGAATCCCGATTTAGTGCATCTGGCGTGCACCAAAATCGTATAACAAAACACTAAAGGTGTATGAAAACCACGCTGGAAGTGCAAATCAAATCACTGCATACTGTAGGCATGAAATCTCAATCAATACCTCAAATGTAATAACTCTACGCAAAATATATAAATATCCAGTGGGTGCATGAAACCAATATCATGAAACTCAGTCATCAAAACTAAATCATGGAAACAGAACGCCCAAAATACCGAAATCCAAAATGACGGATACGTGATAATCGAATCACAAAATCACAAATCATAAATACCGTCGTCGGTAGTTCCTCCTTCAAGGTCGAGAAGGAGTCGGTGTATCCACTGCTAGCAGCGCAGGATATCTACTTGCTTCTTGCTCACGGTCTGGGGTCCTCTGACTCTCTGGGTCCTTATCTTCTCTGTGGGTTACCAATCTCACAGTCAAACGGCTCATCGGCCCTGTCAGGTGCGCTAACGGGGTCGATTCTGTTCTGGCACTTCTCTGGTCACCTCTCGGTCAAACCTCACGACCACTCGTAAGGCAGCATATCACTGGCGTCGGCCTCTGGCTTTCTGAAAGCACGTCACACATCTGATCCTGGGTGCAAACATCATTGCAGCAATGTCCTGGAAGGAATCCTACTCAAGGTCTCTTCCAATCATGCCTATGCCGATCTGTACAGAGGCTGGCCCTCTTATATAACCTCTTTACACTGGAGAGACATCTGTGTCCTCAACATAATATTTTATCAGAAACTGGTCACATCCCAACGTCTCTGTAAGCAAAACAGGTCTCTAGTCTCGACGGGAAGCAATGACAGCTCGTCAGTGTCTCACACGAACCTCTTGTTCCACTTGTCTCTATCGTCGTCCACTATGACGTCACGCCAAGCTACGATGCACTGCACTGTTCTCGGCCACGGTCAATCTGAAGTCTCTCACACGGACTCGAAATCGCGTATTCTGTAGCTTCATCATTCTGTAGAAGATGTCAGGCCGAACAGGTCCTCGGGAACACGTCCCAACCATCGGAGGAATACTCACCACTCTTCCGTCCTTGATCAATTCGCAACACATCTGGTTAAGTTCCTTTATCCGATCCTGGTCAACTACCTCGTCGACAATGCCGAACTCTGTCCTACTGGGTGTGCGCAATACGACCACTCCTGGGTCCAGGTCTTCTCATATCGTACTCCAGAAAGGTCCTGTCGAGGTTCCTTTCTCAAATCTCAATCCTACCGAATTGCCCGGAAGTCGTCATCCAATGCTGAAGCTAAAGCTTATTCCGGAACGGCTGCATACTTATCGCGCTTCTTTCTGGAAGATATATCCATCTACCATGCCTCGGGGTGCATATCACATCTCTGATGTCAGCGGAGTGGGACGTCATCTCGTCGAAACCTCGTACGAACTCTCTACTCCACCATGCTCAAATGTCGACTGATTCGGACCTAACTCATCGTGGCTACACGAACTGCGCTCCGACGGCTATGCTCGCATCTGGAGTCTCCCAAGCAGTATCCCATCACGATATCCGAAAGATGTCGAACCATCCGATCGACTCGTCAGATCCTCATAATCCCCCAAGAGCTCACATCTCGGGTACAGTTTAATAGTATCGAGTACATGCCACAGCGTCGGTGGTCCAGCCGTAGAAGGGCAAACCCAAGCCTCACTAATGGCGCCGAGGAACCGCCGCAAACCCGAAGGTTCAAAGGCTTTCACACGGTCATTAAGTCGAGTTAGGGTTTCATTCTTCTAGAGGGCCCATAGAATCACCTGCATGTCTTTCCGTATACTTTAAACTTGGAAAATAGGCTCCTGACATTCGATCGTCTCTATCGACTCTCAACGAACCTGCGTGAAGTCGTCTCTAGCTGGAAACAATCCACTTGATGACCTCGCATCGGGGTAAGCGAACTCACCACACGTCCTAGTCATTCATCCTTGGTGACTAGCGACTCGCTATCATCTCTCTAAGAACATGCTCATGCTGCAGTAGCTCCAATCATCTGGGCGATATCTTATCATTTGCAGCAACAACTGGCTCATACGCCTGTACGCCGAACAGTGCCTCAATCCTCCAGGAAAGGCAACACATTGGCGGTCATCTCTGAATCGGTCTGCTCTAGATCTGAGTAAGACTCCCCACACTGGAAATCTTCAACTCGACTGGGCCCGCTCTGGCGCAAAATCGGACGAATCACCTTCGTCTCTCAAACCGGGTAGACTAGCTATCATCTGTCGCATATCTGCCTGAAAGCTCCGGCAATCTCAGCTCGTAAGCTCCGAAAGCAACATCCTGTCAATCTCAGCAACAGCTGGTCCATCTGTCTGCACGGTAGGCGACATCACAATCTCTGAGGTATGCGGTACATCAACAGTCCTCTCTCAACTGGCAGCTCTAACAACGGCCCGATCATCCGGTGCAAGACCAAGCACTCGCCTCCACCAGAGGTCACAAACACCAATACTAACTCGAGACGTTCCCATGTCACCAGAAAACACAATGGTCGGCCCTCATACCAAACGAGCTCACACCGGCCGTAACCCTAGCAGCAGCCCAAACTGCGCTCAAACATGGTGACAGGAACCTCAATCGAGTATCAAAGAGAGCACATCAGTGGCAAGAAGGGAAAGAACAGATCCAAAGTGGATACATGATCACAGGAAGGAACAGCATCAATGAAGGTATGATCATGAAACTAATAGAATCGGGGATCTCAAATGGATGTATAATCCTAGATATGAAGAGGATCACTGATCTCAAAAGTATGTACATCCTAAGGTTCCTTAAGCGGAGTGGCGTGTCGTAAGTATGCCGCGGAACATACCAACGGTACGTCACTCTACTTTAGTCACCTATTCCATCAACCAAGGGTCATCCTAATACGACAAAAGTTCGGGTCTAATACCCCCTCGACCAAGTCTAAGTTCCGTAAGGTCAAGCCTAAGTTCCGTATATATATAAACGCCCTAGGCTCCACATAGTCAAACTTAGACTCGAACCAAGGTCAACCTAGCGCTCTGATACCAACTTTGTCACGACCCGAAAGAGCACGTGACTGGCCCTTGAACCATATGAAGTCTATAGGACTCCATCTGATCCAAGTAAGCCAAAAGCCCAGAAATCTAAAACCATTTTTAAGAATAAGTAAAGAAACTGGTTTAAAGAAGTGAAGAAAAGCATGTTGGAAATCAAGGTTTTTAAATAACTAAGCCGAATGTGCATTTTAAAAACAGTACAATCTTTTCTAGAAATTTCGGCAGAGTTTCTTTTGTAAAAATGGCCCCGAATGGGGTAAAACAAGAATAACAATATATATGCAATGATAAAGGCATCCCCAAGCGGGAGCTAGCTCTTCGTCAATCGACGGTCACAACCACACATGCAACAATAGTATACAACGCCAAGTGGCGAGGATCAAATCCAAAGAAAGCTCAAAAGCAACAAGAAAACCGCAATACTACTAAGCGCGACTCTAAGGTCGAATAATACATCACTAGTCTAGGTCTGAAACAATATACAAGTTTTGGTTGATGGAAATTCTAGATACAATGAATAAAATGAATACAATGGTGGTTCTTGATGCGAAAGAATCCACCTACCAAGAGCAAATCACCCGCAAGAAAGTAGTGTGCCAGAAATGCCGTAATGAAACCTGTACGGCAGAACCTGCAAGGACTGTGGCACAACGGGGGTGAGTTGCCAACTCGTGAATAGAAACATCTACAAGCAGAAACCGAATGCAAGACATAAACCTAAGTCAACGATCAGTAATATAATCCACAAGAATACATCTGAGTGTGATAAGGTGGCAAGGTAACATCTAATCATGTATGTAGTGCCAGGTACTCAGGTAATAACATGTCATCAGTATAAGGTATGTCTGCATGAAGTAAATATGATGAAATATCAATGATATCAATACACATATATTAGCGTCCCATACCACTAATATTGGTGTAAGGGTATATATAACAGCGCCCTCATACCCTGTTATATATACAAATGAAGTATGATAAGTGTAAATCCAATCTGTATATGAACCATGTCTGTAAATATGTGGAACCCGTCCACCTGTCACCCACTGACAATAAGCATCATGTATGCAATGTGAGGATATAAACAAAATCATGGAAAAACATCATGAAACCCGTGCCTAGCATCGACACGTAAATCCACATCCATCAGGCTCCGTCAGTCCGGATCGGCCCGCAGGCTATGTCTGCGGAATCGGCCCTCGGCCCCGGCAGTACGCCCATCTCTCGACTCCGGTCGGTATCCTCCAGATATCCGCCGAGCTCAAATACAATCACCGGTAGGTACTCGCCCGCCTCCAGGCTCAATCGGCAAACCCATCGATCATCTTGCCGAGGGGAACCATACCGGGCCCACCACGAACCCGCAAACGGATCATCCACTCCTCGAATCGGGTTTCAAGCACACGTCTCAGCACCGAGAAAACGCGTGGTGGACGCACCAAAATATCATATCACGAGGTACCGGGTTTTTCATAATAGTGCATCTTTTCTTAAATAATCCCACGGTCCTCAAAATCAGAAATCACATGAAAATCCAACATCAAGAAGTAAATCCAATGCGATGTGCTATGCAATCAATCTATGATGTATGCGACATGTAAAGAAAGGTAATCATATCGGAAATCATGCAACATGGAATAGTAATGTGCATATGTCGGGAGAAACCGCTCTTTTTAGAATGAATCAGTTTTAAAGAATATCTTGCGGTCCTCAATCTTAATCAAGTCAGAATCATCTATGTTTGTGTACAGTTACATGTGTACAATATGCCAAGCAAGAATCATATCATGAATGCAACAGTACTACAGTGTAGTGGCATGGCAATTATCGATGATGAAGTGTGTGAGCCGGCAAATAGTGTACGTGGAACATACGCATCATCGATAATGGTGCTGGTGTCCTAACAGCATGATAATAATATAGCAATGAACATATGCCAAAAATGCGAATAGCATGAAAATGCAGAAATCTAGTAGTCAACACCACAGTGAAGTATCTACTATGCAAACTACATCTAAGTATCAGGTCGATCAGGAGGGGTAGGTGTGGAAACCACCTAAATCTGAGTCAATGTATATATATATATATAGATATATAGTCGGTGATCCCGCCTCAATGTCATATCGTAAGATATCCTCGAGTTATGAGTGCGGATCTATCATCAATATCGGCTCGTACGGTAAATCATCGTACGGCATTCCCAAAAGCTGGGTACAGGTCAATATCTCACTATCTCGGCACATAACAGGTATCAGTATCATCAGATCGTGTAGTCTGGGGGTACTACTCTATGTCTAGTACAAATCGATACCATCAATAAAGTATGCATGCGGGGGTAAACACATATCCCAAGCCCGCAAGAATCACAAGTCATATCCCACATATGAATCGTATCAAATCACCGATCTCACGGCACCACGCCCACATCATCGACTCACCTCCAAAGTCATCCCATATCATCAAACACCGTGCAAGTAGAAGTGATAAGCAAGGATGTGTGTGTAGGTGTAATTCTATCCTAGGGTTCGCGACTATGAACTACACTAGTCACTTCTAACCCTACACTATCCATAATACACCTATTATCACAGTTAAACTACATAGTAATCTATCTACGGACTGCGGGGGTGCTATACGCCATCCACCCGACTTCCCCCTGTAGATATAATCTACTCACCTGTATCCTGTGTGTCGGTGTCGATGTCACCGTCATCTTCCGCATCGCCTCGGATCGTCGCGGTGTACCTACACATATCACACGTATCGCATCGTATCAAAACCAATTCAACACTTGAAACGACACACTAAATCCAATACAATACGCTAAAACCAACACGATACGCAAAAAGGCTTATAGGTTAGAACCTACGGTTAGCCTTCGCAAAACAACTCGAAATCACTCGATATAGACGTACAAACGTCACACGATCGAGATAACACACAAATACCAAAATCTGGAATTCAAAATACGTAAAACCAAATCTAATTTCAAAGCAGCAACCCAAGAAAATGATCCCAGATTTCCTCTCAGGAAAAACCTGATCAAATAAACAACTCCAGGGTGCTATGCAGGGTGTATATGAGGTACAGAAGAAATATGGGCAGATTCCACCACAGAGGGGCCGGCCACATCCCCTAAATGCCCGGCCTCGCCGGCCCCCCTATGTCAAAAGGGGTTCGTCTTCAAATGGTGGCCTCCTGTGATCTAATGTGGGTCTCTGGTATTGCTTATTTTACCTAGAAATGTCCCAGTGCATTCCAGATTTCCCTGCACACACAAACACTCACAAACCGACATGAAAGTCCTGAAATTCCGTATTTTGGGTTTCCAGTGGGATTGGACTGGGTTTCTAGTCAATATAGGATCTAAGGTCACTTTCTAAACTCAATTGCAAGGTCACAACTCAAAATTACCCTCATCCTCTCTAGTTTTGCCCAAAGTGCACCAATTCACCCGATATCGATTCTAAACATGCATAGGGGTATAAGTAAAGCTAAAACTAAGATAATGGTTCAGAATTTACCTCACTTGGCAACTCAAGAATTTTCTTGAGTTGCCCCTAGTGGCCAAAATCCACGCTTTCTTGGTCCATCTTGTAGATCTCGGGCTCGTGCACACTTTTAATGAAACCGACATGGGGTTTTGGGATGGTTTTTGAGATGAAGAGAGGGATTGAGGAGGGGGGAAAGATGAGAGAGGGGCAGCAGCAGCTAGAGGAAGAAGAGGGAGGGAAAAATGATGGGAGAAAGTGCCCATACCCTTCTCTCTCACCAACCCTCATTCTTTTCTCTTTTTCTTTTTCTTTTTCCCTTTTCTTTTAATCCTTAAACCTTCTCACAAGAATAGTAAACCCAAATGAAAACCATGGCTAGAAAAATGCTCAAGTGTAGAAAAAAAGTGATATGTGCATGTTTTGCACAAAAAGTCAAAAAAACCCGATTAGCGATTTTAATCGCGATTAGCACTAAATTAGTGTCAAACTAATCACAAAAACTTAAAAATGTCATAATTCACTAATTTATCCTATTTTTGGAATTTTCCACAATTTTCCATAATTTATCTCCATTTATTTGCATTTAATTATTAATTTAATATTAAAATAATCAATAAAATAATATTAAATCATAAAAATTCCTAAAATTAATATTTTATATTTTTGAAAATGTTACAAATGAATGTATTGGATATACTAGGAATTCCGTGTTTCGTTTTAGCCTAGAACGAAAGACGGATTCTACGGTCGTGATGAATAACCAAACCCCACCCTAAACCCTTATGGGTGCGACAAACTACCCGCCAAATTCCCGAAGTAAAACAACCTCCCTCAATAAAATGAGTAGGCCACTCGGCATTTCAAGAACCCGGTAGTTTGTGCACCCCACCTTGGGTCTATCCTAGGTGAAAGAAAAAGTGAATGAAATAATACAATGGTGGCTACAAGCTCAACCCGGATGTGCACCACAAAAATAATATTACATCAATTTACAAATTTACATGAATGAAAGAAAAGAAAACAATCTTCTCACATTCCCCGGCTATTCATCCACGACGATCCAATACTTCATATACATAAACCATCATCAAGATACAAATATGTGCAACCCCCACTAATCGACATATAGCAATTAGCGGACGTTTAGCAACACATATTGTAACATTTCAGAAAATAAAATATTATTTTTGGGAATTTAAATTATTAAAATAATAAATTGCATGAATATTATTAAAAGTGTGTAGATTGGTTTTAATGATATAGTATGATTATATGCTTATAGTTGGAACATAATTGAAAATATATATAAATTATTGGTTTTGAAGGTGTTTATGTAATTTAAACATTTTATAAATTATTATACAGTTAATTGTATTTAAGTTTAATGCTAAACTTGATTAATTTTCACTAATTATATATTAATCAGGTTTATGTGCATGACATGCACCATAATATGTTACAAACACTTGTTGCATTTTGTTGACCATGTTTCATTTCATTTCGCATATGGTTTTGTAAAACAAAAGGGGGGAAAGAATTTCTTTAAGTGAGGTGGGGACATGGAGACATGAGAGCTTGGGTGAGAGGGAGAGAGAAATTGAGAAGGTTCTAGGTTGAGCCCATTCCATTTATTTCCTCATCTCTTCATTCCTTCTCTTCATTTCTTCTTCTTCTCCTCCTCCTTTATCCTCCATCACCTCCTCTACCACCCCAAATCATCTCCAAATCCACACCAAAACCCCATGTCCCCTTCACAAAAATCACTCTAAACCTTACTACAAACCCTTCGGTGGAATCAAAATTGGACATTGAGCATTTGGGATTATCTAGTGTTTTTCCTTAGTTTCTCCTTGAGGTAAATCCCACACCCTTAGCATAGTATTTTAGTTTCCCTACCTCCTAGTGTAGTTTGGAGTTAATCTATTGAGGTTTTCTGATCTTGGAAATTCTACGATGAGGATTTTAGAGAATTTTGTATAGTGAAAGTGTAATTGAGGTTCCGTAGAGGCCACCCACCCCGGTAGTGATAAAACCCTGGACCAACTGAGCATCAAAAACCCCAAGACTTGAAGTTTGAATTTGCCGATATCGGGATTTTGTAGGAATTATGATGACTTTTAGAGATCTGCTATAACCCGGGGACCCTAAAAATTATTTAGCCATTACAGAGAGTCGTGCAGGGAACCTAGAAGCTACCCTAGAGACCTGAGACCCAAACTCCATTACTTGGCCGCCAATGACCCCTTTCTGGCCGCAAATTACGGCCTGGGTATGAGGGAAGTGCCTCGTGCTTGGTCCATGGCTTCTTTATACTATATTTAGACCCATCCTATATGCTAAATGTCCCAATTGTCACCTGAAGAAAATCTGGAAGTATTTTCTTTAGATTCTGAATTCATTTTGCGAGTTTTTATTAACTTGGATTTTGGTATTTGTGTTTATCTCGATCGATTGACGTTTGCACGACAACGTCGAGAGTTGTTTGATTATTCTTGCATGCGTAGGCCGTAGGTTCTAACTTATGTGCACTTCGTATGCCGTTTCGGTTTTCTCGAGTTGATTCTTGATTACGATACGACGTATTTGAAATGTAGGTACCTCCACGTGGACTTCGGGATGACAAGGAGAGCTACGCGTCATCGACTTCGGCAAGCGAGGATCAAGGTGAGTTGATGTATATCTACGGGGGAAGTCGGGTGGATGGCGTATAGCAGCCCCGCAACCATAGTCTAGGTTTACTTTATATCTTTATATGTATATGAAGGATAAGGATAATTTGGCAAGTAAGGTTCTAAGAGACTATAGGTTAGGTTAAGCGTACTTGTAGGACGGATTACTCTTAGCCTTTAGTTCCTTAGTTGAGACCCGTAGTTTATATTGTCGCGCACACACGCTCATACAGACCAGTGAGATGATATGGTGTATATGTGTATATATATATATATATATATATATATATATATATATATATATATATATATATATGGATGTGTTGATATATATATATATATATATATATATAATATACATATATGTGCAAGATGAGGATATGATATTGCTTATGGATAAGAGTCGATATGATCGGGCATGATGCCGTGAGGTTATGATATGTGATTGAGTCGAGACACTGAATATAACATGACATATTAAAGGATCATTGGGCGATGTATACTTGACATGCGATGACTTGTGACATGATACAATAATTGATTGTATGAGACCTTAGATCCTGTAACATTTCAGAAATATAAAATATTATTTTTTGGAAATTAAATATTAAAATAATATATTTCGTGAAAACTATTCGAATTGCGAATATGGGTTTTTCGTAAAATGGTATAAGTATATACCAATATTTGGAAAATAAGTGGAGATTAAAATGATTTATTCATTAAAAAGATATTTATTGGATTTTGTCATTTTTATAATTAAATAAATATGCAAGTTTAAATTAAATTGATTATTGCACTACTAATCACGATTAAGCCAAATCCTTATTTTTACATGGCTAGTGCACCATGTCATGTGCATGTTATTCATTTGTGTTTGTGACTTGTGAGTTTTGTGAAAGAAAAAGAGAAAAGAAAAGAGATATTTTGGGGGGAAAAACAAAAGTGATATTTGTGAGAGAGTGAGGGTAAGAGAGAGAGTGAGGTTAAGAGAGAGAGAAAGACCTTTGACCACTTCTTTATTCTTCATCTTCGTTTCCATTTCTTCTCTTCTTCATCTCCTTCTTCATGCGCCTCCACCTCCATGTATCATCTCAAACTCATAACTAAACCCCATTACACTTTCACAATAAAGATACACAAGCTTATCCTAAACCATTTAGACCAATCAAGTGTGCATTTTGAAGATTTTGGGCAACTCAAGAATTTTCTTCAGTTGCTAATGAGGTAATCCCTACACTTTTAGTTAATCTTGTTGATTTCCTAATATCCTAGTTTAGTTTAGAAATTGATTTAGTTAGGTTTTGTGAACTTGGAATTTTCCAAGTTGAGATTTAGTGGGAGACTTGACTTGTAAGTGGTTAAAGTGATGTGTAGTGAGTATTTGCAATACTTGAGTGATGATTTATGTACCAAGACCTGAGACTAGAACCCAAAACACGGAGTTAGAATTTCCCCGATATCGTATTTTGTGGATTTTGTGATGGGATACTGAGATCTGCTATAACCCGGAGACCCTAAAAATTATTTAGCGATTATAGTGAGTCGTGCAGGTGACCTAGAAGCAACCCTAAAGACCCGAGACCTTATCTTAACTCCTTGGCTGCAAATAAACCCTTTTGGGCCGCAAATTTCTGCCTGGGTATGGGGGGTAAGCTCCGTTCTTGGTCTGTGGCTCCTATATCTTCTAATTAGACCTCCCCTATATGCAAAATTGGCTAATTATATATGGGGGGAAATCTGGAGGTGTTTTCCTTAGTCGCTGATTTTTGTTTTCCGATTTCTGAAACGTGGTTTTTAGATTTGAGTTTGAATTCCGTCGTTGGACGTTTGTACGCCAACAGACGAGGGTTATTTGGTTGATTTTGCATGCGTAGGCTATAGGTTCTAACCTATAGGTAATCTGTGTGCCATATCGGATTTCGGATATTTGTTTTAATATAATTGCGATTGTGTATTGTTTATAGGTACCATCGTGTGGACTTCCGGGATGACGAAGCACATCGACTTTGTCTAAGAGAGGAGTTTAGCAGGTGAGTAGATTTATATCCAGAGGGGAAGTCGGGTGGAAGGCGTATAGTACCCCCGCAATCATTGATATGGAAAGATTGTTATATAAATTATAATTTGATAAAGAATATGCTGCGAACTTAAGATAACATGATTATAGGATTTAGTAAAATATGATATGATAAAAGTTGACACTAATGCATATATTGGTTTGAGAATATGATATAGGTATATAAGATAACATGATGTGGGATAATGAGATGATAGATATAGATGACTCGGATTGATATATGAGAAAATGATATAGGTATATAAGATAACATGATGTGGGATGTTGAGATGATAGATATATATGACTCGGATTGATATATGAGAGTATGAAATGAGAAAGTGAATCATGATAAGTATGATTGAAAAAGGACAAGTAATGAGTTGATAATGGTAGGATATGAGATCGAGATCGATATGACTTGAGATTAACAAGATATGACGTACATGCAAGATGACATGAGATAAGATTGTTATAGATGTGTTATGTGATTGATAAGGTATGCCGTACGAGATTATAGATCCGTACCCTTTGCTAGTGAATAGGATGATAGATTCCTTACTGTGTTTGTGACATCGTACGATGGATTACCGTACGCGATGCGTTTACCGAATGTTTGATCCACGCTTATAAATTGAGAATAATGATCGAGGATATTGCGACACTTGATACTATGAGGCGGGATCGTTGACATAAAGAGGCTACCTAATTATAGTTCATGTTATGTTGGATTACTCCTCGTGTGATACCTATCATGTTTCCAGTATTTAATGTTATATGATATCATTTGCTAGTACACCTGCACAATTACCGTTGATGCGCATGTTATACTTACACAGATTTGCCGGCTCACACACATTCATTATCGGTAATTGCCATGCCACTTACACAGTAGAACTGCCGTATCATGATATTATTCTTAACTGTATAGTACATTCATTGTTCAGTACAATCACTTGACCTGTTTTCATGATATACTTGATATGCTCATACTACTACTCTATGTTGCATACGTCGTACTTTATGGTTATATGCATTGAGATGCTGTTTTCATGAGATCTCTGGATTTGAGAACCGTGGTTGTATTTCAAAAGAAATTGCGTATTGTTTTAAAAACACGGTTTCTCTTGATATGATATTTCGATACGTCCACCATGAGTTTTCTCAGTTCTGAGCTTGTTTTCGAGACCCGATTCGAGGAGTTGGCGGATTCTGTTTGCAGGTACATGGTGGACCCGGTATGGTACCCCGGGGCAAGAAATGATTTTTGTGGTGTAGACGATGAGCCTGGCTGAAGGAACAATACCTGCCGGTGATTGTATAGAACTCGGCGGATATCCGGAGGATACCGTTTTGGAGTTATGATATGAGATGGATATGAGGACCGATCTGAGGATGCGCCGCCTGAGATGAGATAGATATGAGGGCCGATCTGAGTATGCGGTGCCTGAGATATGAGGGTTTATGTATCGATGCTGGACACGGGTTTTCATGATGTTTCGATTGTCGGTGTTGGACACTCGGGTTCCATAATTTTGATGTGTTGATGGACACACGTGGTTGATACCCTCATACACACACACACACACACACACACACACACACACACACACACACACAGGAATATGTTTTCGTGATGTTCGAGTGTCGATGTTGGACACTCAGGTTCCATGATATTGTTTGTGTCGTTGATGGACACGTGGATGATACCCACATGCTTACAGGCATATGATGTCGGATGTTTATTTATATATGTCATTGCATTGATTCGATTGTGGACATATATGCACACATGGTCACCCTAGATATCAAAGTATTACCTTCAGAATATAGTGATCTAGGAAATTGTTTTTTTATTCGATTTCTACTTGCTGATATTTTCTACTCACGAGTTGGCAACTCACCCCCGTTGTACCACAGTTCCTGTAGGTTTGACCGATTGGGATCAGTTGTGGTATCGCTGGCACATAGCTTCTTCCAGGGTGTTTGGCTTTAGTAGGTGGGACACATGTTGGATCGTGCCCACTCTCGTACTTTATATTCCGTTGTATCTAGATAAACTCCATCAGATCAAATCAGAGACTAGAAATTGTATATTGGTAGACCTAATCAGACTTGGGTATTGTGCGAGACTTAGAGCGATGGGTTTATGATCGCTTTTCTTGAGTTTTGATGTCTTGCTTCTTTATTTGTTCTTTCTGGATTGATCTTCGCCGATTGGGCGTCGTATATTTGTTGTTCCGTGGTTGTGATTCCGCCGGTTGGCGAAGAGCTAGCTCCCGCTTGGGGATGCCTATATAATGTTGTGTATATGGTTTTGGACCAAAATATATAAGGGAGGTGCTGCCCGAAATTTTAAAATACGAAACATGTTTTCAACTCTAGTATAATCCACTTGCATTTTCATGTTTCATTAGCTATGCATTTAAAGAAAAACATGATTCATTATACCTTATTTCAAAACTGCACCCCCATTATTTTCCGCAAAAAGGTTTAGATTTTCTGGGCTTCGGCTTACTTGATTTACGTTACGCCTTTAGACATTGCGTGATTTAAGTGCTGGTCACGTGCTAAATTACGGGTCGTGACAAAGTTGGTATCAGGGCATTAGGTTTAACCTTGGTTTGAATCTGGGTTTGACTATGCGGAGTCTAGGGCGTATATATTTCGGAACCTAGGCTTGACCTTACGGAACTTAGACTTAACGGGGGGTATTAGACCCAAACTTTCGTTTCATAGGTTGACCTTGATTGATGGAGTAGGTAGCTTGAGTAGAGTGACGTACCATACGTATGTTCCGCAGTATTCTTACGATACGATACTCCACTTAGGAAACCTTAGGACGCACATATCTTGAGATCTATGACACTATTCGTTCCTATGATCATATATCCATTTGGGATCTGTTGATTTCTTTCGTTCCTTTGATTTATCTTCATCGATACCTGCTTGAGGTTCCTGTCACCATGGTTTGAGCACACAGAGAGCTGCTGCTAGAGATGCGGTCAGGACGAGGGCTGACCATGATGTTGTTTCTGGTGACACAGGAACGTGTAGGTATAGTGTTGTGTTGTGATCTCTCGTTTGAGGAGAGTGTTCGGTTTTGCACCGGATGATCGGGCCATTGATAGAGGCTTCCAGATTGAGAGGACTGTTGATGTATAACCTACCTCAGAGATCGTGATGCTGTCTACCGTGCAGACAGATGACCCAGCTGTTGCTGAGATTGATGGGATGTCGTTTCCAGAGTTTATGAACTGAAACCGCTGGAGCTTTCAGGCAGAGATATGACAGGAGATAGCTAGTCTATCTCGAGTGGTTCGACTGATATGATTCGTCAGATTTGATGTGCCGATGCAGGCTCAGTTGAGTCGAAGAATTCCAGTTGAAGGATCTTACATAGATCTAGATTAAATCGAGCAAGAGAGGTCGTTATTCGTTGGATGCTCCGATGTGAGATCGGTAAGTTGACCAGTTTCAGATAGAAGGACCTCACCCAGATGCGTTGTGAGTTGATCGAGAATGGAGGAATAAAGTGTATTCCTTCGATGAATTGGATGAGTTCCCGAGGACGTGTTCGGCTAGATATCTTCTACAAAATGATGAAGATACCGAGTTCGTAATTTTGAGTCCGTGTGAGAGACCCCAGAGTGACCGTAGCCGAGAACGAATTGCAATACACAGACAGCAAGAGACGACGTCGAAGTGGACGATAATAAAGACGAATGGAACAAGAGTTTCGTTCGAGATGTTAACGAGCGGTTGTTACTCTCCGTTGATGCCGGAGGATTGATACGTATGCATAGGCGTTAGATACAGCCAAATTCTAGATGAAAGCCGTGCTGAGGACACAGCTGTCCGGTTATGAGAAAAGAGTTAAGCAAGAGTGCCAACATTCGTATAGTTCAGCATAGGTGAGATCGGAAGAAGCCACGAGTAGGTTCTTTCCAGGGCACCGCAGTGATAAAGATTTGCACCGAGGATCAGTTATATCGTGCGTATTCAGAGGGCCAGATGCTGCCGTCAGTAATGTGCCGTTGAGAGTGGTCATGTTGATTGGCCAAACGATGATTAGAGGAGTTCCAGAGCGAAACTGTTCCGTTAGTACACCTGACCGAGCCGACGAGCAGAAGGATCGTGAGATTTGTAATCTACATAGAAACGGGAACCCAGAGACCGAAGACGCCATATTGTGAGCAGGAGGCAAGTAGATGATCTTGCTCTACCAGCTTTGTGTGCACCGGCATATTTTTCGATATTGTAGGAGGTGTACCTCAATGTCAGTTATTGCGAAATGCGTTTTGTAATCCAGGTATCACACTTTAGTCGCTTGGACTTGAGTTTCGATGATTGAGTTTCGTGATTTATGTTTTTGTGCACCATGGCTGCACTTACTGGAGATTTATATTTTGTGCACAGTTATTACACTTGATTTATGTTTTAAACACCGCTATATTGGTTTATGATTTGTGCATATCTATTGCACTTGGTATCGATTTGTGCCTTCGTTGCACATATTTATGGTTTCGTGGATTCGATACTGTCGATTTGATTTCGTGCATGTTATATGCACTTGCTTTACTTATGCACTTGGTATAGCTTATATGTGCTTGCAGTGCATTGATTTATGTTTTGTGCACACAGTTGCACGCGTTTATGATTCTATACACCTTGGTATACTCGGTGTTGTTTTTGTGAGCATTTGAGATATTGATGAGTTTTCATGCATTGGTTGCACCAGATTTGTATTTCGTGCATTTGTTGCACCAGATTTGTATTTCGTGCATTGGTTGCACCAGATTTGTATTTCGTGCATTTGTTGCACCAGATTTATTTTTTCTTGAGCGTCTGTACTTGGCGTTCGTTATCTTGCACGCTACTGCACTACATGTTTTGTGCGAAGCTGACGCACTTGATTTGGATTTTCGCGCATGTTGGACGCATGATATGAGATTTTTTGTACGCCGGGTGCACTCGATAGAGATTTTTATTCGTGCATGATTGGATGCATTTGATTGGGATTTTTATTCGTGCAAGATTGGATGCACTTGATTGTGATTTTTATTCGTGCATGTGGATGCACTTGATTGGGATTTTCATTCGTGCATGTTAGTTGCATTGGGTTGAGATTTTCGTGCATTATAGATACACTTGATATTGTTGTCGTGCAGATCCGTTGCACTAAACAGATGATTTCGTGCACACCCGTTGCACTTAGTTTTTCTTTTGTGCACATTTGTGGCACTTGTATTGGATTTGATTTCCGTGCGCACCAGACGAACGTGATGTTGGATACTCCTGTTTAGGCCGATTTTATTTATGAGTATCGCGTTTTGATGATGGATACTATGTTATATAGTAGTCGAGCATGACTGATCTGAGGACAGTGCCTGAGTACTTTTGCATGCATGAAAAGTTACCAAAAGGTTTTCAAAAAAGAGCTATAGTCTCGCTATTTCCTACGTGTCCGCGAATGACACGAAATTTTATAAAGAGAACCCTCTGGGATATTTCAAAAAGGCGGGACGCATAATTTGAGCAAAACATATATAAGTATATATTACTACTTTACAAATGATCGTCCGCCACTTGTGCCGTGAGTTACGCATAGCACGGCGATTTGGAAAAGATTTGGTATGACTTATTCAGCTTTTTGGAATGGTTTTACAAGGATGCATACTATTTACGTATTATGATTTTGAGTATAGCATAATAGAGTATGGTATTGGATTTCGAGATTCGCATCTCCTTTATAGCTCCAGTGATTGCGTGATGCTTGATGGATTTTGATTTTGAGTTTCGTACTCGTTTTCAGGCGCACATGATGTGCTGTGATATTTCTGTATCTTCCGTGATTTCAGAGTCCCGTTGATTTGAGCCGATTATTGAAATGTTTTAGTATTTGGGGATTTAAATTTAAATTCGGGGACCGAATTTATTTAGGGGGGGGGGAAGATTGTAACATTTCAAAAATATAAAATATTATTTTTTGGAAATTAAATATTAAAATAGTATATTTCGCAAAAACTATTCGAATTGCGAATAGGGGTTTTTCGTAAAATGGTATAAGTATATACCGATATTTGAAAAATAAGTGGAGATTAAAATGATTTATTCATTAAAAAGATATTTATCGGATTTTGGCATTTTTATAATTAAATAAATATGCAAGTTTAAATTAAATTGATTATTGCACTACTAATCACGATTAAGCCAAATCCTTATTTTTAAATGGCTAGTGCACCATGTCATGTGCATGTTATTCATTTGTGTTTGTGACTTGTGAGTTTTATGAAAGAAAAAGAGAAAAGAAAAGAGATATTTTGGGGGAAAAACAAACGAGATATTTGTGAGAGAGTGAGGGTAAGAGAGAGTGAGGTTAAGAGAGAGAGAGAGACCTTTGACCACTTCTTTATTCTTATTCTTCTTCTTCATTTCCATTTCTTCTCATCTTCATCTCCTTCTTCATGCTCCTCCACCTCCATGTATCATCTTAAACTCATAACCTAAACCCCATTCCACCTTCACAATAAAGATGCACAAGCATATCCTAAACCCTTTGGACCAATCAAGTGTGGATTTGGAAGACTTTGGGCAACTCAAGAATTTTCTTCAGTTGCTAATGAGGTAATCCCTACACTTTTAGTTAAGCTTGTTGATTTCCTAATATCCTAGTTTAGTTTAGAAATTGATTTAGTTAGGTTTTGTGATCTTGGAATTTTCCAAGTTGAGATTTAGTGGGAGACTTGACTTGTAAGTGGTTAAAGTGAGGTGTAGTGAGTATTTTGCAAGACTTGACTTATAAGTGGTTAAAGTGAGGTGTAGTGATGATTTTTGGACCAAGACCTGAGTGATGATTTTTTGACCAAGACCTGAGACTAGAACCCAAAACACGGAGTTAGAATTTCCTCGATATCGTATTTTGTGGATTTTGTGAGGGGATACTGAGATCTGCTATAACCCGGAGACCCTAAAAATTATTTAACGATTACAGTGAGTCGTGCAGGTGACCTAGAAGCTACCCTGAAGACCCAAGACCTTATCTTGACTCCTTGGCTGCAAATAAACCCTTTTGTGCCATAAATTTCGGCCTGGGTATGGGGGTGGGCCCCATTCTTGGTCTGTGACTCCTATATCTTCTAATTAGACCTCCCCTATACGCAAAATTGGCTAATTGTACCTGAAGTAAAATCTGGAGGTGTTTTCCTTAGTTGCTGATTTGTGTTTTCCGATTTCTGAAACGTGGTTTTTAGATTTGAGTTTGGATTCCGTTGTTGGACGTTTGTACGTCAACGGACGAACGTTATTTGGTTGATTTTGCATGCGTAGGCTATATGTTCTAACCTATAGGTAATCCGTGTGCCGTATCGGATTTCGGATATTGGATTTAATAGAATTGCGATTGTGTATTGTTTGTAGGTACCTTCGCGTGGACTTCCGAGACGGCGAAGCACATCGAATTTGGCTAAGCGAGGAGTTTAGCAGGTGAGTAGATTTATATCTACGGGAGAAGTCGGGTGGATGGCGTATAGCACCCCCGCAATCATTGATATGGAAAGATTGTTATATAAATTATAATTTGATAAAGGATATGCTACGAACTTAAGATAACATGATTATACGATTTAGTAAAAGATGATATGATAAAAGTTGACACTAATGCATATATTGGTTTGAGAATATGATATAGGTATATAAGATAACATGATGTGGGATATTGAGATGATAGATATAGATGACTCGGATTGATATATGAGAATATGATATAGGTATATAAGATAACATGATGTGGGATGTTGAGATGATAGATATATATGACTCGGATTGATATATGAGAGTATGAATTGAGAAAGTGAATCATGATAAGTATGATTTGAAAGAGCACAAGTAATGAGTTGATAATGGTAAGATATGAGATCGAGATCGATGTGACTTGAGATTAACAAGATATTACGTATATACAAGATGACAAGAGATAAGATTGTTATAGATGTGTTATGTGATTGATATGGTATGTCGTACGAAATTATAGATCCGTACCCTTTGCTGGTGAATAGGATGATAGATTCCCTACTTTGTTTATGACATCGTATGATGGATTACCGTACGCGATGCGTTTACCGAATGTTTGATCCGCGCTTATAAATTGAGAACAATGATCGAGGATATTGCGACACTTGATACTATGAGGCGGGATCGTTGACATAAAGAGGCTACCTTATTATAGTTCAAGTTATGTTGGATTACTCCTCGTGTGATACCTATCATATTTCTAATATTTAATGTTATATGATATCATTTGCTAGTACACCTGCACAATTATCGTTGATGCGCATGTTATACTTACACAGATTTGCCGGCTCACACACATTCATCATCGGTAATTGCCATGCCACTTACACAGTAGAACTGCCGTATCATGATATTATTCTTGTTGGGTTACGGCAGGGCCCCGGCCATCAAACCGTTGCCAAATGCGGAACAAAAATTTTCTAAACTTGCGCTACCTTGACCCGATACCCGGATCTACCCTAAACCCTATACTAGCAATATGTAAGACTAGGAGTTAGATGGTTATACCGAGTTGATCCGTGTCCTTCGGTCTTGAACCATCATCCCAAGCTCCTAGAGGCTCCTTGATCGAATTTGGTTGTCGGTCTTCCTCTATCTACGATGATCCACCTGAGGGAAATGGCGCAAGCTCTAGCCTCGCCAAGTGTGGCAACCGACGCTCCAAGGTTGGTAGCAATAGAGAGTGGAGGTGTAAGAATGTGTCACTATAATTTTTCTCTCATCACAAATGCTCCAAGAGCAACCAAAGGAGATGAAGAGGAGGTGAGGAAACATGTGGCTTGAGCAACTAAAGAAAAATGGCTAAGTCTCCAAGTGAGAGTAGAATGAGAATGAGCAAGTGAGGAAAATCAAATGAGTAAAAACCATCTCAAGTGTGATGGCAGCCCCCCCTCTCTCAATCATCCAATAAAAATATCTCTTTTCATTTTACAATAAACAATTGCAAACCATACCTCTCTATATGCTATCACCCATGCTCATGCCAACTCACCCTCCACCTCATTTCCATAATTGATTTTCTAAAAAGAAAATCAATAATGAGGTGGTCATCTTCTAGAAGCTATTCCGTATAAATAAGGAATACTTCCCGGTACACGTAATGAAATACATATACGCGTATTCGTACAATAATACGAATATCCAAGAGAGAAAATGAATAGTGAACAATAATACTAGAATACATATATATATACATACATATATTAATTATTAAATCAAAACCTGATTTAATAATCCGGCTCAGTCCTAAGCCGCTAGTATTATCAACCGTCCGACTAAAGTCCGTGCAGCCTGTACACATATTTAATCGGACACATGTATGTACCAATATACGTCATCTACACCATATCGCCTGAACCGTGAAAACCCTCTATGTGGTACTCTAAAGACTCGTCAATACGCTGGCAGTGGGTTTAACCACAAGCACGTTAGCGGCACTAGCTGTACGTAACGACTACCCAGGTTTTGAGCGAAAGGAAGGCCGATGAGCAAACTCATCCAAACCCCTTTTGGGCCTAACCGTGACAATATCAGTACAGTCCGGTCTGTTCGTCTAAGAGTATCGCATATCGAGTCTAGGGGTGGATAAAGTCAGACCTTTAATAACGCGATAATTCAGGTCGGTATGAAACCCATCACCACATGAAAAACTACCGATCCTAAATCAGTAATTCTCTACTAGCTTAGCCAAGGATTTCTGGTGATAGCCACCCGTGCACTGTGTGACATCAACCCCCAATAACGGGAGAGACGAATCCCCGACAATTCGCTCACTGCCTCTTTATGGCTCGGGACTATACCCATCTAAAACCTATTTGCACGACTCCTTTAAGCCGTGGTAGGGTAGTAAACAAAGCACAGTGGGAAATCACATAAGACAAATGACGATCTCAGGTCGACAGACTAACCTGTACACATGTCACCTGGGAACTGCTATCTAACAATAGGTATTGTACCAACTAGCAGGTTCCCGGCGAGTCCGTCCAGTGTACTCATAACTCAATGAGCACCTGTATACTATCTTAGGTGAACAAACTAACACCAATGGCTAGTGAGACCTGGCCACCGCCCCCCGTCGGGGTCTCAATCAGTATACACTAGTCTACTCTGGAGTATCGATGCCCAGTCTCGAAACTCGCACGACTAGGGACATTTACGGATGTGCTTATAGACCACCAGCTCCCACATATATGATCGCCATCATAATGCTGGTTGTCAAGCAAGAATCCTATGGGCTCTATCAACATGTAATAGTGATGATAAAGACAAACCAGATAGCATACTATCATCTCGAGTAAGACTGTTCTACCGGTATAGGTCTTCCCTCAATCATCATAATTACCTGCTTGCGACTATGATAATTGTCTTGATGGCACTATAGCCAACAATCTCCCACTGGCACTTAAGGCCAATTATTGCGGTGTCGCATACTCACAACTCATGTGATACTGAACACCCAACTTCTCTACTAAGCAGTTTCGCAAAGCTTGTTTGTGAAACTATTGTGTTCGAGAAATAGCCTCAGTGAGTAGATCTGCTCCATTATTTATATCTTTATTTCTCTATATCTCAACTTCGCGAAGAATAACCATCTTTCGAGATGAGCAATACCTTGTCTTAGAATTTGTTTGGATATCTGATGGGACCCAGTTCACAAATGAACTCCAAATCCAGCAAACTTTCTAAACTGTATCATCCACTGAATTTAATCAGTATCCTGCGCCATGCCTTCCTTAGTATCCGCTTGGACCACCTGTCCAACATACTGTCCCTCAGAAGAGGGAAAAACTATAACTCAGACAGGCACTCTGTCATCCAGGTCACCTTGGAAGCCTGAAATGATAACTGTCTCCTGAAGGAGGCTGCCGTTACCATATCCCTAGAATATCCATTTATGTTCATAAACTGCTTCCCTACATTTCTCCAGGATTGGATTAATATATGTTTATTGCAGCTAGTGCAAGAACAACATCTGTTGTGGTACTTAACATTTCATGATTAACTCAATTGCTTAAGCAAGTGATATGCTAATCAAGCAGATCCCTCTCCCCTTTAGTCTGTAAGACACCTTTAGAGAGGGTGACTCCATCACCTGCAGGTACACCACCATGGCAGGAGTCATCCATTCTAAAACACGTTAGAATAGTGTCAAGTACCCAAATTGGGACACTTCCCAAATCTAGATCTAAAACCATAGATATAGTAACCAGAAACCCTGATATTATATCCATGTCCTATGTGGAGAAACAACTGCGTGACAACCACAGTATAAACGATCGTAGTATAGGAATTTCACTTCCTATAAAGTGCATGTCATCCCAAATACCAGGGCATCACACCCTACTACCTTCTTACCAGATCCATCTCCTATTCTGATGAAGTCAAAGCCTATGACTATCACAAATAGATGATCTATTTTCACTATACCTGGTTTAGTCTATAAATAGACATAAACTACTTGCCCACTATGCTTCCGCTGCTCCCACTAACTACAACAACCCTCTGGCAGAGTCATATACACATGCACTTCTAAAGCTAGTTTAGAACGACGCTATACTCATCCTCCTGCCGGGTCTTATAGTATAGAACAACAGCAATGGCAAGTCTGGGTAAATAAGAATCTCACTTACACCGTCTCTAAGAAGACAGAAGTACCTCTCGGGTGCCTGAGGTTACCCACAAAATCTGTGGAGTAGCTAATGGAATGTCAAACCCGATTGAATTTTTACGTTCTATTAAATTTTCAGTAATCGTTTGTGGTTCTGGAATCACTTCCAGTTCTACCATACTCCCACTACTGTTTTCTGAAAAAGTACATTTTACTAAAACTGTGGCGAGTCAAGAACAATACCACTATTGATCTTCCTGATGGTAGAAAGTTAACCCTCGTCAAAACCCGGGATAACCCACAAACTGCCATTACTGAAACATGCCTTGAGTTTGTCCAGAGTCTGGTTTTAAGCATAAGCCGGACAATTTCATATAGCTTAACATCATAAAGATATGAACCATTCTATCTACAACATAGAAACAGAGGCACTGATTTAATTGGAACCAGATTCAAATCATGCAGCTGTCTCCAGTGCATATCAACCAAATGGAAAGAGGCCAATCAACATTACTCATCTAGGAGTGGATCCATATATGAGTAACCTGAAAGAGAAGAAAGTTCTCAAAAACATTATTATAAATGGAATACCAAACACAAGTATCTACATCTTCGACTACTTCGAATAATCCTGATACTTCCAACAAATGGTTCTCTACTTTATTCTTATACCTATAACTTCTCAAAATCTGGACCTTGTATATCAACGAAATGCTTGTCTAGAACTGGAGAAGTCATGAGTAAACAGAATATAGTACGAGTACCAACCCCATTGTCCAAATGGACACTCAACAACATACAATACTTTGTACAAGTCTCCTGAGTTCAATAACTCAAACCTTGTGCGTCGTAGGTTGAAAACTGTACTATGGTTAAGGAGAATTACACCGCAGATGAATGCACCTTACCTAATCATCAACTAATATAGGTAAATGTCACAGACATAATTTCAAAAAAGTTATATCTCACTTTATAAAATAAACGTACAGATATATCAGTTTGAAACTGGTGCATAACTACGGATATTCAAAACCAAAAATTTGCCATCCGGCAAAACCCAGGTGATTTCCTCAAATATCACCAATTACAACGAATTCCGATATAATGAGGATATAATCACATAATTCCCAATATTCTACTCCTACTCATCATCTGTAACATTATACAGATGTGAGAAACGAATCTGGTAAATACATACCCTGGAGTTAGAATCCAATTGGGAAAACAGTTTTCAATTAATATTGCACAGTAAATCTGAAACATGAAAATATTTCGAAGGGGTATCCGGGTATTCTTATTAATGCCTCTTCCACTATCTAGATTCATGATAGTAACCGTATATTTCCTTGCCATCTCACAAATCCCTTTATTTGTCTTTACTCATTACCTTCTGTCACCACACTTAGGCTAATTTATTTTCTTCCTTCCCTACCTTTCGGCACAAGCCTAAGGTTTGGAAGAAGACTATCCAATAAGCATAATAGGTGTACTCTCCTTATACCAGGAGCCCTCGCAACCTGAGAGAAGGTAAAGGGAAAAGAAAACTGAATAATCCTATTCTATTTCTCCTGAACCGGAAACCAATCTCGAATCTGGAACGAATTTCTTCGAGTTCGTATGTAACTATACAATGGCATGTCCAAGCATTATGGACATTCGTAGTGATACAAAGTGTTCTGGAGAAATCCAAAGTGGATGTTGGAGTGGCAGGGGTATACACGGTTTTGTCGTGAATGATAGCAGTCGCAATTTTCTTTGCCGTTATTCTAATCCTTTATATGTCTTTACTTATTACCTTATATACACCACCTTTAAGCTAATTGGTTTTCTTCCTTCCCTACCTTTCGGCACATGCCTATGGTCTGGAGGAAGACTATCCAATAAGCTCAATAGGTGTACCCTCTCCTAATCCTAGGAGCCCTCACAACCTGAGAGAAGGTAAAGAGAAAAGACAACCAAATAATCCTATTCGATCTCTCCAGAACCAGAATCTATCCTCGAATCGGGAACAAGTTCCTTCGAGTTCGTATGTAACTATACGATGGATTATCCAATAAGCGTGGATCTTCATAGTGATATGGGGTGTTCTGGAGAAACGCAAAGGTGATATAGAGGTGGCAATGATATATGCAACACCGTGACATTCCAAAAGCCAAAATGTTTTAAAAAGGTTCGGTTAACTTGGTTCATGAGTTTTAGTCAAGGGTCGGGCCATGGTCGCTGCCAAAGAGAAAGAGAGAGAAAAGAAACACTCAGCGTGCACTTTAACCTAAATCAGAATGGTTAATCACTTTATCTAATCATGATGTCTCCCACTGTTTCCTCGAATTCTCCTCCAAACCCAAAAGAAGAATTAGTCGGGATCATCTAAAATCACCCGAGGAGTAAACCTACTCATAAGTGGGAATTGGGATCCAACTATCATTGCATGATAACTTGATAGAAGCCACTCAAGTCACCATACTCCAGAAGGTATGCGCATGCCTGGCAAGTTTCCTGTGTGTTGAAACTCCCTATGTGGTTTTTATACCCCTAGGACCCAAGTGACCTTGACAAGGTCAACAAGTCAAAGGGTCCTAATCAAGTTTAACCCGTCATTATCCTGATTGCATTAGACCCACCCGCATAGACCCTTGACAAGGTCAATGTTAGTTATGTATATTCCCTAGAGGCTATTATTGTACAGATGATGTATATTATAGTGGATGCTTGGATATATATAGAGAGGACTTTCTTGCTCGATATGATAGTATGCTATCTGGTTGCTCGTCTTAACATGTTGACTTGTATTGGGTTGCTGTCTTGCTCTCACATGTTGATAAAGCCCTTAGGATATGTACTTGACTACTAGGACCATGATGCAGATCATACTAGTGGGGTCAGGGTAGTCTACGAGTACATCCTATAATTGTTCTTAGTCGAGGGTGTATCGAGACAGGGCATTGATACTCCAGAGTAGACTAGCATATACGCATCTTGACCCATATGATGGGAGATGGATGATCCCGCATCCATTGGTGTTTCACATCAAAGATGGTATACGGGTGCTCAGTGGAGACTGGGTACACTGAACGGACTCGCCGAGAACTCCTAGATGGTATTATACCTATCGTCGGATAGTAGTTCTCTGGTGACACTGGTACAGGTTAGTCTATAGACCCGAGATCGTCATAGATTCTTGTGTGAATCCCACTGTGCTTTGATTTCCACCTTACCACGTTCATGAGAACGTGAAAAATGGTGGCTTTTGGGTACAGTCCCGAATCATATGGAGGCAATGAGCGATAGGAGGGGTTTCGTCTCTCCCGGTATTGGGGGTTGATGTTGCGCTGTGTTCGATTGGCTGGAACTGGAAGTCCCTGGTCAGGGCTGACATGGAGATTTACTGGTAAGTGTTATCAGTAGTTTCTCGACCCGTTATGAGCCTCACATCGACACGACTTATCGGTTACTGGGGTCTGACGTTTACCACCTTGACAAAGAGACCGGACTGTACGGTAGTGTTACCAATTGGATTCACAGGAGTGTGAGCAGGCTTGCTTATTGATCTTCTGATCGCTCAATACCTGGGTGGCCGTTACGTTTAGATGGCCGCTTGCGGCTTGTGGGTGTTTGATATGATCATCACCTACTGCCGGCGTATTGACGAGTCTTTAGAGTCCTACACAGAGGTTTCCTGGCTCAGGAGAAACGGAGTAGGAGAACATATATGATATGTGCGGGACCGAGATTGATACGAGTATGTGATACCGTATTCTATTCACACGATATGTGATATCGGCCGGTTATATGTGATATAGCCGGGTCATCAGATCAAGTGTTGATTCGATAAATTGTTACATTTTTTATTAGTCGGTTATATGTGATATAGCCAGATTATCGGATCAAGCTTTGATTCGATAATTTAATGTATAATTATATATTTATATATTAAATTACATTAACTAATATATGCTCACTTAAGTATTTCATTTTCTCATTTTGGATATATTTAACATATATGTGATATATGTTTATTGTATTGTTTTCTTTTGTTACAAAATTATATATATATGTGATATGTATAATTGTAACATGCTAGGTTATACATGCAACTAGGGTTTATGCGAATCACACCATGATATGTGTTAATGGTTAGGTTTTTAATTATTTTAGTTAATTCAAAATTGTGATGAATTAGTCATGAGCTTGGATGAGCATTGACTAAGTCAACCAATTTTGATATTTCTATGATATTTATTAACCTAACCTTTAACCCTAGCTCATGGTTTATTCTCTACATGAGTTAGCCATGACATACTTAACACATGGTTGCATTTCTAACCTCATGCTCTTCAACACTTGAGCTTCTTCTTCTTCTTCATCTCATAGCTCTCTTGAATTGGAGATAGTGATGAAAAATAGTGAGAAATAAAAAATAAAGAGAGCCCACTTCCTACTTCATCATCCTCTTCTAAACTAGCCACTTAGATTAGGGTGTTAGCTTCACTAATTTTGTATTAGTGAAGAGTTAGCTTGAGTTTGTGTTTCCTCAAAATAGATCATCTTGGATTTCGAAGACTACAAGGAAGCATGCATCATTCACCTTGTGGAGCTTCTCAAGAGTCTGGGAGTTCTTGGATCTCAGCGAAGGGACCACTACTTAGAGCTTATGAAGTGAAGGAGCGGACTACAAAGGTTGTAATCCATAATCACTTAGAAGTAAAGATGTTTACTTTACATTTCGTATGATTCTCTAGTTAAAGATCTAGGTTAGGGTTCTTTAAGCATGGCAAAAATTTAAATTTGGCATGGATGATGCCACCCGAAACCTTGCTGCCGTGCTAGACAACCCTACAGTGGTATCAGAGCCTAGCTAGAGAATTAGACGGATTGTATAGGATTACGAAACCGAAACAACTCCGAAACACCCGATTTAAAACCCTAGTTTCTATCGAATTTTTTAAGGAGTCAAATTTTTTTTTAAACAGCTGCAGAATGTTGTATGAGATACAATATGAACACTGTAGAAATTTCAACCCCCCCACCTTTTTTGAGCCGGCCATATGAGCATGAAAACTGGCTTGCTCGGTTTTTCCAGGGAGTTCAGGGTTGAAATTTGTACCGTGTTCCAGTCTCTGGGGTTTGGTATTTCAGGTGTTGTTTGTTTTTGCTAAATTTCATGTGATGTTATCTTTTTGCATTGGCTATTCGGAGTGTTTCGTATTTGTAATTCTAGTTTTGTTTCGGGTTATTTAGACGGTGTTAAAAAGTTCGATCGGATATCAAATACCCACTTTAACCCTTGCTGGAATTTTTCAAGAGTTGGATCTTTTTCATAGTTAAAGAACATTCAAATACCATGCAAGTAATGTGGTGGACCCTCTAGAAGAACGAAACCCTAACTCGATTCTATGACCGTAAGAACCGCCGCCAAACCGTAGGGTTCGCGGTAGTTCCGCAGTGCTACAGGTGAGGCATTGGTTGACCCTTCTACGGCTGGTTCATTAGTACTGTGGCATGTATTGAATATTTTTAAACTACGCTCAAGTGTTGAGCTTTTGGGGAATTTTGGGTGTTTGTTGATTCGATCGGAATGTTTAACGTCGTCTAGCTTTTTCTGGAATGTGATATGATATGTGGATTGTTACTTGTATGTATGCCCTAGAGGCCAGTATTGTACAGTTGATGTATATTATATTAGATGCTTGGACATATATAGAGATGACTTTCTTGCTCGATATGATAGTATGCTATCTGGTTACTCTTTATCTTAACATGTATACTAGTCTCTTTAAACTGTCTTATAGTTACATGTTGGTAAAGCCCTTAGGATGTGTACTTGACTACCTGGACTATGATGCAGATCATACTAGTGGGGACATGGTAGTCCATAGGTACATCCTTCAAGGTCCCTAGTCGTGGGTGTATCGAGACGGGGCGTCGATATACCGGTGTAGACTAGCGTATACGCTTCTCGACCTATGAGATGGGCGATGGATGATCCCATATCCATTGGTGTTTGACATCAGAGATGGTATACGGGTGCTCAGTGTAGACAGGGTACACTGGACGGACTCGCCGAGAACTCCCAGATGGTATTATACCTCACATCAGATGGCCGTTCTCAGGTGACGCTTGTGCAGGTTAGTCTGTAGACCCGAGATCGTCATAGAGTCTTGTGTGATTCCCACTGTGCTTTGATCTCCACCTTACCACGTCCATGAGGGCATGCAAAACGGTGGTTTTTGGGCACAGTCCCGAGTCACATGGAGGCAATGAGCGATAGGAGGGGTTTCGTCTCTCCCGGTATTGGGGGTTGATGTTGCGCTGTGCTCGATTGGCCGTAACAGCGAACTCCCTGGCCAGGGCTGATCAGAGATTTGCTGGAAAGTGTTACCAGTGGTTTCTCAACCCGTTATGAGCCTCACATCGGCACGACTTATCGGTTATTGGGGTCTGATGTTTACCACCCCTAGACTTGATATGCGACGTATCAGACGAACAGACCGGACTGTACGGTAAGTGTTACTGGTTGGATTCACAGGAGTGTGAGCGGGCTTGCTCGTCGATCTTCTGATCGCTCAATACCCTGGTGACCGTTACGTTTAGCAGACCGCTTGCGGCTTGTGGGTGCTTGATATGATCATCATCTACTTCCGGCGTATTGACGAGTCTTTAGAGTCCTACGCAGAGGTTTCCTGGCTCAAGCGAAACGAAATAGGAGCGCATATGAGATATGTGCGGGACCGAGAATAATGCGTGTATGTGATACCGTATTTCATTCTCGCGATGAATGATTCGATTGGTTGTATGCGATATAACCTAGTTATCGAATCGAAGATTGATTCGATAAGTCGATACATTGGATACTAGTCGGTTATGTGCGACATGACCGGATCATTGAATCAAGTGTTGATTTAATGATTTAATGTATAATTATATATTTGATATATTACTTTGCATTAACTAGTATTGGTTCATTTTAAAAGGATTTTCTCACTTGATGTGCACATTGTATATGTGATATATTTTTGTGTGCACTTGATTGTATCATGTTTGATGATACATGTAAACTTGAGTTTGTGTAAAGATTAAACCATGGTTATATGAATGGTTAGGGTTTTGTTTACTTATTCATTTATTTATTTTGATTATTGATTTTGGAAAAGAAAATGGAAATGGTGGCTTTTCTTGTTTCTTTCATGAAGCTTCATGAAGGGTTGAAACCTTGACCATTTTTGTTTTCTTCTCTTAACCTAACCATTCACCTAACCCTAGTTTACTCTCTACACTTGACCATGGTTAGTATATGATAAGTATTCATATTAGTTTCTTTTTAAATGAGATACTTATCATATTCTATCTTCTTCTTCTTCTTCTTCTTCTTCAAGAAGAAAGCTTGACTCCATTAATGGCATCTTGAGTAAAAGAGTGAGAAATCCAATTCTAAAGTGAACCCACCTCCTATTTCTTCATCCTCTACCTCTTGCCAAATAGTATAGTGTGTTTTCTTCACAAGTTTCATTGCTTGGTGAAGTTGGAGCTTGATCTTGTATTGCCTCGACGTAGATCATCTTCGGCATCGAAGCCGACGACCTAGCCCGCCCATTTCTCCGATGAAGCCGATGCTAGAGTCCGGGATCCGATATGGACAGCGAGAGGACGTCTACATGGAGCTAAGGAAGTGGAGAACCGGATCTACAAAGGTTGTAGCCTCTTTCTTTTAGATAAAAAGGTTTACTAGTTTCACTTTTCGCCTAAACTCTAGTCAACGAATCCGTATTAGGGTTTCTCAGCACTTGTAAAATATGAAATTGGCATGGTTGATGCCTTGTGAGACCTCATTAGGGGCCTAGGAACCCTACAGTGGTATCAGAGCCTAGCTAGAGTCTTAGGCGAAGTGTGGACGACGTTTGAAATCCGAACGAACATCGAAACCCTAACCAAAATTGCTCTCTGGACTTTTTTCAAAAACTGGGTTTTTTCCAGATTAAAAATGCTTAAAAAATTTAGCAGGGAATTCTAAGAATTACGGTGCAAAAATTACCTCATGATGTGTCTAATGCGCGGCGGAACCACGGCAGAAGCCTGGCTTCTGCGGCGGTTCCGCGGCCAAATGATGGGATTTGCCTTCAATTTTTGCACAGTAATCATGTTTTCAGGTGCTGAATTTTCTGGGAATTTTTAATATTTACTCAAGAGTTGAGTATTTTGGGTTGTATTGGGAGTTCGTAGATTCGATCGGATTATCAAACTTTGTCTATGTGTTTTTCCGGGTAATTTTAGAATATGTTAAAAAGTTCGACCGGATATAAATACCCACTTTTTCCCCTGCCGGGAAATTTCCAATTGTTGGACTTTTCCGTAGTTTAATGACGTTCTAAGTAGTGCATGTAACGCGATGGTCCCTCTAGAAGACAACAAACCTTAACTCGATTATGTGACCGTCTTGAACTGCCCTTTGAACCTTAGGGTTTGGGGCAGTACGGCGTGCCACATGTGAGGCGTTGGCTTGACCCTTCTACGGCTGGACCGTTGGTACTGAGGCATGAAGTGAATGTCTTTGAACTTATTTCATGTGTTGAACGGTTTCGGGAAAACTTGGGTGTTCGAATGTTCGATCGGAAAGTTTAATATTTTCTATTTATCCGGAATGGGATACAATAATTGGAATTCACACACAGTTATGAGATAACTGAATGAATGTTATAAATCTAGCGGTTTAGTCTCACTTGATATTGAAAAGAGTTTTCGATAATGAGACTAAAATGCGGGGTTTGTAATTGTTAGGCATGTGATGTCTAAGTATTTCATTTGATTAGGCATGCGATGTCTAAAGAGGTTGCGGATTCCAACTGTTGTAGTTTTACACTTTCTTTTCTGTGACCGTAAGTGTAATATGTGTTATCGCCGGTTTCGTTGCTATATGTCAACGACAATTGGGATGCGCATGTTTACTTACGTTGATGACATGTGATGTTATGTGTTGCTGGATATGTTATATTGGATTGTCGTGTTTGAATAGCCGGGTTTTTTTTTGTGAGATGAGTGTTTTTCATTTTCATTCATGTAAAAACTTGTATGTAATATTCTTTTATTGGGGCACTTCGAGGTTGCGGATGATGTCACCATTTGTATATTATTTACTTTTCCGCATTAGGATAGACCCAAGGAGGGGAGCACAAGTAACCGGGTTCTAGGGTCCAGTGGGAGACCATCTCGAGGAGTCGAGTCCGGGTCTCCTAACCCTAGAATTGGTAGGGTTGCTTGCCGCTCTCGTAGGGATCTAGGGGTGTGGGATTGGCTATTCATCACGACCGTGGAATCCGTGTTTTATACCGGCTCGTATTAAAAACACAGACGTCCTAGTATATCCAATATTTCATATGATATTTTCTGCTGCGATATCTGTGATGTGATCATTTGATATGTTCTGATGGATACAGTATATAGTATATATGATATATTATATGGACGTTACTTATGTTTTGCACCCGCACTAGCCCTGCCCTGCTCTATCGTTAGTTACCTAACCTAACGGTGCACGAGGGGACATCGAGGCGAATGCGGATGGCATAAGTGTACGTCGTATTTATCTGTGGTGTTTAGGTGACTTAAATGATGGGACTTCATTAATGTGATTAATGAAAGAAAAGAAACCTAAAAGTTGTTGTAGAATCAAATTTTAAATAAAAAGGGTAGCTACAGTTTTGCTTTGCATAGCGCTATATATGATATACCCTGCACCTTATTCGATGAGGAAAGGGCCGAGATCCCTTCACCGGGAGTGACCTCTTTAGCAATAACTGGCAGATGCTACACACTCGGTTTGACTTTTGATTGCTTCTATAGTTTCTGCAATGCACGGTGATATATATGATATATCCCGCACCTCATTCGACGAGGAAAGGGCCGACGATCCCTTCACCGGGAGTGACCCCTTTAGCAAAACTAGAAAAGCCTCAAAATCACTCCATTTCAAAACTTCACTTGATTCTACAATGATATCAAGTTCATTACGCAATAGGTTTTCAGAAAAACCTGACGTAGCCCTCCGTCATTTCAGATAAATCCTACTTAGTATTCGTGCTATGTTTGTTGTCCTCCGTCAAGGCGTAGTGTGCAGTAGCTAACTAGTATTTATCTGCTTATGCATGTGATGCAGATTGGATTAGGGTAGTCGTACGACCTTGTTGACCTCCGTCAAGGGTCGTGCGGGTGGGTTTGATTCAATCAAGAAATGACGGGTTGAACTTGACTTGCACCCTGTGGTTTGTTGACCTCCGTCAAGGTCATAGGATGCTTGGGGCAAAATATTATCGGGAATTTCAAGTGTTGAAATTTGCAATGAGATTGCATACCTTCTATGAGATAGTTGGATCCCGATACCCACTGCAAGTAAGAGTTACTCCTGGGAGAGTTTTACACATTACAATTAGCCGATCAAGTAGGTGTCTAGAAAGGTGTCAACGGGGTTACGCCTTTGGAAAAACGAGGTTTACTTTAATTAGGTCCGTGCGAAAGCACGGGGAACCTCCCTCAAAGTACCGACACTCGCCTGGCTGAAAGATTGGCGAAGTTGTAGGGTGTAATTAATCCCGGCTAGTCTTTCCTTTTAGGGTTTGAAGGAAGATTTGATAAAAACCAGTGGGAGCCATCCTGATTAGATAAGATAATAACCAATCTGATCTTGTAAGAGCATACGCTAAAGTGTTTTTCTTCTCTCTCTCTCCAGGTAGCGACCATGTCATGCCCTAATAAAGATAATAATCTGGATGTATTGACTGAACCCGCATGTTATACTGTGCTGGGGAATGTTGGTTCCGTTCTTTCTTATAAGAGTTATGGTAATGAACAAGACATAGGGGAATACCAGGATTCCCAAGCCACCCGAATGAAAAAAGTACTTGTTGATGCATTTTCTTCGGGTGTGTTCGTTACAGAGAACTGTTTCTCCATCTGCCCTACGTCCTGGGTATTAGATACCGGGTCAGGATCCCATATATATAATCAGTTACATGGGCTTAGGAAAGGTAGAGAACTTGGAGAAGGTGATAAAGACATTAGAGTTGGAAATGGTGCAATTGTTGCAGCTAAGACTGTCGGGGAATATCACCTTGCATTACCAACTGGTAATACATTGGTTCTGAACGAATGCTATTACATGCCGAACCTGATATGCAACATTATATCGGTTTCTTTATTGAGTAAAGAGGGATATAATTTTGTATTACAGGATAATGTTATGAACATTTTCCGTAACCAAAAGTTGGTTGGATCAGGCACGTTGTGCAATGGCATTTATGTTCTAAATCAAGCAACAGTTCTGAGCATAACAAACACACACAAAAGGAAGAGTTCAGAACTGAACGAATCCTTCTTGTGGCATTGTAGACTGGGTCACATCAATGTGACACGATTGGCTAAGCTGCATAAAGATGGATATTTGAAACCATTCGAATTTTCATCTTATGACACTTGCCAGTCATGTCTCAAAGGCAAGATGACCAAAACTCCGTTTACGGGACACGGAGAAAGAGTTACTGAACTCTTAGGACTGATACATAGTGATGTATGCGGTCCTATGTCTACACATGCCAGGGATGGTTCTTCATACTTCATTACATTCACTGACGATCTCTCTAGGTTCGGGTATGTGTTCCTGATGAAACACAAATCAGATGCTTTTGAGAAATTTAGAGAATATAAACAAGAAGTTGAGAACCAAACCGGAAAAAATATTAAAATCATACGATCTGATCGAGGAGGTGAATACTTGAGCAATGAATTCCTGGACTTCCTAAAAGAGAATGGGATTCTCTCTCAGCATACTCCTCCATATACACCACAGCACAACGGTGTATCAGAACGGAGGAATCGCACCCAATTAGATATGGTGCGCTCTATGATGAGTGTAGCTGAGTTACCTGTTTCCTTCTGGGGATATGCACTGGAAACAGCAGCATACCTGCTGAATAGGGTTCCCACCAAATCTGTGCCTACCACACCATATGAGATATGGCAGGGGAAGAGACCATATCTTAATTTTATAAAGATGTGGGGTTGCCCGGCCTATGTCAAAAGACAAAAACCGGAAAAACTCGAGGCAAGGTCTGTTTTGTGTAAATTTGTTGGATATCCCAAACATTCGCGAGGGTATATTTTCTACCAAAGTGAGGAACAAAGAGTATTTGTTGCTCAACATGCCACCTTTTTAGAAAAGGAATTTCTTGCAAAAGAGATTAGTGGCTCTGAGGTAGAACTGGAAGAGGTTCCAGTTGAACAAAACACAACAGAAGATTTAGTGGAACCAGAAGATTCAGTAGCTCCCAATGAACCTCAGCCTCTCTGCCGATCTAGTAGGGTTCCTCGCCAACCTGAGAGATACTACGGTTTTCTCATGGATGGTGGGAGCGAGGATTGCATCATGGAGGATGATGACCCAACTAGTTTCGAGTAGGGACTCGGTGAAATGGCTGGATGCTATGCGGTCCGAGATGGAATCCATGTACACCAACAAAGTATGGACTTTGGAAATTGCTCCTAATGAGGTAAAACCCATTGGGAGCAAGTGGATCTTCAAGAAAAAACTTGGTGTAGATGGGAAAGTGGAGACTTTCAAAGCTTGACTTGTTGCAAAGGGTTTTCGTCAAAGACCAGGTGTGGACTATGACGAAACCTTTTCACCAGTGGCTTTGCTTAAATCCATCCGGATCATGCTTGCCATCGCTACATATCATGATTACGAAATCTGGCAAATGGATGTTAAGACCGCCTTTCTAAATGGTGATTTAGAAGAGTGCGTGTACATGACTCAGCCAGAGGGCTTCGTAGATAGTGGGAGCAGCGGGAAGGTGTGCAAGCTGCTTAAATCCATTTATGGATTAAAGCAAGCATCGCGTAGTTGGAACATCTGCTTTGACGTCGTTATCAAAGAGTTTGATTTCGTCAAAAACCCAGATGAACCTTGTATCTACAAGAAGGTGGCAGGGAGTAAGGTTGTCTTCCTCGTATTGTACGTGGACGATATACTCTTGATAGGAAATGACATTCCTATGCTGCAATCGGTCAAGTTCTTCTTATCACAAAGATTCTCAATGAAAGATCCTGGTGATGCCTCCTGCATATTGGGAATCAGGATCTATAAAGATAGATCCAAATGGATATTGGGATTGTCCCAATCCTGGTACATTGACACCATACTAAAGAGGTTTAGTATGGAAGAATCCAAGCGTGGGAACTTACCCACGATCTCTGGAGTCACTCTCTCCAAAGAGATGTCTTCCAAGACTGATTTGGAGAGAGCTCGCATGCAAGGGATACCCTATGCTTCGGCTGTAGGCTCTATCATGTACGTGATGCTATGTACCAGACCCGATGTTGCATACTCACTAAGTGTAGTGAGCAGGTATCAAGCTGATCCTGGAGAGAGTCACTGGACAGCTGTGAAGAGCATTCTTAAGTACTTGCGAAGGACTAAAGAGATGCTCTTGGTGTATGGTAACGGAGAACTCCAAGTGGAGTCCTTTACCGATTCAAGCTTCCAGAGTGATAAGGACGACTCTAAGTCGCAGTCGGGATTTGTCTTTACCCTTTACGGAGGGGCGGTTAGCTGGAAGAGTTCCAAGCAGGAAACCGTGGCAGACTCGACGATGGAGGTGGAATACATCGCTGCCAATGATGCTGCCAAAGAGGCTGTCTGGATCAAGAAGTTCATTACTGAACTTGGAGTGGTTCCATCCATTGAGCATCCAATACCTTTGTATTGTGATAACAATGGAGCGGTGGCATTGGCCAAGGAACCCAGGTCCCATCAGCGATCCAGGCATATTCTGAGACGGTATCACCTCATCCGGTTGATAGTTGATCGCCGGGAGATCGAGGTCAGGAGGGTTGACACGAAGAACAACACGGCGGATCCACTCACGAAGGCCATTCCCCAGATACAGTTTGAGAGACACTTCGGGATGCTCGGTATGCGATACTACAGCAGCTGGCCCTAGTGCAAGTGGGAGATTGTTAGTCGTATGTATGCCCTAGAGGCCAGTATTGTACAGTTGATGTATATTATATTGGATGCTTGGACATATATAGAGATGAATTTCTTGCTCGATATGATAGTATGCTATCTGGTTACTCTTTATCTTAACATGTATACTAGTCTCTTTAAACTGTCTTATAGGTACATGTTGGTGAAGCCCTTAGGATGTGTACTTGACTGCCTGGACTATGATGCAGATCATACTAGTGGGGACATGGTAGTCTATAGGTACATCCTTCAAGGTCCCTAGTCGTGGGTGTATCGAGACGGGGCGTCGATATACCAGTGTAGACTAGCGTATACGCTTCTCGACCTATGAGATGGGCGATGGATGATCCCATATCCATTGGTGTTTGATATCAGAGATGGTATACGGGTGCTCAGTGTAGACTGGGTACACTGGACGGACTCGCCGAGAACTCCCAGATGGTATTATACCTCACGTCAGATGGCAGTTCTCAGGTGACACTTGTGCAGGTTAGTCTGTAGACCCGAGATCGTTATAGTGTCTTGTATGATTCCCACTGTGCTTTGATCTCCACCTTACCGCGTCCATGAGGGTGTGCAAAACGGTGGTTTTTGGGCACAGTCCCGAGTCACATAGAGGCAATGAGCGATAGGAGGGGTTTCGTCTCTCCCGGTATTGGGGGTTGATGTTGCGCTGTGCTCGATTGGCCGTAACAGGGAAGTCCCTGGCCAGGGCTGATCAGAGATTTGCTGGTAAGTGTTACCAGTGGTTTCTCAACCCGTTATGAGCCTCACATCGGCACGACTTATCGGTTATTGGGGTCTGACGTTTACCACCCCTAGACTTGATATGCGACGTATCAGACGAACAGACCGGACTGTACGGTAAGTGTTACTGGTTGGATTCACAGGAGTGTGAGCGGGCTTGCTCGTCGATCTTCTGATCGCTCAATACCCGGGTGACCGTTACGTTTAGCAGACCGCTTGCGGCTTGTGGGTGCTTGATATGATCATCATCTACTGCTGGCGTATTGACGAGTCTTTAGAGTCCTACAAAGAGGTTTCCTGGCTCAAGCGAAACGAAATAGGAGCGCATATGAGATATGTGCGGGACCGAGAATAATGCGTGTATGTGATACCGTATTTCATTCTCGCGATGAATGTTTCGATTGGTTGTATGCGATATAACCTAGTTATCGAATCGAAGATTGATTCGATAAGTCGATACATTGGATACTAGTCGGTTATGTGCGACATGACCGGATCATTGAATCAAGTGTTGATTTAATGATTTAATGTATAATTATATATTTGATATATTACTTTGCATTAACTAGTATTGGTTCATTTTAAAAGGATTTTCTCACTTGATGTGCACATTGTATATGTGATATATTTTTGTGTGCACTTGATTGTATCATGTTTGATGATACATTTAAACTTGAGTTTGTGTAAAGATTAAACCATGGTTATATGAATGGTTAGGGTTTTGTTTACTTATTCATTTATTTATTTTGATTATTGATTTTGGAAAAGAAAATGGAAATGGTGGCTTTTCTTGTTTCTTTCATGAAGCTTCATGAAGGGTTGAAACCTTGACCATTTTTGTTTTCTTCTCTTAACCTAACCATTCACCTAACCCTAGTTTACTCTCTACACTTGACCATGGTTAGTATATGATAAGTATTCATATTAGTTTCTTTTTAAATGAGATACTTATCATATTCTATCATCATCATCTTCTTCTTCTTCAAGAAGAAAACTTGACTCCATTAATGGCATCTTGAGTAAAAGAGTGAGAAATCAAATTCTAAAGTGAACCCACCTCCTATTTCTTCATCCTCTACCTCTTGCCAAGTAGTATAGGGTGTTTTCTTCACAAGTTTCATTGCTTGGTGAAGTTGGAGCTTGATCTTGTATTGCCTCGACGTAGATCATCTTCGGCATCGAAGCCGACGACCTAGCCCGCCCATTTCTCCGATGAAGCCGATGCTAGAGTCCGGGATCCGATATGGACAGCGAGAGGACGTCTACATGGAGCTAAGGAAGTGGAGAACCGGATCTACAAAGGTTGTAGCCTCTTTCTTTTAGATAAAAAGGTTAACTAGTTTCACTTTTCGCCTAAACTCTAGTCAACGAATCCGTATTAGGGTTTCTCGGCACTTGTAAAATATGAAATTGGCATGGTTGATGCCTTGTGAGACCTCATTAGCGTGCCTAGGATTCCTACATGGAATTCATATAGTTAAGCATGAAATCCGAAGTATGTGATATTTCGGGTTTACGATGTCTAAAGTGATTGTGGATTCCAAATGTTGTAGTTTGACATTTTCTTTTTTGCGACCGTAAGTGTAATATGTGGTGTATCGTCGGTTTCGTTGCTATATGTCAACGACAATTGGGATATGCATATTTACTTACGTTGATAACATGTGATGTTATGTGTTGGTATGATATGTTATATTGGATCATCGTGTTTTGAATAGCCGGGGGTTTTATATGAGATGAGGGTTTTTATTTTCATTCATGTAAAATTCATTGTATGTAATATTCTTTTTTTGGGGCACTTCCGGGTTGAGGATGATGTCACCATTGTATATTATTTACTTTTCCGCATTAGGATAGACCCAAGGAGGAGAGCACAAGCAACCGGGTTCTAGGGTCCAGTGGGAGGCCATCTCGGGGAGTCGAGACCGGGTCTCCTAACCCTAGAATTGGGAGGGTTTCTTGCCGCTCTCGTAGGGGTCTGGGGATGTGGGTTTGGCTATTCATCGTGACCGTGGAATCCGTGTTTTATACATGCTCAAAATAAAATACGGACATCTTAGTATATCCAATATTTCATATGTTATCTTCTACTGCTGATATTCTGTGATGTGATCTCTTTATATGTCTGAGACGAATGCTTTATTATTATATATATGATATATAAATAAACGTTTCTTATGTTTTGCACCCGCGCTAGTCCCGCCCCGCTATGCCGTTAGTTAAGTAACATAACGGTTCATAACGGGACACTGAGGCTAATGCGGATGGCATAAGCGTTTGTTGTATTTTCGTTTCTTCTGTGATTCTTAGGAAGCATAAATGATGGGAATTCATTAATGAGATTAATGAAAGAAAAGAAACCTAAAAGATGTTGTAGAATCAAATTTTCAAAAAGGGTAGCTCTAGTTTTTGCTTTGCATAGCGGTATTCCTTGTAGAATATCCAGCACCTTATTCGATAAGGAAAGAGCCGAGATCCCATCACCGGGAGTGACCTCTTTAGCAAAACTAGCAGATGCTACAACTCACTAGGTTTTGTTTTTGATTTCTTCTATAGTTCTTACTTTGCATAGCAGTATTTATGAAATATCCTGCACCTTATTCGATAAGGAAAGAGCCGAGATCCCTCCACCGGGAGTGACCTTTTTAGCGAAACTAGTAAAAGCCTAAAAACCACTCCTTTTTCAAAAATCACTTGTTTCTACAATGATATCAAGTTCATTACGCAAAAGGTTTTCATAAGAACCTGGCATAGCCCGCTGTCATTTCAGATAAGTCCTACTTAGTATTTGTGCTGCGTTTGTTGACCTTAGCCAAGGCGTAGTGTGCGGTAGCTAATTAGTGCTTATCTGCTACATGAGATGCGATTGAGTTAGGTTAGTCGTACGACTTTGTTAATCTTAGCCAAGGGTCGTACGGGTGGGTTTAATTCAATCAGGAAAGACGGGTTGAACTTGGCTAGCGCTTATAATTTGTTGACCGTAGCCAAGGTCATAAGTTGCTAGGGGAAAAAAGTATTATAAAGAATTTCAAGTGTTGAAATTTGCAATGAGATTGCACACCTTCTATGAGATAGTTGGATCCCGATACCTACTGCGAGTAAGGGTTACTCCTGGAAGAGTTTTACACATGATAATTAGCCGATCAAGTAGGTGTCTAGAAAGGTGTTAACGGGGTTATGCCTCTTGGAAAACGAGTTTTATTTTAATTAGGTCCATGCGAAAGCACGGGGAACCTCCCTCAAAGTACCAACACTGGCTTGGCCGAAAGATTGGCGAACTTGTAGGGTGTAATTAATCCCGGCTAGTCTTACCTTTTAGGGTTTGAAGGAAGATTTGATAAAATCAGTGGGAGCCATCCTGATTAGATAAGATAATAACCAATCTAATCTTGCAAGAGCGTACGCTAAAGTGTTTTTCTTCTCTCTCTCTCTCCAGGTAGCGACCCTGTCAGGCCTTAATCAAGATAATAATATGGATGTATTGACTGAACCCGCTTATTATACTGAGCAGGGGAACGTTGGTTCCGTTCTTTCTTATAATTGTTATAAGACAGAGCAGGAAATAGGGGAATATTCGAATTCCCACGCCGCCTAAACGAAGAACAAGCATGTTGATGCATCTTCTTCGGGTGTGTTATTTATCGAGAACTGTTTGTCAGTTCACTCTACGTCCTGGGTATTAAATACCGGATCGGGATCCCACATATGTAATATGTTACATGGGCTACGGAAAGGTAGAGAACTGGGAGAGGGTGCTCATTCCGTAAGAGTAGGGAATGGTGCAAATGTTGCAGCCAAAGCAGTTGGCGAATATCAGCTTGTATTACTAAATGGTAATACATTGATTCTGAACGAATGCTATTACATTCCGACCCCGATATGCAATCTTATCTCAGTTTCTTTATTAAGTAAAGAATGATATAATTTTGTAGTACATGATAATGTTATGAACATCTTCTTGAATCAAAAGTTGATTGGATCAAGCTCGTTAAATAATGGCATATACGTTCTAAATCAAACTACAGTTCATAATGTACAGAACACATACAAGAGGAAGAGTTCAGAAATGAATGAATCCTTCTTGTGGCATTGTAGACTAGGTCTTATCAATGTGACACGACTAGCTAAGTTACATAAGGATGGATATTTGAATCCATTCGAATTATCATCTTATGATACTTGCCATTCATGTCTCAAAGGCAAGATGACCAAAACTCCGTTTAGTGGACACGGAGAAAGAGTTACGAAACTCTTGGGACTGATACATAGTGATGTATGTGGTCCCATGTTTACATATGCCAGGAATGGTTCCTCGTAATTCATTACATTCACTGATGATCTCTTAAGATACAGACATGTGTTCCTGTTGAAACACAAGTCTGAAGCTTTTGAGAAATTCAATGAATATAAGCATGATGTCGAGAACCAAACGGGTAAAAGTATTAAGATCCTTCGATCTGATCGAGGAGGAGAATACTTGAGCAATGAGTTCCTGGACTATCTAAAAGAGAATAGGATTCTCTTTCAGCTTACTCCTCTATGTACATCACAGCACAACGGTGTATCAGAACGGAAGAATCGCACCCTATTAGATATGGTGCGCTCTATAATGAGCACCGCTGAGTTACTTATTTCCTTTTGGAGTTATGCGCTGGAGAAAGCCGCATACCTATTGAATAGAGTTCCAATCAAATCGGTGCCTACCACTCTATATGAGATATGGAATGGGAAGAGACCATCTCTTAAACGAGTTAAGATATGGGGTTGTCCGGCCTATGTTAAAAAGTAAAATCCGGACAAGCTCGAGGCAAGGTCAGTTCTTTGCAAGTTTGTGGGATATCCAAGCAATTCTTATGGATATCACTTCTACCTCAGTGAGGAACAAAAAGTGTTTGTTGCTTAACATGCTACCTTTTTAGAAAAGGAATTTCTTTCAAAAGAGATTAGTGGTAAAGAGGTAGAGCTGGAAGAAGGTTTAACCACACAAACTACAGAAGAAGATTTGGCAGAACCGGAGGATTCGATAGTTCCCAACGAACCTCAGCCTCTCCGCCGATCTAGAAGGGTTCCTCATCCACCTGAGAGATACTACAGTTTTCTCATTGATGGTCGGTGCAAAGATTGCATCATGGAAGATGATGACCCGACTAGCTTCAAGCAGGCCATCACGAGTGGAGACTCTGTGAAGTGGCTGGATGCAATGCGATCTGAGATAGAATCCATGTACACCAACAAAGTATGGACTTTGGAAGTTGCTCCTGAAGGGGTAAAACCTATTGGGAGCAAATGGATCTTTAAGAAGAAATTTGGTGTAAATGGAAAAGTTGAGACTTTCAAAGCTAGACTTGTTACAAAAGGTTTTCGTCAACGACCAGGTGTGGATTATGATGAAACCTTTTCTCCAGTGGATATACTTTAAGTCCATCCGGATCCTACTTGCCATTGCGGCATACCATGACTACGAAATCTGGAAAATGGATGTTAAGACCGCTTTTCTAAATGGTGATTTAGAGGAGTGCGTGTACATGATTCAGCCAGAGGGCTTCGTAGACAGTTGGAGCAGCGGAAAGGTGTGCAAGCTGCTTAAATCCATCTACGGGTTAAAGCAGGCATCACGGAGTTGGAACTTCTATTTTGATGTGGTAGTCAAAGAGTTTGACTTCATCAAGAACGTTGATGAACCTTGTATATACAAGAACGTGGCAGAGAGTAAGGTTGTCCTCCTCATATTGTACGTGGATGACATACTCTTGATAGGAAATGATGTTCCTATGCTGCACTCGGTCAAGCTCTTCTTATCACAAAGATTCTAAATGAAAGATCTAGGCGATGCCTCCTGCATCTTAGGGATTAAGATCTATAGAGATAGATATAAACGGATACTGGGATTGTCTCAATTCAGGTACATTGACACCATACTAAAGAGGTTTAGTATGGAAGAATCCAAGCGTGGGAATTTACCCACGATCTCTGGACTCACTCTCTCAAAAGAGATGCCTCCTAAGACTGATTTGGAGAGAGCTTGCATGCAAGGGATACCCTATGCTTCGGCAGTAGGCTCTATCATATACGTGATGCTATGTACCAGACCCGATGTTGCATACTCACTAAGTGTAGTGAGTAGGTATCAAACAGATCCAGGAGAGAGTCACTGGACAGCTGTGAAGAACATTCTCAAGTACTAGAGAAGGACTAAAGAGATGTTCTTGGTGTATGGTAACAGTGAACTCCAAGTTGAGCTTCCAAAGTGATAAGGCCGCTCTAAGTCACACTCGGGATTTTTCTTTACCCTCAATGGTGGGGCGGTTTGTTGGAAGAGTTCCAAACAAGAAACCGTGGCAGACTCGACGATGGAGTCTGAATACATCGCTGCCAATGATGCTGCCAAAGAGGTTGTCTGGATAAAGAAGTTCATAAACGAACTTGGAGTGGTTCCGTCCATTGAGCATCCAATACCTTTGTATTGTGATGACAATGGAGCTGTGGCTTTGGCCAAGGAACCCAGGTCCCATCAGAGATCCAGGCATATTCTGAGGCGGTATCACCTGATCCGGGAGATAATTGATCGCCGAGAGATCGAGCTCAGAAGAGTTGATGATTGAATCGATCTTCGTGTCGTATTTTGAAAAGTGTAAAAGATCACAACGAAAGAAATTTATACCGCAATCAATAACGGTGTCTATTGTAGTTTCATTAGCGAGAGCAGATCGTCCACTGAGATTGTGTGAATTTGTTTGAATTTGTTTTAGTTGAGCTGAAAAGAAAAGATAAAAGAAAATGATTCAAGATTTGTGAGATTTAGTTTCAAGAAACATAAAGAAATAAGATCTAGAATCAAGAATTAATAAAAATCAAGAAAATGTCCAAACCAATTGAATTATCAAGATTTGTAAAGTAGCTTGTTGGAATCGATCAAATAAGTAGTGATCATGAAAACTAAAGATTACAAAATCTTATCTATTGAGGATTTGTTGCTAGATCGATGATGATCAACGAAGATTAGGGATCTATTGAAGAAACTAAGGTTTCTCCTTCACCATCCCTTGTCTTTTCATTGATTATCATTCAAATTCTAGCCTCTAGTCAAGAAAATTACCGATCGTTGATCTCTAATTTGGAGCGAAAACATTCAAGAGAGCGATCTCGCTCAAAATTAGGTCTTCGATAATTCAATTTCCTAGAGTTAACAAAACCTCATAAGACTTAAGAATCGTTCTAGAATTTCATCATCATCATGTACCTATTCTCTCGATTCCACTACAAGCGGTGATTTCACTCACACATCATGAAAAATGAAAGAATCAAGAATCGATAAATTTTCATAATGCAAGATTGTAAAGAAAGCAAGATTTATAATTTTTCACCTTTATTAATCAACGATTAGGTACAATTCACTCAAAGGTTACAAGATTTGAGGAGGTAACTAGATCTGCTGAAATTGGCTTCGCATCGATCTTCTTGAGTCACGGATCTTCGTGGATCTCTTGCTCGGATGATGATCGGCGTTGCTTCAAAGGATCTTCATTTTCTTTCTTGATTCGCTTCTCGATGAATCTTGATTTAGCTTTGGATTTGGATTTGGCTTAGGGTTTTGATTACAAGTTGTGTCACTCAAGTTATGTGTGAAATGATGATCAACAATCAACAACCTTTGTAATGAAGCCATAGGTCCCCTTTTATTGTTTTCCTCTATCTTCTCCTAGAAGCTAGGTTGTTATGAAGCTTGCATAGGAAGCTAGGTAGTTGTAGGGAAGTTTCTAGATTAAGGTAGTTATCTAGCTTGCATGAGAAGCTTGGCTGTTGGAGGGAAGTTTCTGGAGATTTCTAGGGACTTTGAAGCGTCTTGAGGAAGTTTGGCCGTTAAAAGAGAAGCCTCAGGAAAATTTCCAGCAGCCGACGAGTCAGATCGGCCGTGGATCCACGGCGGATCGGCCTGACTCGGCCGCGGATCCACGGCCTTTTGATGGAGTCAGTGCATGGAATCTTCAGGTTTGTTTCATGTTGGCTTTATGGCACTTTTCTGATGTATGGAATCCTATGGTTATTTCTTGTTTACTGCCAGATCTCAAGTCTTTGACTTGCTGTATGTATCGGTGCTCTTTAGCGGTTCTAGTTTTTTGACCTGAAGAATTTCTGCACAAAATCTTGAGACAAGTGTTGAGATATACAAAAATCATGCACGTAGTAATAAACACTCAATTTCCCTCTAGAATGTCGGTTATAATGTATAACACATGTTATTTGATATTATGCAGACGAATTGCTAATATGTGCTATATTTATACCAAACACCCTTAGATGATTAGAAAGAGTAGGGAAATTGATGTGTTAAGAATGCAATATTTTCGACTGATCAAATTCCCCCAAACTTAATTTTGATCATCCCGAGCAAACATCTTTTATTCAGGTGAAGGAGAAAATATAAGAAAAAGAAAACTAACTAGCATACTTTCGTAGGCAACATGATTGCACTGAGCACGTGCAACAAGCCTTTAAACCTCTAGGTGTCCCTAGTAGGAGGAGTGCTGTCTCCTGAGGGTTTTCAGCGGATTACACCCACAAAATCCCATAACAAAAGGAAGACTGTGAAAGTTACATATAAAGATATGAATTGTAAAAAGAAGGACTTTGAAAATTAGAGTTTCCAACTATACTAGCTTTTCGGTTGTCATGAGCCCTATTTTAATAGTCATGAAAAAATGTTAGAAATCACATCATCCCTCAATAAAACATCGCCTTTATTCTTCATTCCTATCTTTCTTCCAAACATCGATCATATAACCCTACGTATGTGTAAAGGACATCCCTACACTCAGAGAATTCAATTCAAGTTATCATACTCTTGTCCATCTACCTCAGTACTTTTTAATCGGTGAATATTTAGATGGATTTGCTCACACATTTTTCATGCGACCGTTAATACTTCTTGAGATACTAACCGACCGATTACTCATGTGCTTGCTAATTAGGTGTATTAGTATTTTCCTCGTCTTGCAACACCTAAGGCTTAGCAGTGACTCCCAAACCAGTTGGTCTAAGGCATTAGGTGATGAAGCACACTCGCTATATTTTTTTTATGCTGCCTTGGTGTTTACGAAACCAGTGTTCATTTTTCTTCACAATTTTATTCTCCATTTATTATTTCCTTTGTACTTTGGCTTTTAGACATGAGCATTTCAAGGTATCCTCTACTATCCAGAGTTCAAGACGTGTGTAAGTGCGTATAGTAAGGTATCAACATTCAAATGTTTTGCTTCCAGAATAGGAACTATTTTTTAGACTTATTTTTATCCTCAGATTAGTGACTTTTTTCATCTTACTAACCATTGGGACAACGGCTCATAACTACTTACTACTAGTTTCGTTTAAGAAAACTTCTAACTTTCTTGGTTTTCTTAAACTTTTCCAATATTTTGGAGGTAATTTTTCACTATCTAATCTTTTATTATTTACAAAATTATTAATTTTTTATTATATGTTTTGTGCTTATGCAAAGTATGATACAAAGTGATGTGTAAATAAGCACAAACCTCCCCCAAACTTGTTTAGAACAGTGTCCTCACTGTTGCCATCTGTTAAATCTTGAAAACCTGTAGGCTTGGGAGGAAATTGTTAGTTATATGTATGCCATAGAGGCCATTACTGTACATACGATGTATATTGTAATGGATAATTGGACATATATAGGGAGGACTTTCTTTCTCGACATGATAGTATGCTATCTTGTTGTATTTTATCTTAACATGTACTCTGATTGTCTCTATGTTACATGTTGATAAAGCCCTTAGGATATGTACTCGACTACTGGGACAATGATGAGATCATACTAGTTGGGCCACGGTAGTCAACGAGTACATCCTATAACTGTTCCTAATCGAGGGTATATCGAGACAGGGCATCGATTCACCAGAGTAGACAAGCGTATACGCATCTTGACCCATATGATGGGCGATGGATGATCCCATATCCATCGGTGTTTGACATCAAGGATGGTGTATGGGTGCTCAGTAGAGACTGGGTACACTGGACGGACTCGCCGAGAACTCCCAGATGGTATTATACCTCACGTCAGATGGCAGTTCTCCGGTGACACTAGTACAAAGTAGTCTGTTGACCCGAGATCGTCATAGAGTCTTGTGTGATTCCCACTGTGCTTTGATTTCCATCATACCACGTCCAAGAGGGCATGCAAAATGGTGGCTTTTGGGTACAGTCCCGAATTACATGGAGGCAATGAGCGATAGAAGTGGATTCGTCTCTCCGGTATATGGAGTTGATGTTGCGCTGTGTTCGATTGGCTATAACTGGAAATCCCTGGCCATGGTTGCTGAGATTTACTGGTAAGTGTTATCAGTAGTTTCTCGAACTGTTATAGACCTCATATCGACACGACTTATCAAGCTACTGGGGTCTGACGTTTACCACCCCTAGGCGAGATATGCGACATATCAGACGACGAGACCGGACTGTACGGGAGTGTTACTGATTGGATTCACAGGAGTATGTACAGGCTTGCTTGTTGATATTCTGAGCGCTCAATACCTGGGTGGCTGTTATGTTTAGCTGACCGCTTGCAGCTTGTGGGTGTTTGATATGATCATCACCTACTGCCGGCGTATTGACGATTCTTTAGAGTCCTACACAGAGCTTTCTTGACTCAGGCAGAATGAAGTAGGAGCACATATGTGATATGTGCGGGACCGAGGATAATGCGTTATGTGATACCGTATTGGATTCTCGCAATATGAGATATCGGCCGGGTATATATGATATAGTCGGGTCATCGTATTAGTCGGTTATATGCGATATAGCAGGATTGTCGGGATCAAGTGTTGATTCGATAATTTAATGTATAATAATATATATGATATATTAAATTACATTAACTAATATTAGCTCACTAAAAGATTCTTTTTCTCACTCGGGTAATACATTGATATATATGCGATATATGTTAATTGTATTATTTTATTTTGTTACGAAAAATATTATATTTGTGTTATATAATATTGTAACATGATATGGTTATTAATGCAATATGTTTTGTGGAGTTTAAACATGATTAGGGTTTGGATTAGGGTTAAGAATTCTAGTAGATTCTAGAATCTTTTCTTTTGTCTTGGAAAAGATATTATGATTGATATTTTCAAGTGACTCACTTTTAACCCAACCCAAACCCTAGCCCTAATTAATTCTTTACATGGGTTTACTTGACCTTGGTTGCATTATTCATCATATTTATCTTTTCATTATTCATCACAAAAGGATTCTAAAGATTATTCATCTTTTTCTTCCTTAGTTCTTCATGAAAAGCTTTGGTGCTTTCATTTTGTGATGAAAAATGTGTGAGAAAAAGATTATAAATGAGAGCTAAAATCCTACTTCATCATTCTCATCTACCCTTGCCCTTTAGATGAGAGTGTTCAGTTCTTTTAGAGAGTGAGAGCTTGTGCTAACGAAACTTCAAGGTAGATCATCTTTGTTATCGAAGATCAGAAGCAAGACTGCATCTTTCTCTTCGTGAAGCCTCTCGAGAGTCTGGAACATGATGATCGCAGCGAAGGGAAATCAACAAGGAGCTTAAGAAGTGAAGGACCTGATCTACAACGGTTGTAATCCCTCTCACTTAGTGTTAAAGTGTTTAACATGCTAGATTTCACCTAAACTCTAGTTTAAAGATCCGGCTTTGGGTTGTTCGGCACGGCTAAATTTTTAATCGGGCATGGTTGATTCCTTGTAGAACCTTGTGAGCATGCCTAGTAACCCTACAGTGGTATCAGAGCCAAGCTAGAGCTTTAGGCGAAGTCTAGACGAAGTTTAAAGTCCGATCGAACCCGGAATCCCCCAATTTTACCCCTCTCTGTACATTTTTGAAAATGTTGTTTTTTTCTGGATTAAAAATGCTTAAATAAATCAGCAGACAATTATATAGAAAACTGTGCAAAACGACGAAGTTTGGCGCCCAAAGCGCTGCGGAACCGCGGCACGAGCATGGCTCCGGCGGCGGTTCCGCGGCCATAAGGTGACGTCACGCTTATCTTTTTGCACAGTAATGTTCTTATTTAATTTCCTGTTGTTTCTGAGTATTTTTAATTTATACTCAAGAGTTGAGTTTTCTGGGTTGTATTGGGGACTCGTTGATTCGATCGGATAATTTAATTTCGTTTAGTTTGTCCGGGTAATTTTTCAGAACGTGTTAAAAAGTTCGAACGGATATCAATAACTCACTTTTTCCTATGCCGGAAAATTTCCAAGCGTTGGATTTTTCCGTAGTTTAAGAACGTTCTAAGTCGTGCAAGTAACACGATGGACCCTCTAGAAGACAACAAACTTTAACTAGATTATGTGACCGTCTTGAACTGTCTTTAAACCTTAGGGTTTGTGGCAGTACGGCGTGCCACATGTGAGGCGTTGGCTTGACCCTTCTACGGCTGGACCATCGGTACTGTGGCATGTGATGGATATTTTTGAACTCCGCTCAAGTGTTGAGTTATATGGAAAACTTGGGTGTTTGATCATTCGATCGGAAAGTTTAACATTGTCTATTTATCTGGAATGTGATACAATATTTGGAATCCACAAATAGTTATGAGATAACTGATTTGAATATTATAAACATAGCAGTTTAGGTTTAGGTGATCGGTTGTCACGGAATTTTGATGTGCTCAAAAGTTCGTCGCAATCACATAGCGTACGCGGATACTCGCCGGGTAAACTTAATAGACAGCCACGCCCCATATCCCCGACCAAGTGACTGTAGGAGAACCCCGTCGTCAAAAGCATCCGTTCGGGTGCTCGCGGCAGTGGTGTTCCGCCTTAGTGCACTTCGTCGACGGCATCGGGGTGCGGCCGTCTACTAAAGTTTGCGACGAGCATTCGATCAGGATGTCGGGAATCTTGTTGAATTGCCCGACTTGATATTGAAAAGAGTTTTCGATAAATGAGACAAAAAATGCGAGGTTTATAATTGTTAGGCATGCGATATCTAAGGAGGTTGCGGATTCCAACTGTTGTAGTTTTACACTTTCTTTTCTGTGACCGTAAGCGTATTATGTGGTATATCACCGGCTTCGTTGCTATACATCAACGACAATCGGGATACGCATACTTGCTTACGTTGATGATATGAGATATTATGTGTTGCTGTGATATGTTGTATTGGATCGTCACGTTTGAATAGCTGGGGTTTTATGTGAGATGAGAGTTTTTCTTTTTCATTCATGTAAAATTCATTTGTATGTAATATTCTTTTATTGGGTCACTTCCGGGCTGAGGATGATGTCACCATTGTCTATTATTTACTTTTCTGCATTAGGTAGACCCAAGGCGGGGAGAACAAGTAACCGGGTTCTGGGGTTCAGTGAGAGACCAACTCGAGGAGTCGAGATCGAGTCTCCTAACCCTTGAATTGGCGGCGTTACTTGCCGCTCTCGTAGGGGTCTAGGGATGTGGGTTTGGCTATTCATCGCGACCGTGGAATCCGTGTTTTATACAGGCTCGTATTGAAAACACGGACGTCCTAGTATATCCAATATTTCATATATGTTCTTCTGCTGCAATGTTCTGTGATGAGATCATATTACCGCCTGAGACGAATGCTTATATTATTTATCTGAGATATATATTATATATATTGTTGATTTCGTTTCATAACTGATGCTTGTGAAGCAAAATAAAATAGGACTTCATTAATGAGATTAATGAAATAAAAGAAACCTAAGATGTTGTAGAAACTTTCTTAAAAACTGGTAGATCTAGTTCTTGCTTTGCATAGCGGTGTTCCTTGCAGAACATCCAGCACCTTATTCGATAAGGAAAGAGCCGAAATCCCTTCACCGTGGGTGACCTCTTTAGTGAAACTAGCAGATGCTGCACACTCGGTTTGTCTTTTGATTGCTTCTATAGTTCTTGCTTTGCATTGTGATATTTGTGAAATGTCCTGCACCTTATTCGACGAGGAAAGAGCCGACGATCCCTTCACCGGGAGTGACCTCTTTAGCGAAACTAGAAAAGCCTCAAAAACACTCCATTTAAAATCACTCGATTCTACAACGATATCAAGTTCATTACGCAAAAGGTTTTCTTAACAACATGTCGTAGCCCTCCGTCATTTCAGATAAGTACTAGTTAGTATTCGTGCTACGTTTGTTGACCATGTTAAGGCGTAGTGTGTGGTAGCTGATTAGTGCTTATCTGTATAAGCATATGATGTGATTAGATTAGGGTAGTCGTGCGACTTTGTTGACCATGTTAAGGGTCGTGCGGGTGGGTTTAATTCAATCGGGAAATGACAGGTTGAACTTGACTAGCAGTTATGATTTTTTGACCATGTTAAGGTCATATAGCTGCTAGGGGTGAAATATTATTGGGAATTTAAAGTGTTGAAATTTGCAATGAGATTGCATACCTTCTATGAGATAGTTGGATCCTGATACCCACCGCGAGTAAGAGTTACTCCGGGGAGAGTTTTACACACTACAATTATCCGATCAAATAGGTGTCTAGAAAGGTGTTAACGGGGTTATGCCCCAGGGAAAACGAGTTTTACTTTAATTAGGTTCGTGCGAAAGCACGGGGGACCTCCCTCAAAGTACCGACACTGGCTTGGCTAAAAGATTGGCGAACTTGTTGCGTGTAATTAATCCTGGCTAGTCTTTCCTTTTAGGGTTTGAAAGAAGATTTGATTAAAACAGTGGGAGACATCCTGATTAGATATATTAGATAATCAATCTAATCTTGCAAGAGCATACGCTGAGTGTTTTCTTCTCTCTCTCCAGGTAGCGACCATATCACGCCTTAATCAAGATAATAATACAGATGTATTGACCGAACCCGCTTGTTATACTGAGCTGGGGAATGTTGGTCCTGCTCCAACTTATAAATGTTATAAGACAGAGCAGGAAATTGGGGATTACCAAAATTCCCGTGCCGCCCAAACGAAGAAAGTGCATACTGATGCATCATCTTCGGGTGTGTTCATTACAGATAACTATTTCTCAGTATCCTTTATGTCCTGGGTATGAGATACCGGATCAGGATCCCGCATATGTAATCTGTTACATGGGCTACAGAAAGGTAGAGAACTGAGAACGGGTGATAAGTTTGATGAGACAGAAAACGGTGCAAGTGTTGCAGCCAAGTCTGTTGGTCACTATCACCTTGTATTACCAGAATACATTGATTCTGAACGAATGTTATTAGATACCGAACCTGATATACAATATCATATCAGTCTCTTTATTAGTAAAGAAAAGATATAATTTTGTATTGTTGGATAATGTTTTGAACATTTCCTATATCAAGAGTTGATCGGTTCAGGTACGTTATCTAAAAGCATAGACGTTCTAAATCAAACTACAGTTCTTAATATACGGAACACACACAAGAGGAAAAGTTCAGAAATGAACGAATCCTTCTTGAGACATTGCAGACTAGGTCATATCAATGCGACCCAACTAGCTGAAGTTACATTAAGATGCATGTTTTAATTTGTTTGAATTTATATCTTATGAAACTTGCCGGTCATGTCACAAAGATAAGACGACCACAGCTCTGTTTATTGGAAATAGAGAAAGAGTTAGTGAACTCTTGAGATTGATACATGTTGACGTATGTAAGGTCCCCTGTCTACACATGCCAAGACCGGTTCTTTGTACTTCATTACATTCTCTGATGATCTCTCAAGATTCAGATATATTTTCTTGTTGAAACACAAGTCCGAAGCTTTTGAGATATTCACGGAATATAAGTTAGAAGTAGAGAACCAAAAACGGGTCTATGTATTATGTCCTTTGATAATATCAAGGAGAAGAATACTAGAGTACGGAATTCCTAGACTATTCTAAAGGAGTATGAGATTCTCTCTCAGCATTACTCCTCCGTATACACCATAGCACGATGGTATATCGGGGCGGAGCAATAGCACCCTATGTGATATGGTGTGCTCTATGATGAGTACTACTGAGTTTCCTATTTCCTTTTGGGAGTAATGCACTTGAGATGCTGCATACCTATTGAATAGGGTTCAAATCAAATCAGTTGCCTACCACTTCATATGTGATATGGAATGGGAAGAGCCCATATCTTAAGTTTGTTAAGATTTGGGGTTGTCCAGCCTATGTCTAAAAGCATAATCCGGACAAGCTCGAGGCAAAGTCAGATCTGTGGAAGTTTCTTGGATACCCCAAGCATACGAAAGGGGATATCTTCTACCTAATCGAGGAACAAAAATGTTTTGTTTCTCAACATGCCACCTTTGTGAAAGGGGATTTCTTGTTAAGAAATTAGTGGTCATGAGGTAGAACTGGAAGGAGTTCCAGCTATACAAACTACAACAGATGATTTGGTAGAACCAAAAGATTCAATAGTTTCCAACGAACCTCAGCCTCTCCGCCGATCTAGTAGGGTTCCTCACCCACCTGAGAGATACTTCTGTTTCTCTATGACAGTGGGAGCGAGGATTGCATCATGAGATGATGACCCAACTTTTTTCGAGCTGGCCATCAGGAGCGAGACTCTGTAACAATGGCTGGATGCTTAGTGATCTGAGATGGAACCTTATACACCAACAAAGTATGGACTTTGGTTGCTTTATCTGAAGGGTTAAATCCCCATCAGGAGCAAGTATATCTTGAGAAGATTACTTGGTGTACATGGAAAGGTTGAGACTTTTAAAGCTATGCTTAAGTCCATCCAGATCCTATTTGCCACGGCTACATACCATGACTACGATATCTGGTGGTTGGGTGTCATGACTGCTTTTCTAAATGATGTTTTAGAAGAGAGCGTCTATAAGTACACAACCAGAAGGTTTCGTAGACAGTGGGAGCAACGGAAACGTGTGCAAGATGCTTTATAGGATAAAGAAGGCATCGCGGAGTTAGAATATCTGTTTTGATGTGGTAGTCAAAGAGTTTGACTTCATCAAGATGGTAGATGAACCTTGTATATACAAAAAGGTAGCAGGAGTATGGTGATGATCCTCATAGAGTACGTGGATGACATACTCTTGATAAGGAAGGAGTTTCCTATGCTACGCTCGGTCAATCTCCGCTTATCACAAGTATTCTCCATATAGGATCAATGTGATACCTCCTAAATCCTGGGTTTTGGATCTATGATATAGATCTAATTGAATGTTAGGTTTCTCAGTAGATGTAGTGAGATGGTATCAATCGATCCTGGGGAGAATCACTGGAAAGGTTCCAGGGTGATAAGGACGACTGAATGTCAATCGCAGGCATTGTCTTTACCCTCAGTGGAGGGACGGTATGTTGGAAGAGTTCCAAGCTAGATACTGTGACATACTAGACGATTAAAGGCAAGATACATCGTTACCAAGGATGCTACCAAAGTGGCAGTCTTGATATATAAGTTCATGAGATGAACTTCGTTCCTACCATTGTGTGACAATGGAGTTGTGGCTTTTGCCAAGGAACCCCTGTCCCATCTGATATCCGGATATAATTCTTAGGCAGTATCACCTGATCATGGAGATGGTTGATCTCCAGGGAGAACGAGGTTAGGAGAGTAGACACAGAGGATAACAGCGCGGATCCACTCACAAAGGCCTTTTTCCCAGTAGAGACTTTTATGGGATGGTTGAGTATGAGATACTTTAACTACAGCTAATTGTTGGGTATGTGATACCACAACAGTTGGCCCTAGTGCAAGTAGAAGATTGTTACTTATATGTATGCCCTAGAGGCCATTACTATACATACGATGTATATTGTAATGGATGCTTGGACAGATATAGGGAGGACTTTCTTGCTCGACATGATAGTATACTATCTGGTTGTACATTATCTTAATATGTACTCTGATTGTCTCTATGTTACATGTTGATAAAGCCCTTAGGATATATACTCGACTACTGGGACTATGATGAGATCATACTAGTGGGGCCACGGTAGTCGACGAGTACATCCTATAACTGTTCTTAGTCGAGGGTGTATCGAGACAGGGCATCGATACACCAGAGTAGACGAGCGTATACGCATCTTGACCTATATGATGGGCGATGGATGATCCCATATCCATCAATGTTTGACATCAAGGATGGTGTACGGGTGCTCAGAAGAGACTGGGTACACTGGACGGACTCGCTGAGAACTCCCAGATGGTATTATACCTCACGTCAGATGGCAGTTCTCCGGTAACACTGGTACAGAGTAGTCTGTTGACCCGAGATCATCATAAAGTCTTGTGTGATTCCCACTGTGCTTTGATTTCCATCATACCACGTCCAAGAGGGCGTGCAAAAAGGTGGCTTTTGGGTACAGTCCCGAATCACATGGAGGCAATGAGCGATAGGAGGGGATTCGTCTCTCCCGGTATAGGGAGTTGATGTTGCGCTGTGTTCGATTGGCTATAACTGGAAATCCCTGGCCAGGGTTGCTGAGATTTACTGGTAAGTGTTATCAGTAGTTTCTCGAACTGTTATAGACCTCATATAGACACGACTTATCAAGCTACTGGGGTCTGACGTTTACCACCCCTAGGCGAGATATGCGACAAATCAGACGACGAGACCGGACTGTACGGGAGTGTTACTGATTGGATTCACAGGAGAATGTACAGGCTTGCTTGTTGATCTTCTGAGCGCTCAATTCCTAGGTGGCTGTTACGTTTAGCTGACCGCTTGCAGCTTGTGGGTGTTTGATATGATCATCACCTACTGCCGGCGTATTGACGATTCTTTAGAGTCCTACACAGAGGTTTCTTGACTCAGGCAAAACGAAATAGGAGCACATGTGTGATATGTGCGGGACCGAGGATAATACGGTATGTGATACCGTATTGGATTCTCGCGTTATGAGATATCGACCGGGTATATGTGATATAGCTGGGTTATCGTATTAGTCGGTTATATGCGATATAGCCGGATTGTCGGATCAAGTGTTGATTCGATAATTTAATGTATAATAATATATATGATATGTTAAATTACATTAACTAATATTAGCTCACTAAAAGATTCTTTTTCTCACTCGGGTAATACATTGATATATATGCGATATATGTTAATTGTATTATTTTATTTTGTAACGATAAATATTATATATGTGATATATAATATTGTAACATGATATGGTTATTAATGCAACATTTTTTGTGGAGTTTAAACATGATTAGGGTTTGGATTAGGGTTAAGACTTCTAGTAGATTCTAGAAGCTTTTCTTTTGTCTTGGAAAAGATATTATGCTTGATATTTTCAAGTGACTCACTTTTAACCCAACCCAAACCCTAGCCCTAGTTAATTCTCTACATGGGTTTACTTGACCATGGTTGCTTTATTCATCATATTTATCTTTTCATTATTCGTCACAAAAGGATTCTAATGATTATTCATCTTCTTCTTCCTTAGTTCTTCATAAAAAGCTTTGGTGCTTTGATTTTGTGATGAAGAATGTGTGAGAAAAAAATTATAAAAGAGAGCTAAAATTCTACTTCATCATTCTCATCTACCCTTGCTCTTTAGATGAGAGTGTTCACTTCTTTTAGAGAGTGAGAGCTTGTGTTAACGAAACTTCAAGATAGATCATCTTTGTTATAGAAGATCGGAAGCAAGACTGCATCTTTCTCTTCGTGAAGCCTCTCGAGAGTCCGGAACACGATGATCGCAGCGAAAGGACCTCAACATAGAGCTTAAGAAGTGAAGGACCGGATCTACAAAGGTTGTAATCCCTCTCACTTTGTGTTAAAGTATTTAACATGCTAGTTTTCACCTAAACTCTAGTTTAAATATCCGGCTTTGGGTTGTTCGGTGATTGTTTGAATTTCTCGATTGTGTAAATCAAATGATCCCCAGCAACGGCGCCATTTGATTGAATCGATTTCGGATTGTGTATGTTTAGAAAAATGTATAGAAATCACAACCAAAAATTATTTGACCGTAATCAATAACGGTGTCCAATGTAGCGCGTTAGTAAGTGCGGATCGTCCACAGGAAAGTGTAATCGTTCGTGTTTCGATTTAGTTGAGTTGAAACTTTAAAGAAAAGAAAACAAACAATTCATGATTTGTAAATTGAAGTTCAAGAATTAGAAAAATCTTGTCTAAATCAAGAAACATTAAAAATCAAGAATTGAGAATTTGTGATGATTTCTAAATCAAATATCAAGAATCGAAGTGAGGCTCGTAGGAATTGATCGGATCTATAGATGTGATGCAATCTAGCGATTACGTATTCTTATCCATCGATGAATTGATACTAGATCGATGATGATCAATGAGAATTAGGGATTTCGTGTGGAATTAGGGTTTCATCATCTATCCCTTGTTCCTTCGTCGATATCATTTACATTCTAGCCTCTAGTAAATTCAAGAATCGATCGTGGATCCCTAATTTCGAGCGAACACAATCAAGAAAGTATCGCAACGAAACTAGGTCATCGATTCTTCAATTTGCTAGGGTTTACAAAACTCTTAGGACTTAAGAATCGTTTCAAGATTTGTTACATCATCATTCTATTGATCGTCTCGACTCCTTTACGAGCAGAGTTTTACTCAAACATCAAAACAAGAACCACAATCACAAATTGAGATCCAATCATGATGCAAGAATTTAAAGAAAGCAAGATTAAAGAATTTCACCTTTTATTTATCAACAATTTCGTTACAATTCGCTCAAGAACTACAAGTGGAAAGAACTCGATCATCGATTTGGCTTCTCTCGTCTCCTTGAGTCGCGGATCGGCTTGGATCACTTGCTCGATTGAAGATCGGCTCCGCTCCTAAAAGGTTGAAGGCTTCTCGCTTGATTTGGTACTCGGGATCTTGAATTTGGCTTTGGATTTTGAATTAGGGTTAGGGTTTGAGGCACAAGTTGTGTCACTCAACTTGTGGGTGGAAGAGATGATAGAATGAACAACTAACTAATTATCTCCTGAACCACCTCAACCCTTAGATCTAGGCTCCTTTTTATAGACCTCAAAACCCTAGATCTAGGATTTCAAATTTCAAATTTTCCCTCCAAAAGTTTGTTAAGGAGAGCCTTCTAGAAATAGTTTGTTAGGCCGAGCCTTCTAGATGAGGCCACATGGACAATCTGGAGTCTTCTGGAAGCTTGGCCGTTAGAGGTAAGGCACGTGCAGAAAATTGAGGAGCTGAAGCCATGGATCCACCGCGGATCCGCGGCGCAGGCCGGCTCCGGCCGCGGATCCGCGGCTCTCTGGGAGCCTTAGGGCTTGAGTCTTCTTCTGGTGCTTTGGGCTGACTTTGGGGCCTTTTTCTGATATGTTGAATTTTATTTGGCTTTCTGTATCACTACCAGATCTCAAATCTTGGAGTTGGTGTATTTTTGATCAGCTCTTTTCCCAATTTTGGCTTTGTTCCTGCAATTTCATGCACAATTTCTCGAGACAAGAGTTGCGCTATACAAGAATGATGCGATGCCCTGAAAAACAGTCAATTTCCCTCAAAGTGCCGGTTTTAGAGTATAACACCTGTAATCTGGTATTTTAGGGACGTTTTGCTAATATGTGCAATATGAATACCGAACACTTCTAGATGAGTGCAAAAGATAGGGAAATTACCGTGTTAAAAATGTAGTATTTTCCACTGATCAAATTCCCCCAAACTTATTTTCGGTCGTCTTGAGCGAACTGTTTTATTAAGAAAAGAGAAGGAGAAAATAAAGAAAGAGAAAAACTAACTAGCACACTTTCGTAGGCAATACGATTGCACTGAGCACGTGCAACAAGCCTTTAAACCTCTAGATGTCCCTAGTAGGAGGAGTGTTGTCTCCTGAGGGTTTTCAGCGGATTGCACCCACAAAATCCAATAATAAAAGGAAGATCATGAATATTACATTTAAAGAAAAGAATTATAAAAGAAAAGCATTGAAAATTAAGGTTTCCAACTAAGCTAGCTTTTCGGTTGTCATGAGCCCTATCTTAATAGTCATGAAAAGATATCATAAATCACGTCCTCTCTCAATAAAACATCGTCTTATTCTTCATTCCTATCTGTCTTCCAAACATCGATCATATCACCATACGTGTGTGTAAAGACATCCCTACACCCGGAGAATTCAATTCAAGCTATCATACTCTTGCCCATCAGCCTCAGTACTTTTTAATTAATGAATATTTAGATGAGATTGCTCACACACTTTCATGCGACCGTTAATACTTCTTGAGGTACTAACTGACCGATTACTCATGTGCTTGCTTATTTGGTGTTTTTCCTCGTCTTGCACCACTTAAGGCTTAGCAGTGACTCCCAGACCAGTTGGTCTTAGGGCACTAGGTGAAGAGGCAGCCTCGCTATATTTTTTTTATTGCTACCTTGGCGATAACAAAACCAGTGTTCATTTTTCTCACCATTTTATATTTTATTCATTTTTTTATTTCCTTCATACATCGGCTTTTAGACTAGAGCATTTCAAGGTATCCTCTACTATCCCGAGCTTCAAGACGTGTCTAAGTACGAATAGCAGGGTATCAACGTTCAAAATGTTTGGTTTCCAGAATAGGAACTATTTTTTCAGACTTATTTTTATCCTCAGATTAGTGACTTCCTTCATCTTACTAATCCTTGGGACAACGGCTCATAATTACTTATTACTAGTTTGTATAAGAAAACTTCTAATTTTCTTGGTTTTCTAAAATTTTTCTAATCTCATGGATGTAATTTTTCACTATCTAATCTTTTATTATCTTATTTATGTACAAAATATTTATTTTTTTGAAATATTTTATATTTTATATAGATATATATTTTAAATGTTTTGTGCTTATGCAAAGTATGATGCAAGTGATGCGAAAATAAGCACAAACCTCCCCCAAACTTGTTTTCAACAGTGTCCTCACTATTGCCATCCGCTAAATCATGAAAAACCTGTAAGCCTGGAGGAAATTTATTAATGGGGGCAAAATATATAAGTGAAAATCCTCGCCCAAACTTATTTTTGGCTTACTATTTTTCAGTAAAAATTTTCTTTTCAAGAGCCAGATTATACCCCCCCCCAAACTTGAGTTAAGCCATGTTAATCTTTGAAAATCACATGAGGGGGTCAAGAATCATTGGTCGATGCCAAGCTTTGCAAAGACCGTACGTCAACACCAACCATTCAAAGATTTTATCAATGTAGTGCTTAGGTTGGTGGAAGAAGAAGTAGGGAAATGGTAAGTGGTGGAATAGAATGTGTGTGCGTCTCATTTTGGAGAGACGATGCAGTGAATGTAATGGATTACTCGCATTCTCTTTACGGTTCAGAAAAAGGGGTGGAGGTTCAATTTCATTGATTGGGAGATAATTCATCTCAACACCCGTGTCATTCAAAAATGCAAGTTCATCAGCGAAGATCTCCTCTAAAGTTCCATCAATACCCCGATGAATAATGTCATCACAAAGTGCGGGGTGATCTTCAGACTCTAAAAGCAGTTCATAATCAGTGTTAATTGTTGACCCGGACAACTCGGTGGAAGAGCCCGTATGTGTATGATACATAGTTGGGTCAAACAACAACGTATGAAAAGAGTCAAGATCGGTATCATGAGGATCATCAAATTCGCTGCTGTCGACATCCATTAAGTCGACAGAATAGACCTGAGCAGTAGGTTCGGAGGGTACACTTCCCAACTTGTAAATATTCAGCTCAATTGACATATTCCCGAAGGATAGGGTCATAGAACCGTTACGACAGTTGATGATAGCGTTGGAAGTGGCCAAAAAGGAGCAACCTAAAATCATCGGAATTTGATTCCGTGGGTTCGCTACAGGCTCTGTATCAAGTACAATAAAGTCTACAGGGAATACAAATTCCCCGATTTTTATTAACACATCCTCCAGTTCACCCCTAGGTTTGGTGATTGATCGGTCAGCCATCTGGAGAGTTATGCTCGAGGGCTTTAACACTCCGATACCTAACTGCTCGTAAACCGAGTATGGAAGCAAGTTAACACTAGCGCCAAGGTCTAGTAGAGCATGGTTGATGTATTTTTCCCCAATAGAAATAGAAATAGTAGGACAGCCAGGGTCCTTACGTTTCCTCGGTACTTGTTGGGGGAAGGCCGTGTCTACTGTCTTTGCCATGAATATCTTCTTGGGCACTTGAGTCTTCCTCTTCCTAGTGCACAAGTTCTTAAGAGTTTTCGCATAGGACGGAACTTGTTGGATGGCATCTAGGAGAGGGATGTTGATGTTAACTTGCTTAAACATGTCCATAATCTTCTCCATATGTGGACTCGATTTGTTAGCCCTTAACCGATTCGGATAAGTTGCTTTAGCAATAAGTGCTGGGTCCTTCATAGGAGAAGGTGGTGTGTGTGGAACCGATCCCAGAATAGAGGTGGGGATCGTCTGTGGAGAACTAGAAGAGATGGGCTGAGGTGGTGAGCTTTGTGGGAAACGAAGAATAGGCTCGCATAAAGGTGGTGGGGTAGAAGAACTGGGGTCAGAATTAGAAGTAGAAGTGGAAGGAAAGGTCTCAGCCGGGGTATCATTGATAGATTTTTCAGTGTCATCAATTTCTTTCCCAACGTGATTGTCAAGCACTCTTCCAGATCTCAACGTGATTGCAGTCACATGATGTGAATAGCCAGGATTGGGTAAAGGTTGAGCTGGAAGTTTCCCTTTCTCTCTTGCACTCATTTCGGCTTTTAGTTGTGCAATTTGTGCTTCCATCGTTTTGATATTCTCATTTTGAGAGACAATGATCTTCATCACATTCTCGACGGAAGATTGCAAACTTGCCATCCCTTGGATGGATTGTTTCATGAAAGTATCCAAGGTTTGTGGTAGTGCAGAGGTATTATCTGTACCGGTCAATTGCAAAGAGTTTTCATGTGGTGCAAAAGTGTTGGCCGGATTTTGGAAGTTTTGTGATTGGAAGGGGTGCTGACTCAATTGAAGTGGTTGCTGTTGTGGTGGAGGGACCTTTTGGAAATTGTTTTGGGTTGGAACCGTGTTTTGAGATTGTGATTGGTTCCAAGCAAAGTTAGGGTGATTCCTCCAACCCTGATTATGTGTGGAAGAATATGGATCGTTTCTAGGTCTTTGAAAAGCGGCATTGGTATGCTCGTGACCTTGAAACGGAGAATTCAATGGACATTCTGCCGTCAAATGAGAAGGATCAGAACATCATCCGCATACAGTTTTGGAGAGTGACATTTGATTTAGGGCGGCGGCTAAAAATTTGTTTTCCATAGTCTCGAGTTTCTTTTGTATAGCTGAAATGTCAGCTCTAACTCCTATGGAAACTTCCGATTGGTTATTGCCACCCCTAAACGATTGACTCGCACCCTCCCACTGTAAGATTTTTCAGCGAAATCTTCTAAAAATTTCCAGGCTTCCACATCATCTTTGGTCATGAAGTTGCCTTGACACATGGATTCAAGGGTCTGTCTTGTGTAAGGATTAATGCCCTGATATATGATTCGGCACAGTTCCTATCTAGGGATTCCGTGATGTGGACATTGGACTAACAGATCCTTGAAGCGTTCAAGACATGTTGAAAATGGTTCATTTGGAAGCTGGGTGAATTGATTTATTTCGCTACGGACTCGAGTTGTCTTATGATGTGGGTAGAATTTCTTAAGGAATGCTTTGAAGAATTCTCCCCAGTTTGAGATGGATTGTGCGGTAGTGTTATAAAGCCACTTCTCGCCTATATCGCACAAGGTAAATGGGAGAAGACGAAGACGCATAGCATCCACAGAAAGCTGTGAGGTACACATCATTGCGCATACATTTTCAAATTTGGTAATAAAGACATATGCGTCTTCAGACTCGAGACCGTGGAATTTTGGTAGAAGGTTGATGTATCAGGGTTCAATTTCAAAATTTTCCCCGTTGGCTGGTGGAATGGAGAGACAGGTCGAAAGAGGCCCTCGAATAGGATAGCACCTCTCTTGGAGAGAGATGCGGGGTGGATTCTGCGTACCAACGGACGGCGGCAGAGTAGTGGTAAAGAAGTTCGATGGAGAATCGTCCATCGAAGTGGGTGTGGTGGTGGGTAAAGAAGAGGTAAATGTAGAAATACCTACTTTAGGGTCGATCGGGGGAAAGCGGACTAAACAGGCACTAGAATCCCGTGTCCAGCCTACCTTGCACTAAAAAGGGTTAGTACAAGTGGCAGCATGACATATAATTAGAGGAATGAATGAATGTGATTGCTGTTTGTTTTGAAAAAGAATACGGATTTTAAAAAAAAATTATGCGATCAGAACAAATGCAACAAGCAAAACCCTAAAATCTAGTGGTCACCTAGGTCAAAGCTCTAGACCGCTCCTAACTGCCAAAAGACAAGTCGCAGGATCAATCCTCCACTGCCTCTTTGTCTCTCCTGTGGCCAGGTAAGTGGGAGGTAAGTGGGAGGTTCTCCACTACGTAAGTAGTGAGCCTTATTAAGTAACCACTAGCCTTCGACACACTTGCCTTAGACACAACAAAATAAACACGGATAAGCAATGAATTACCCACGGCCTTCTCCTGTCCTAAGTGAGCGCGACGGTCCTTAGAGTCATCTCTAGATCTTTTTTAGTTAATGAGGGTAAATGCGGATGCAAGTTTGTGATTTTTAGGGCTTAGGAAGGGTAATGAACTCCCCACCTAATCTGAATTTGGTCTTTGCCCCTTAATTTCCGTATTAAAATGCAAACAACTAAAAATCAAAAACACGCACAATTTTTTTATTGCTTTTTGCGGCGCTGCGAATTTTGCAAAGAAAGCTGCACAAAATTGTTAATTGGAGCAGATTTAGGAAGGAGATAAGAAAGATAGAGGTCACCTGAGAAAATGGTACAGAGATGCTTCAAATGAACCGCGGTTCCGCCGCAGATTCTTCCTTAGACCGCGGTCCAGCGGTGAAGTTCACTGTTCACTACACAAAATTTCAGCAGGGAACTCCTGTTCACTTCCTGAGTCCTCTGGTATATTCTGAAAAAAAAATTCCACAGCTCCACAGATTCCAGATTTCCTCGCAACAAATCACAACAACACGTTTAGTGTTTGCGCGAATTTTGATCTAAAAATATAGATGGAATAAACTTTTCAACTCAAATTTTAAAATCGAACAATTAGCGCACTATCCCCGGCAATGGCGCCATTTGATTGTTTGAATTTCTCAATTGTGTAAATCAAATGATCCCCGGCAACAGAGCCATTTGATTGAATCGATTTCGGATTGTGTATGTTTAGAAAAATGTATAGAAATCACAACCAAAAATTATATGACCGCAATCAATAACGGTGTCGAATGTAGCGCGTTAGTAAGTGCGGATCGTTCACAGGGAAAGTGTAATCGTTCGTGTTTCGATTTAGATGAGTTGAAATTTTAAAGAAAAGAAAACAAACAATTCATGATTTGTAAATTGAAGTTCAAGAATTAGAAAAATCTTGTCTAAATCAAGAAACATTAAAAATCAAGAATTGAGAATTTGTGATGATTTCCAAATCAAATATCAAGAATCGAAGTGAGGCTCGTAGGAATTGATCGGATCTATAGATGTGATGAAATCTAGCGATTACGTATTCTTATCCATCGATGAATTGATACTAGATCGATGATGATCAATGAGAATTAAGGATTTCGTGTGAAACTAGGGTTTCATCATCTATCCCTTGTTCCTTCGTCGATATCATTCACATTCTAGCCTCTAGTAAATTCAAGAATCGATCGTGGATCCCTAATTTCGAGCGAATACAATCAAGAAAGTATCGCAACGAAATTAGGTCATCGATTCTTCAATTTGCTAGGGTTTACAAAACTCTTAGGACTTAAGAATCGTTTCAAGATTTGTTACATCATCATTCTATTGATCGTCTCGACTCCTTTACGAGCGGAGTTTTACTCAAACATCACAACAAGAACCACAATCACAAATTGAGATCGAATCATGGTGCAAGAATTTAAAGAAAGCAAGATTAAAGAATTTCACCTTTTATTTATCAACAATTTCGTTACAATTCGCTCAAGAACTACAAGAGTAAAGAACTCGATCGTCGATTTGGCTTCGCTCGTCTTCTTGAGTCGCAGATCAGCTTAGATCACTTACTCGATTGAAGATCGGCTCCGCTCCTAAAAGGTTGAAGGCTTCTTGCTTGATTTGGTACTTAGGATCTTGAATTTGGCTTTGGATTTTGAATTAGGGTCAGGGTTTGAGGCACAAGTTGTGTCACTCAACTTGTGGGTGGAAGAGATGATAGAATGAACAACTAACTAATGATCTCCTGAACCACCTCAACCTTTAGATTTAGGCTCCTTTTTATAGACCTCAAAACCCTATATCTAGGATTTCAAATTTCAAATTTTCCCTCCAAAAGTTTGTTAAAGAGAGATTTCTAGAAATAGTTTGTTAGGCCGAGCCTTCTAGATGAGGCCACGCGGACAATCTGGAGTCTTCTGGAAGCTTGGCCGTTAGAGGTAAGGCACATGCGGAAAATTGAGGAGCTGAAGCCATGGATCAGCGGCTCTGTGGAAGCCTTGGGGCATGAGTCTTCATCTGGTGCTTTGGGCTGACTTTGGGGCTTTTTTCTGATATGTTGAATTTTATTTGGCTTTCTGTATCACTACTAGATCTCAAATCTTAGAGTTGGTGTATTTTTTATCAGCTCTTTTCCCAATTTTGGCATTGTTCCTGCAATTTCCTGCACAATTTCTTGAGACAAGAGTTGCGCTATACAAGAATGATGCGATGCCCTGAAAAACAGTCAATTTCCCTCAAAGTGCTGGTTTTAGAGTATAACACATGTAATCTGGTATTTTAGGGATGTTTTGCTCATATGTGCAATATGAATACCGAACACTTCTAGATGAATGCAAAAGATAGGGAAATTGCCGTGTTAAAAATACAGTATTTTCGACTGATTATTCGGCACGGCTAAATTTTTAATCGGGCATGGTTGATGACTCATAGAGTCTTGTGAGCGTGCCTAGCAACCCTACAGAAATTTATTAACGGGGGCAATAATATATGAACATGAAAATCTACCCTAAACTTTTTTTTTCACCCACCTCCATTCTAAAGATGATACAGTATTTTTTTTAAGACATGGAGGAGAGACAGAGGAATTTTTAGTCAAGATATAATGGCTCCTGCAAAAATAGGAGCTCCTCCGTGGGGTTAGTGGAAAAATACGGTTTTAATCTATGTCCATTTACTTTGAAAATTGTACCGTTTCCAATATTTTCAACCTCAACCGCCCTGTGCGGGTATACATACCGCACAACAAAAGATCCTTTCCATCGAGATCGTAGCATACCCGCATGAAGATGGAGTCGTGAATCATAAAGAATGACTTATTGACCAGGTGTGAAAGTTTTTCTCAAAATGTTTTTATCGTGAAATACCTTAGTCCGATTCTTTACAATTACAGCATTATCATAAGCTCCATCGCGGAGTTCGCTTGGCTCGTTTAATTGCAGCTTCCGAAAGTTGCAGGCTTGATTTAAGTCAAAGTTAAGTTCTCTAATAGCCCACATTGCTTTGTGCTCAATCTCGACCGGAAGGTGACAAGCCTTTCCAAACACTGGTCTGTAAGGAGACATACCTAGATCGGTTTTATATGCAGTACGAAATGCCAAAGAGCATCCGTCAATTTAGTCGACCAATCTTTTCGATTTTTAGAAATTTTTTTCTCCAAAATTTGTTTGATTTGTCTGTTTGAAACCTCAGCTTGCCCACTCGTTTGGGGATGATAGGGTGTGGAAAGTTTGTGGTTGATTGCATATGTCCGCATCAAAGTCTCGAAAGACCGATTACAGAAATGCGTCCCGTTATCGCTAATGATAGCGCGTGAGTGTCCAAATCGAGAAAATATATTCTCTTTAAGGAACCTAATGACAACATTTTTGTCATTAGTGCGACAAGGAACAACTTCAACCTATTTCGAGACGTAATCAACCGCAAGCAAAATGTACAAATTCCCGAAAGAGTTGGGAAAAGGACCCATAAAATCAATACCCCAAACGTCAAAAATTTCAACCACCAAGATCGGTTGAAGATGCATCTCATTTCTTCGAGAAATCTTACCTGTGTGTTAACACTGCATACAGGTTTTGCAATGATCAAATGCATCTTTGAAAAAATTCGGCCAATAAAAACCGCATTGCAAAACCTTTTCCGCCGTCTTTCGAGGACCGAAATGACCCCCGCATGCCTGATCATGACAAAAATATAGAACACTCTTGAATTCATCATTAGGGACACATCTGCGAATGATCTGGTCAGGACAATATTTAAACAGATAGGGTCCATCCTAGTAAAAATGTTTTACTTGGGATAGAAATCAATGTTGTCCTGTTTCGACCATTCCTGGGGAATAAGTCCCGTAGCAAGATAATTCACAACATCCCCGAACTAAGGTTCGTTGGATACGTTCAAGAGTTGTTCGTCCGAAAAAGGGTCATTAATTGGCAGGGTCACAGGTGAAGAAGTGATGCGCGACAGATGGTCGGCAACTACGTTTTCACATCCTTTCTTATCTCGAATAACAAGATCAAATTCTTGTGATAGAAAGATCCATTAACCTACCTTTAGCATTCTTTTTCGCCAAAAGATATTTTAAGGCGGAATGGTTAGTGTACACAACAATTGGTGAGCCACTCAAGTAAGGCCAAAATTTTTCTAATGCAAATACAACTGCCAAATGTTCCTTCTCGGTAGTTGTATAATTAATTTGAGCATCATTCAGGGTCTTGCTTGCATAATAAGTCACGTGTGGCATCTTTTCAATGTGCTGTTCTAAGACTGCACCAACGGTAAAATCAGATGCATCACACATAAGCTCAAACGGGTGGTTCCAATCTGGAGATGATAGAACGGGGGCTGTAGTGAGAGAGTTTTTAAGTGAGTCAAATGCAGCCTCACAATCCGAGTCAAAGTGAAAGGTTGTGTCGTTGGCCAAGAAAAGAGTTAAGAGTCTAGCAATTTTGCGAAAATCCTTAATAAATCTCCGATAAAAGCCTGCATGGCTAAGAAAGGATCGTATGTCTTTGACGCATTTGGGATGAGGAAGGTTTTGAATGACATCTATTTTATCTCTGTCAAACTTAATGCCTTTCCGTGAAATAACATGTCCAAGCACAATTCCCTCTTGGACCATGAAATGGCATTTTTCCCAATTCAAGGTTAAGTTCTTATCTTTACAACGAGTAAGAACTGCGTCAAGATATGATAGGCAGTCAGCGAAAGAATCTCCAAATATCGAGAAATCGTCCACGAAAATCTCAAGAAAATTCTCGACCATGTCCGAGAATATCCCCATTATACACCGCTGAAATGTAGTGGGAGCATTGCATAACCCAAAGGGCATGCGTCTATAAGCAAAAGTACCAAAAGGACAAGTAAATGTGGTTTTTTCTTGATCCTTTTTGGCAATAGGGACCTGGTTATAGCCAGAGTTGTTGGATATAGTGCTCTCAAAGTCAATTTTTGGATCGCAGGCACGTGATTGCAATGATTGAGGGAGGACCTATACCAGTAGGACAGTCTTACTCGAGATGATAGCATGCTATCTGGTTTATCTTTATCATCGTGTACTTCTTTAGGTGACATTATATATATTACTATTACACGTTGATAGAGCCCATAGTATTCTTGCTTGACTACCAACAGTATGATGGCGATCATATACATGAGAGTTGGCTAGTCTATAAGCACATCCTTAAAAGTGGTCTCTAGTCGCGGGAGTTTCGAGATAGGGCATCGATACTCCGGAGTAGACTAGTGTATACAGTTGAGACCCCGACGAAAGGTGGTGGCTGGTCTCACAAGCCATTGGTGTCAGTTGGTTCACCTAATATGTATACAAGTGCTCATTGGTTTATGAGTACACCAGACAGGACTTGCTAGGAACATGCTAGCTGGTTATTAAAACCCGCTGTCAGATAGCAATTCCCCGGTGACATGTGTACAGGTTAGTCTATCGACCTGAGATCGTCATTTGTCTCGTGTGAGTTCCCACTGTGCTTTGATTATTACGCTACCATGGCTCAAAGGGGTCATGCAAACAGGTTTTAGTTGGGTACAGTCTTGAGCCACATGGAGGCAGTGAGCGGATCGACAGGGGATTCGTCTCTCCCAACATTGGGGGTGAGATCGCGCTGTGTTTAGGAGAGCCATTACATGAAGTCCATGGCCATGGCAAGCGAGATTTACTGGTAGGTATTCTAGTAGTATCTCAGGATGTTCTGGGCTACACTCCGACACGACTTATACCGCTTTTGGGGGTCTGACGTTTACCAGCTCCCTAGGCCCGGTATGCGATACTCATAGACAAACGGACCGGACTGTATAGATATTGTCACACATAGGCTCAGTAGGGTTCCAGGATGAGTTCGCTCATCGGACTACCTTTCACTCAATACATGGGCAGCCGTTACGTACAGCTAGTACAACTAACGGCTTGTGGTTAAACCCACTGCCAGGGTATTGACGAGTCTTTAGAGTCCCATACAGAAAGTTTCCCAGTTCGGGCGAAACGTTGTATACGCCGTATGGTTTTATGGCAGGGTTCGAACATACACGTGCACCTGTCCATGTGTTATGGTTCGGACGGATAATATTAGCGGGCCTTGGTTTAAACCGGATCCTAGTATTATGCTGTGTAGGAATATATTTTGTCTTATTTGTTGGAGATAGTGCCCTCAGAGTCAATTATTGGATCACAGGCACGTGATTGCAATGATTGAGGGAGGACCTATCCCGGTAGGACAGTCTTACTCAAGATGATAGTATGCTATCTGGTTTATCTTTATCATCGTGTACTGCTTTAGGTGACCTGACATGTCGCTATTACACGTTGATAGAGCCCCTAGGATTCTTGCTTGACTGCCGGCAGTGTGATGGCGATCATATACGTGAGTGCTGGTAGTCTATAAGCACATCCTTAAAAGGTCCCTAGTCGTAGGAGTTTCGAGACAGGGCATCGATACTCCATTAGTAGACTAGTGTATACAGTCGAGACCGAGGGGCGGTGGCCGGTCTCACAAGCCACTGGTATCAGTTGGTTCACCTAAGATGTATACAGGTGCTCATTGGGTTATGAGTACACCGGACAGGACTCGCCGGGAACCTGCTAGTTGGTCATATACCAGACGTCAGATGGCAGTTCCCTGGTGACATGTGTACAGGTTAGTTCATCGACCTGAGATCGTCATTTGTCTCGTGTGAGTTCCCACTGTGCTTTGATTACTACCCTACCACGGCTCAAAGGAGTCGTGCAAACAGGTTTTAGTTGGGTACAGTCCCGAGCCACATGGAGGCAGTGAGCGGATCTTCAGGGGTTCGTCTCTCCCGGTATTGGGGGTGAGGTCGCGCTGTGTCTAGGAGAGCCATTACACAATGCCCTCGGCCGAGGCAGGAGATTTACTGGTAGGTATTCCAGTAGTATCTCAGGGTGTTCTGGGCTACGCTCCGAGACGACTTGTACCGCTTTTGGGGGTCTGACTTTTACCAACCCCCTAGGCCCGCCATGCGATACTCATAGACGAATGGACCGGACTGTACGGATATTGTCACTGACAGGCTCAGTTGGGTGTCGGGGTGAGCTTCCTCATCGACGTCCCTTTTGGTCAATAGCTGGTGGCCCGTCACGTATTGGCTTATACCTCTGACGTGCTAGTGGTTAAATCCACAGCCATAGTATTGACGAGTCTTTAGAGTCCACCACACTTTCAGTTACTCAAGCTTTCGGGCGAAACGCTGTAGAGGCCGTATGGAGATATGGCAGGGTCCGATCAGATACGTGCGGTATTGCACGGATCAGGATCGGACAGTTTTGTACTAGTGGCCCTATAGTTATATGGCAGCGTTCGATCAGATACGTGCGGTATTGCACGGATCAGGATCGGACGGATATTACTAGCCGGCTTTAGTTTAAGCCGATCCTAGTATAGTACAGTGTAGATTTTTTCTCTTTGCATTTGTATCCGGACGGAATACAGATGCGGGTGTGTATGCACAGTATCGGGGTTTTCCTGTAATTTATTACGGGACCAGTTTTCTGGAGTTGCCAGTTTGCATTCCGTTCCGGCCGGTTTTCCTTTGTTCTTTCCCGGCCGGACTTTTCTGATGGAGGGGGTTATTTGCAGTTTTGCAAATAACACTTTGTGGAGGTTTTTCTTGCAAAAGTATTTATTATGAAAGCATCTTTTATATACCATTCTTATCTTTCTCATCACTTACTTTATTATGATTTGAGGTGATTAGAGTTGATTTGAGTTTTTGTTATCATGATGTTTTGATATGGTTACCCTCCACCTTTTCCTACACTCACCTTCCTTCTAAGGTGAGGGCTTCATATTCTTTTTCTCAACCATTGTTCAAAGAGGATAAGTTTTTTTTCATGAGAGAAAAAAGAAAGAGAGAAGAAGAAGAAGAGAGTTTCATCTTGAGAGTTTCATCCATGATCTCTTTTTCTTGCTAGAAAAATGCAAGCACCATTTTTCTATTCTTGATTCCTCCATCACCATGGCAACAAACCCCAAAGAGACATACCCTCTACACTACACATTCTACAGCATATCTTGAGCATGTCGAGTTGCCGGCTTCATGCGCGAGTTGCCTCGGTATTGAGGCGGGAGCCCGTAAAAGAAGAAGGCGATGTGGTGCCCTTTCCGGCGAGGAGGCGACGATGTGGAGGCAACACTTTCCGCGGGAGATCAGGACGATGGAGATGAAGACCGGAGGACTCGGATCAGTCGGTATACTTCTCACCCTATCTCTTGATTGCTAGCATTAGGTTAATGGTAAACGATCCGGGTTTTCATTGTCCGCGGTAGCGCCGGTTTTCGAGTAAGGAAAATTTTTATTCCGCATTTTGGCCTCGAGTATGACGGCCGGAGCGCTGCCGTGGCGCAACATGGTATCAGAGCCACGCCATTAACCTTACCTAGCTTCGTTTGATGTGTTTGCGTTTCCGATCGACCAAAATTTCCAAAAACCGTATTTTTCCTTCACATCAGTTTCTGTTGAAATTTTTTGAAGTCTAAAAATTTTTCAGGTGGTCTCAGAAAGATGTGCAGGGAGTTCTAAGAACTCTGGGAAAAAACGAGACAGTGAACCCTTACCTACAGCGCGGAAGCGCGGCAATACCCCCCTTTCTGCCGCTCTTCCGCCGCAAGATGGTGGGGTCATTGCTTCGTCTTTTTTCAGTGGGCTTCTGGGCTTATATTAGGGCTTTTGGAATATTAAAATTGGGCCAAGGTTTTCTGTGAGTGCTACAGTTTTGTTTGGGGCCCACTTGTTATGGTTTGATCAATCGGAAAATTTTAAACACATTATTTCACAGTATTTACATTATATCTGCGACCGTGAATGTCACTTGATCGGTAAATCCTGTCTAACTGCTATAGCCCGGTTAGACGGATTTGCGAACGTGATTTTCACGTTGATGTTCTATGTTTATGCTGTGTTGTTGCGGATCGGTCGTGGGGGATAGCCTGGATGCAATGCTAGTACTGTTTTGTTGTATTATGTACATTTGATATTGCGGGGCGAGCGTCCGACATGTGGACTGCCGTCACTGCCTGTTTGTATTATTCTTTTTGGGGCACGACCTGGTTGCGGTCGATGTACCCGGTGTATGTATATTTTACTTTCTGTACTAGGATTACCCCGCGGAGGGGTGCACGGATAGCCGGGTTCTAGAGGGCAACGGGCCCGCATCTCATGGCATTGAGACGGAGGGGGCTTCACTCTAGGATTGGCGGGCTATTCGCCGCACTCGTAGGGGGTACAGGTTGACCCAGGAGGGGTGCCCAAGTTACCGGATTCCGTGAAGTGCTGGGTGGTCCATTCACGGTGCTGAAGGGGGCTGCCTCGCTTCAGGTTTTGGCGGGTGACTTGCCGCGCCCGTAGGGGTCTAGGTTTTCATTGCACAGGCTATCCACACGACCAGGGGAACGTCGGGTTTCAGCAGCGGCTCTGTGAAACCCGGGGATCCCAGATATCTGTATTGTTCTGTGATGCTGTATATTTCTGTGATGTTGCTTTTTATCACGCCTTGAGCGAAAATTATATATTGGTATATATATTAGTAGATGTTGTATATGTTTTACATCCGCGCTAGTCCAGTCCCCGCTCTGCCGTTAGTTAGCTAACCTAACGGGTGATGACGGGACCCAGTGGCGAATGCGGATGGCATATACGTACATCAGTATATTTTCGTTCTTTGTGGTGTGATCATTTGATGGGACTGCGTTGATTCGGATCAATGCAAGATAAACAAACCTATTCTGATGTTGTTGGAACATTTTTCAAAAAGCTGTTATTGCAAGGACGTTCACTTTTGTTTTGCATCGTGGTATTCATTTGGAATATCCTGCTCCTCAGTCGACGAGGCAAGGGCCGAGATCCCTTCACCGGGAGTGACCCCTTGGACAGAAGTTTGCGTCAGGGCATTAACTTAACTATAGCCGATTACTTTTGCTTTGCATCGTGGTATTCAGTTGGAATATCCTGCACCTCATTCTATGGGGAAAGAGCCGAGATCCCTTCACCGGGAGTGATCTCTTTAGTAAAGGTTTTCGTCACTATATTTTTATAAAAGGCTATGCAGTTCCTTCAACGATATCAAGTTCATTACGTTAAAGGTTTTTCGCCAAAAACCAGTCGTAGCCCTCCGTCATTTCAGATTAGTATTACTTAGTATTCGTGCTGCGTATGTCGTGCTTAGCCGAGGCGTAGTGTTCGGTAGCTATGTAGTGCTTTTCTGTTGCATAGATATGTGATTGGTTAGGACAGTCGTACGGTCATTTTGGCTCAGTCAAGGACTCGTGCGGGTGGGTCTAATGCAATCAAGATAATGACGGGTTGAACTTGACTAGGATCCTTTGATATGTTGGCTCAGTCAAGGTCACTTGGGTCCTAGGGGTAAAAATCACATCGGGAGTTTCAAAAGAACTGAAACTTGCCAGGCATGCGCATACCTTCTGGAGTGTGGTGACGTGAGTGGATTCCGTCACGTTATCATGCGATGATAGTTGGATCCCGATTCCCACTGATGAGTTATTTTACTCCTCGGGTGACACCGACTAGTTCTTCTTTCAGGTTTGGTGGAGAATTTGAGGTACAGTGGGAGGTTTCCAGATTAGATAAAGTGATAACCATTCTGATCTAGGTTAGAGTGCACGCTGAGTGTTTCTTTTCTCTCTCTCTGGCAGCGACCATTGACCCGACCCTAAGACTATGACTCAGTGACCAAGTTGACCGAACCTTCTTAACACAGGCTTTTGGATTGTCTGTGTTGCAGATCTCATTGCCACTCCTACTTTTACCCTTTTCTCCAGGACACCCCGCATTACTGCGAACGTCCACTTCCATTGGACAAAACCATCGTATGGTTATATACGAACTCGAAGGACTTCGAGGATGGTTTCTGGTTCTGGAGAAAACGAATAGGATTATTCAGTTGTCTTTTCTTTTCACCTTCTCTCAGGTTGCGAGTACTCCTTGGTTTAGGAGATAGTACACCTATTACGCAAATTGGATAGTCTTCTTCCAAACCTTAGGCTGGTGCCGAACGGTAGGGAATGAAGAAAACCAATTAGCATAACGATGGTGTGCATAAGTTATTAAGTTAAGACAAAGCAAGGGATTAGTAGGAGGGCAGAGTAAATTGCGACTGATATTCACGACCAAACCAAGTATTTCTTCGCCAATCCTGAATCACCTTTGTATTTCTCCAGGACACTCCGTATTACTACGAAGATCCCAGTTTATTGGATAATCCATCGTATGGTTATATACGAACTCGAAAGGAACTTGTTCCAGTTCGGGGATGGATCCTTGTTCAGGAGAAATAGGAATAAAGTACATTCAGGTGGCTTTTATCTTCACCTTCTCTCGCGTTGCGAGTGCTCCTGGGATTAGGACAGTACACCCTTTATGCTTTTTGGATAGTCTTCTTCCAAACCATAGGCTGGTGCCGAACGGTAGGGAAGAAAGAAAACCATTTGGCCTAAAGGGGTGTACAGAAGGTAATGACTAAAGACATAGAAAGGGATTTAGAAAGATGGAAAAAAATTACAAGGTTACAGTTGTGAATCTGGATAATAGAAGAGGCATTACTAGTAATACCAGGATACCCCAACGAAACATTTCAATGTTTCAGTTTCACTGTGTACTGTTAAAGGAAAACTGATTTCCCGATTAGACACTTACTCCAGGGTATGTATTTACCAGGTATGATTCTCACATCTGTATGGTTTTACAGATGATGAGTGGGAGTAAGTTATTGGGAATTAGGTGATCATCCTCATTATTTGAGGAAGTCACCTGGGTTATTTGCCGGACGGCAATTATTTGGTTTTGAATATCCGCTGTTGTGCACCAATTTCAAATTGATATATCTGTACGTCTATTTTCATAGAGTGAGATATACCTTTTGATATTATGTCGATGACATTTACCTATATCAGTGGATGGTTAGGTAAGGAGCATAAAACAGCGGTGTAATTCTTCTTAACCATAAGTACAGTTTTCAACCTACGACACACAGTGAAAGAGTTGTTAGACTCAGCGGACTTATACAGAGTATTGTATGTTGTCCAAGGTCCATTAGGACGGAGGGGTAGGTCCTCGTACTATATTCGGTTTACTTATGACTTCTCTAGTTCTTAGATATGTGTTTCGTGGAAACACAGGGTCTAAGTTTTGAGGAGTTATAGGTATTTGAATAGAGTAGAGAACCAGGTATAGCAAGTAACGGGATTCTTCAAAGTGATCGAAGATGAAGATACTTGTGTATGGTATTCAGTTGATAGTAATAATAAAGAGAAATTGCTTCTCTTTCAGGTTACTCATAATTGGAAGCATTCTTAAGTTGAGTAACGCTGATCGGCCTCCTTCCATTTAGTTTACATGCACTGGAGATAGCTTCATGATTTGAATCTGGTTCAATTGAATCAGTGCCTCTGGTTCTATATTGGATATAGAACAGTTCATATCTTAACGATGTTAAGGTACGGGGAGTTGTCCGGCTTATGCTTAAAACCAGACACTGGACAACTCAAGGCACGTTTCTGTAATGGCTGTTTGTGGGTTGACCCAGGCTATGACGAGGGTTGACTTTCTACCATCTGGATGAACAATAGCAATATTGTTCTAGACTCGCCACAGTTTTTATTAAAAATGGATTTTTCAGAAAAAGTAGTGGGAGTATGGTAGAACTGGAAGTGATTCCAGAACCACAAACGATTACTGAAGATTTGATAAGGAACCTAAAGATTCAATCTGGATTGACATTCCGTTGGCCACTCCGCAGATAAGGTGGGTAACTTCAGGCACCCGAGAGGTACTCCGGTAGCGTCAAGGACGGTGACAGGGAAGTTCTTGTTTACCCACACTTGCCATTGTTGTTGTTCCAGGCTGCGAGACCCGGCAGGAGGATGAGTATAGCGTCGTTCTAAACTAGCTTTGGAAGTGCACGTCTATATGACTCTGCCAGAGGGTTGTCGTAGTCAGTGGGAGTAGCGGAAGCATTGGTGGACATCAGGCTTATGTCTATTTATAGACTAAAGCAGATGTAGCGGAGATAGATCATCTATTTCTGACCTGACAGTTATAGGTTTGACTTCATCAGAATAGGGGATGGATCTGTTGAGAAGGTAGTAGAGTATGATGTCCTGGTATTTGGATGACATACACAGAATAGGAAAAGATACTCCTATACTACGATCGGTTGTACTTTGGTCGTCACAAAGTGGTTTCTCCACACAGGACTTGGATATTGTATCAGACATTCTGGTTACTAGATCTATGGTTTTAGATCTAGATTTGGGTGGTTTCCCAATCTGGGTACCTTGACAGCATTCTATGAGTATTTAGAATGGATGACTCCTGGCATGGTAGTGTACCTGCAGTTGATGGAGTCACCCTCTCTAAAGGTGTCTTATAGACTAAAGGGGAGAGGGATACTCGTGATTGGCAGATCACTTGCTTAGGCAATTGAGTCAATCATGAGATGTCAAGTACCACACCAGATGTTGTTCTTGCAGTAGATGCAATAAGTTGATATTAATCCAATCCTGGAGAAACGGTCGGAAGCAGTTTTAGAACATAAGTTGATGTTCTAGGGATATGATAACGGCAGTCTCCTTTAGGAGACTGTTATCATTCCAGGCTTCCAAGGTGACACGGATGGCAGAGTGGTTGTCAGAGTTATAGTTTTCCTTCTGACGAGGGGCAGTATTTTGGACAGGTGGTCCAAGGCAATACTGAGGGTGGCATGGCGCAGGATACTGATTAAGTTCAGTTGACGATACAGTCTAAGAAGTTTGGATTTGGAGTTCATTTATGAGCTAGGTCCCATCAGACATCCAGACATTCTAAGACAGGTATTGCTCATTTCGGGAGATGGCTTTCTTCGCGAACTTGAGATATAGAGAGATATAGAAAGAAACGTCACAGCGGATCCACTCACTGAGGCTATTCCTCGAACGCAATAGTTTCGCAAACGAGCTTTGTGAGACTGACTACTAGAGGAGTTGGGTGTTCGGTATCACACGGGCTGTGAGTATGCGGCATCGCAATAATTAGCCTTGAGTGCAAGTGGGAGATTGTTGGAGATAGTGCCCTCAGAGTCAATTATTGGATCACAGGCACGTGATTGCAATGATTGAGGGAGGACCTATCCCGGTAGGACAGTCTTACTCAAGATGATAGTATGCTATCTGGTTTATCTTTATCATCGTGTACTGCTTTAGGTGACCTGACATGTCGCTATTACACATTGATAGAGCCCCTAGGATTCTTGCTTGACTGCCGGCAGTGTGATGGCGATCATATACGTGAGTGCTGGTAGTCTATAAGCACATCCTTAAAAGGTACCTAGTCGTAGGAGTTTCGAGACAGGGCATCGATACTCCATTAGTAGACTAGTGTATACAGTCGAGACCCCGACGAGGGGCGGTGGCCGGTCTCACAAGCCACTGGTGTCAGTTGGTTCACCTAAGATGTATACAGGTGCTCATTGGGTTATGAGTACACCGGACAGGACTCGCCGGGAACCTGCTAGTTGGTCATATACCAGACGTCAGATGGCAGTTCCCTGGTGACATGTGTACAGGTTAGTTCATCGACCTGAGATCGTCATTTGTCTCGTGTGAGTTCCCACTGTGCTTTGATTACTACCCTACCACGGCTCAAAGGAGTCGTGCAAACAGGTTTTAGTTGGGTACAGTCCCGAGCCACATGGAGGAAGTGAGCGGATCTTCAGGGGTTCGTCTCTCCCGGTATTGGGGGTGAGGTCGCGCTGTGTCTAGGAGAGCCATTACATAAAGCCCTCGGCCGAGGCAGGAGATTTACTGGTAGGTATTCCAGTAGTATCTCAGGGTGTTCTGGGCTACGCTCCGACACGACTTGTACCGCTTTTGGGGGTCTGACTTTTACCAACCCCCTAGGACCGCCATGCGATACTCATAGACGAACGGACCGGACTGTACGGATATTGTCACTGACAGGCTCAGTTGGGTGTCGGGGTGAGCTTCCTCATCGACGTCCCTTTTGGTCAATAGCTGGTGGCCCGTCACGTATTGGCTTATACCTCTGACGTGCTAGTGGTTAAATCCACAGCCATAGTATTGACGAGTCTTTAGAGTCCACCACACTTTCAGTTACTCAAGCTTTCGGGCGAAACGCTGTAGAGGCCGTATGGAGATATGGCAGGGTCCGATCAGATACGTGCGGTATTGCACGGATCAGGATCGGACAGTTTTGTACTAGTGGCCGTATAGTTATATGGCAGCGTTCGATCAGATACGTGCGGTATTGCACGGATCAGGATCAGACGGATATTACTAGCCGTCTTTAGTTTAAGCCGATCCTAGTATAGTACAGTGTAGATTTTGTCTCTTTGCATTTGTATCCGGACGGAATACAGATGCGGGTGTGTATGCACAGTATCGGGGTTTTCCTGTAATTTATTACGGGACCAGTTTTCTGGAGTTGCCAGTTTGCATTCCGTTCCGGCCGGTTTTCCTTTGTTCTTTCCCGGCCGGACTTTTCTGATGGAGGGGGTTATTTGCAGTTTTGCAAATAACACTTTGTGGAGGTTTTTCTTGCAAAAGTATTTATTATGAAAGCATCTTTTATATACCATTCTTATCTTTCTCATCACTTACTTTATTATGATTTGAGGTGATTAGAGTTGATTTGAGTTTTTGTTATCATGATGTTTTGATATGGTTACCCTCCACCTTTTCCTACACTCACCTTCCTTCTAAGGTGAGGGCTTCATATTCTTTTTCTCAACCATTGTTCAAAGAGGATAAGTTTTTTTTCATGAGAGAAAAAAGAAAGAGAGAAGAAGAAGAAGAGAGTTTCATCTTGAGAGTTTCATCCATGATCTCTTTTTCTTGCTAGAAAAATGCAAGCACCATTTTTCTATTCTTGATTCCTCCATCACCATGGCAACAAACCCCAAAGAGACATACCCTCTACACTACGATGTGGTGCCCTTTCCGGCGAGGAGGCGACGATGTGGAGGCAACACTTTCCGCGGGAGATCGGGACGATGGAGATGAAGACCGGAGGACTCGGATCAGTCGGTATACTTCTCACCCTATCTCTTGATTGCTAGCATTAGGTTAATGGTAAACGATCCGGGTTTTCATTGTCCACGGTAGCGCCGGTTTCCGAGTAAGGAAAATTTTTATTCCGCATTTTGGCCTCGAGTATGACGGCCGGGGCGCTGCCGTGGCGCAACATTATTGCATTTGTATTCGGTCGAAATACAAATGCGGGTATGTATATATAATTGCGGGGTTATCCTGTAATTTATTACTGGATCGCTTTTTGAAGTTGCCAGTTTGCATTCCATTTTGGCGATTTTTCTTTCTTTCCTTCTTGGCTGAAATTCTTGCTTGTGAAGGGATTCTTTGCAAATGTGGGTTTTTGTAAATGGGGGGATTTTCTGTGGTGCACGGGTCTCCAGCAGCCACTGGAGGATTCTAGAAGTGCTTGGCTTTATTTGTACATTATTGGTGCATTTATTGCTTGGGATATTTGTGAAGATATTTGTTGTGATATTTTTAGCCTATGGTCACCATCTCTTTTGCCTTGTGCTCACCTTCTCCTTATAATGGCCGAGAGCTTTTTGGGCAGCCCCAATTTTTTCTGGCCGAGCCTCTTGAGGAAGAGATTGATTCAATTCATTTGCACAAAAATCCTTAAGCTCATTTCCATTTCAATCTCTACTCCTTTTTGGCAACATCGATTAACTTTCACCCAATCGCTTGGGTGCCTTGAGACAAAGTGTTCTACACTCACTCTACATCAACCTTGGACATGTCGGCTAGCAAACTTCATGTCCGAGTTGCCTCGGTTTAGAGGTGGGAGCTCGTATAAAGATTCGTTGACGTGGCTTCACATTCGGTGAGGAGGAGAACGTAGATCGAGTGAGATCGGAGAGCTAGCCTCGTCGGCACAACCGCAACTAGTTAGGGGCAGAGGTTAAAGACCGAAGGACACGGATCGATCGGTATAATCTCTAAATGACCTTTTACAGTATACTAGTTTACGGTTAATGGAACAATCCGGGATTTAAGTTTGCGTTAGCACCAGTTTGAAAAAGTTTTTGTTCCGCATTTGGCCTAGGAAAGACGGTCGGGGCGCTACCGTAGACTTACATGGTATCAGAGATAAACTATTAACCGTTTACTAGTTGGTTTAGACAATGTTAAAGTATCGAAACCGGAACAAACCCAAACGATGCCACTGGATTTATAGTTTCTGTTGTTTTTAAAACTTCTTCAAAAAATTATTTAAACAAGTGCAGAAGACTACTGGAGAGACCACTTGAACACACCCCAAACCCGGACCCCTGATCTCGGAATTTGGTTGAGCCCTAGGCTCCCAGATCTGGCGTCGCTGGCCACTTTAGGGAATTTTGATTTGGTGTTTTGGGTTTGCTCTGGTCTCTGTGTTTGTGGTCCACTGATGTTGTTTGTGTAGCCCAGTTTGGATATGGTTTTTATCAAGTTGTTTGGGCTATTCGGGATAAGTCGATATTTTTAACATTGTTTAAAGTTTTGCAGTGCATTACATTACTATCTGTGACCGTGAATGTCATTAGATCGGTGAATCTTGTCTAATTGCTATAACTCTTTTAGACGGGTTTGCGAACGTAACATTCACGTTGATTTTCTGTGTTATGCTGTGATGTTGCGGATTTTTCGTGGTGGATAGCTTGCATGCAATTGTAGTGCAGTTTGGATATATTTGTACATTTGATATTGCGGGACGAGCTTCCGAAATGTGGACTGCCGTCACTGCCTGTTTGTATATTCTTTTGGGGCACGACCGGGCTGAGGTCGATGTACCCGTTGTATATAATTTTCTTTTCTGTACTAGGATTACCCCACGGTGGAGTGCACGGATAGCCGGGTTCTGGAGGACAACGGGCCCACATCTCATGGCTTTGAGACGGAGGGGGATTCACTCTAGGATTGACGGGCTATTCGCCGCACTCGTAGGGGGTACATGTTGAACCAAGGAGGGTTGCTCAAGTTACCGGATTCCGTGAAGTGCTGGGTGGTCCATTCACCGGGCTGAAGGGGGCTGCCTCGCTTCTGGTTTTGGAGGGTAACTTGCTGCACTCGTAGGGGTCTAGGTTTTCATTGCACAGGCTATCCACATGACCTGGGGAATGTCGGGTTTCATTTTTGGCTCTATGAAACCCGAGGCTCCCAGATTATCTGTATTATTCTGTGATGCTTATTACTTTTCTGTAATGTTGCATTTATCACGCCTGGAGCGATTATTGTATATTGTTATATATATACTAGTATATGTTGTATATGTTTTACACCCGCGCTAGTCAAGTTCCCGCTCTGTCGTTAGTTAAGTAACCTAACGGGTGATGACGGGACCCAACGGCGAATGCGGATGGCATATACGTACATTTTATTTTCGTTCTTTTCTGGTGTGATTAATTGATGGGACTGCGTTGATTTGTATCAATGCAAAGAAAATAGACCTATACACATGTTGTTGGAACATTTTTCAAAAAGCTGTTATTACAAGGACGTTCTCTTTTGTTTTGCATAGCGGTATTCGGTTGTGAATATCCAGCACCTCATTCGACGAGGCAAGGGCTGAGATCCCTTCATCGGGAGTGACCCTTTGGACAGAGGTTTGCGTCAGAGTAATAATTTCACTATAGTCGATTACTTTTTGTTTTGCATCGCGGTATTCAGTTTGGAATATCCTGCACCTCATTCTACGGGGAAAGAGCCGAGATTCCTTCATCAGGAGTGACCTCTTTAGCAAAGGTTTTCTCCACTATATTTTTGTAAAAGCTATCCGGTTCCTTCAACCATATCAAGTTCATTATGTTAAAAGTTTTTCGCAAAAAACCATTCGTAGCCCTCCGTCATTTCAGACGGGTAGCACTTAGTATTCATGCTGTATTTTGGCCTTCGTCAAGGCATAGTGTATGGTAGCTATTTGTTACTTTTCTATTGCATAGATAGATGCGTTGGTTTGGGACAGTCGTACTGCCATTTTGTCCTTCGTCAAGGGTATGTATGGGTGGGTTCAAATTAACCTGGATAATGACGTGTAGAACTTGACATGTGACTTATGATATGTTGGCTTTCGTTAAGGTCATAAGAGCATGGGGTAAAAATCGGAGTTTCTAAAGAAACTGAAACTTGCCAGGCATGCGCATACCTTCTGGAGTGTGATAACGTGAGTAGATTCCATCACGTTATCATGCGATGATAGTTGGATCCTGACTCCGACTGATGAGTTGGTTTATTCTTCGGGCGATCCCGACTAATTCTTCTTTCAGGTTTGGAGAAGAATTTGAGCATACAGTGGGAGGTTTCCTGATTAGATAAAGTGATTAACCATTCTGATCTAGGTTAGAGTGCACGCAAAGTGTTTCTTTTCTCTCTCTCTTGGCAGCGTCCATGGCCCGACCCTAGACTATGACTCAGTGACCTAGTTAACCGAACATTCTTAAAAACACTGATTTTTGGATTGTCTGAGTTGCATACATCATTGCCACTCCTTCTTTTACCCTTTGCATTTCTCCAGAACACCCCGTATCACTACGACTGTCCACTTCCATTGGATAAATCCATCATATGGTTATATACGAACTTGAAGGAACTTGTTTAAGATTCGAGGATGGATTCTGGTTCTGGAGAGATTGAATAGGACTATTCAGCTGTCTTTTCCTTTTTCCTTTTCACAGGTTATGAGGGCTCCTAGGATTACGGGACAGAACACCTATTACGCTTATTGGATAGTGTTCTTCCAAACCATAGGCAGGTGCCAAACGGTAGGGAATGAAGAAAACCAATTAGCCTAAGTTGGGTGTACAGAAGGTAATAAGTAAAGACAAATAAAGGAATTAGAAAGAGGGCATAGTAAATTGCGACTGCTATTCACGACCAAACCAAGTATTGCATCGCCTCTCCTACTTCACCTTTGTATTTCTCCAGAACACCTCGTATGTAAATGCACGGCGGCGCCCCGGCCGTCAATCCGACGCCGGAATGCGGAAGCGATGGTTTTATTAAACTTTTTGACCGGCACCACCGAGCACTATAAACCCGGATTGTGCCATTAATCTAGTCCTAGCTAAACTAGAGAAGGGGGAAGAGATATACCGAGCGATCCGTGTCCTCCGGTCTTCTCGTCGTCGTCCCGATCTCCCGCGGAATGTCCGGTCTCCACCTCCTCACCGGAAAGGCACCACGTCGCCTGCTTCTTTTACGGGCTCCCACCACTTGACCGAGGCAACTCGGGCACGAAGCTGGCGAGTCGACGTGCCCAAGATTTGCTGTAGAATATAGTGTAGAAGCTATGTCTCATTTGGGGTTGCAGGAGTTTGCCATATGGTGGAGGTATGATATGTGAACCTTTTTAGATGAACTTGGGGATTTTTCTAACGTGAAAAGAACAAAAATCCCCACTAGAATTTATGGACAGCCCCCCCAAGAGCCAAGGCCGGCCATGCTTGAGGATGGAATGAATGAGAGAGTGAGTGAGAGAGAGAAGTCCAAGGGGATGTGTATCAATCATGATGCAAGAAAAGAATGATGATCAAAAGCAATGATCACAACCACATCCACACTCAACCACAACCATCATCAAAACCATGTCACACAAAAGTCAAGCCATGAAGGATAAATCAAGTCAATGGATGGTGCACCCATCATGATGCAACAAAATGTAAAGAACACCCTCCACAAATGCTTATTTGCACAAATGCAAATAAGCCCTCCTCCACCATTTTTCGGCCAATGAAAGATACAAAGAAATATGGCCGAGACGGAAAGCAAACTGGCAACTCCAGAAAAACTGATCCCGTAATAAATTACAGGAAAATCCCTCAACTGTGTATACACACCCGCATTTGTATTCCGACCGAAATACAAATGTAATGAGACAAAATCTACACTGTGCAATACTAGGATCCGGCTTAAACCAAAGCCCGCTAGTATTTTCCGTCCGACCATGATCTGTGCAATACCGCATGTATCTGATCAAGCCCTGCCATATCTCCATATGGCCTCTACAGCGTTTCGCCCGAAAACTTGAGTAACTGTCTGAGGGGGACCCTAAAGACTCGTTAATACTATGGCTGTATATTTAACCACTAGCACGTCAGAGGTATTAGCCTATACGTAACGGGCTACCAGGTATTGATTAAAAGGGACGTCGATGACGGAAGTCATATTGACACCCTACTGAGCCTGTCAGTGAGAATATCCGTACAGTCCGGTCCGTTCGTCTATAAGCATCGCATGGCGGGCCCAGGGGTTTGGTAAAAGTCAGACCCCCAAAAGCGGTACAAGTCGTGTCGGAGTGTAGCCCAGAACACCCTGAGATACTACTGGAATAGCTACCAGTAAATCTCCTGCCTAGGCCGAGGGCTTTGGGGAATGGCTCTCCTAGACACAGCGCGACCTCACCCCCAATACCGGGAGAGACGAACCCCTGAAGATCCGCGCACTGCCTCCATGTGGCTCGGGACTGTACCCAACTAAAACCTGTTTGCACGTCTCCTTTGAGCATGGTAGGGTAGTAATCAAAGTACAGTGGGAACTCACACGAGACAAATGACGATCCTCAGGTCGATGAACTAACCTGTACACATGTCACCAGGGAACTGCTATCTGACGTCTGGTATAATCCCAACTAGCAGGTTTCCGGCGAGTCCTGTCCGGTGTACTAATAACCCAATGAGCACCTGTATACATCTTAGGTGAACCAACTGACAGCAGTGGCCTGTGAGACCGGCCACCGCCCCTCGTCGGGGTCTCGACTGTATACACTAGTCTACTCTGGAGTATCGATGCCCTGTCTCGAAACTCCCACGACTAGGGACCTTTTAAGGATGTGGTTATAGTCTACCAGCTCCCACGTATATGATCGTCCTCATACTGCTGGCAGTCAAGCAAGAATCCTAAGGGCTCTATCAACGTGTAATAGCGACCTGTCTGGTCACCTAAAGCAGTACACGATGATAAAGATAAACCAGATAGCATACTATCATCTTGAGTAAGAATGTCTTACCGGGATAGGTCCTCCCTCAATCATTGCAATCACATGCCTGTGATCCAAAAATTGACTCTGAGGGCACTATCTCCAAAAATCTCCCACTTGCACTCAAGGCTAATTATTGCGATGTCGCATACTCACAGCCCGTGTGATACCGAACACCCAACTCCTCTACTAGTCAGTCTCACAAACCTCGTTTGCGAAACTATTGCGTTCGAGAAATAGCCTCAGTGAGTGGATCCGCTCTGATGTTTCTTTCTATGTCTCTCTATATCTCAAGTTCGCGGAGAAAGCCATCTCCCGAAATGAGCAATACCCGTCTTAGAATGTGTTTGGATGTCTGATGGGACCTAGCTCATAAATGAACTCCAAATCCAAACTTCTTAGACAGTATCGTCAACTGAACTTAATCAGTATCCTGCGCCATGCCTCCCTCAGTATTGCCTTGGACCACCTGTCCAAAGTACTGCCCCTCGTCAGAAGGAAAACTATAACTCTGACAACCTCCCTGTCGTCCAAGTCACCTTGGAAGCCTGGAATGATAACTGTCTCCCGAATGAGGCTGTCCTTATCATATCCCTAGAACATCCACTTATGTTCTAAAACTGCTTCCGACTGCTTCTCCAGGATTGGATCAATATCAACTTATTGCATCTAGTGCAAGAACAACATCTGATGCGGTACTTGACATCTCATGATTGACTCAATTGTCTGAGCAAGTGATCTGCCAATCATGCACATCCCTCTCCCCTTTAGTGTGTAAGACACCTTTAGAGAGGGTGACTCCATCACCTGCAGGTACACTACCGTGCCAGGAGTCGTCCATTCTAAATACTCTTAGAATGTTGTCTAAGTACCCAGATTGGGAAACTACCCAAATCTAGATCTAAAAACATAGATCCAGTAACCAGAATGTTTGATATAAAATCTATTTCCTTTGTGGAGAAACCACTGTGTGACGACCAAAGTATAACCGATCGTAGTATAGGAGTTTCTTTTCCTACTCTGTGTATGTCATCCAAATACCATGACAACACACCCTACTACCTTCTTAACAGATCCATCCCCTATTCTGATGAAGTCAAACCTATGACTGTCACGTCAGAAATAGATGATCTATCTCCGCTATATCTGCTTTAGTCTATAAATAGACATAAGCCACCTGTCCACCAATGCTTCCGCTGCTCCCACTGACTACGACAACCCTCTGGCAGAGTCATATAGATGTACACTTCTAAAGCTAGTTTAGAACGACGCTATACTCATCCTCTTGCCGGGTCTCATAGTCTGGAACAACCGCAATGACAAGTCTGGGTAAACAAGAACCTCCCTGCCACCGTCCTTGAGCATACCGAAGTACCTCTCGGGTTCCTGAGGTTACCCACCATATCTGCGGAGTAGCCAATGGAATATCAAATCAGATTGAATCTTTAGGTTCCTATAAAATCTTCAGTAATCGTTTGTGGTTCTGGAATCACTTCCAGTTCTACCATACTCCCACTACTGTTTTCTAAAAAAATCCATTTTTATTAAAACTGTGGCGAGTCATGAACAATATCACTATTGATCTTCCAGATGGTAGAAAGTCAACCCTCGCCATAGCCTGGGTCAACCCACAAACAGCCATTACAGAAACGTGCCTTGAGTTATCCAGAGTCTGGTTTTAAGCATAAGCCTGACAACTCCCCGTACCTTAACATCGTTAAGATATGAACAGTTCTATATCTAATACAGAAACAGAGGCACTGATTTAATTGAACCAATTTCAAATCATGCAGTTGTCCCCAGTGCATGTCAACTAAAATGGAAAGAGGCCGATCAGCGTTACTCAACTTAAGAATGCTTCCAATTATGAGTAACCTGAAAGAGAAGCAAGTTCTCTTAGTCATTACTATCAACTGAATACCACACACAAGTATCTACATTTTCGATCACCTTGAAGAATCCCGATACTTGCAACACCTCGTTCTCTACTCTATTCTTACACCTATAGCTTCTCAAAACTCAGACCTTGTGTTTCTACGAAACACATGTCTAAGAACCAGAGAAGTCACAAGTAAACAGAATCTAGTATGAGGACCAACCCTTCTGTCCTAATGGACACTGGACAACATACAATACTCTGTATAAGTCCCTTGAGTCTGATAACTCATTCACTTTGTGTCGTAGGTTGAAAACTGTACTTATGGTTAAGAAGAATTACATGGCTGTTTAATGCTCCTTACCTAACCATCCACTAATATACGTAAATGTCACGGACATAATTTCAAAAAGTTATATCTCACTCTATAAAAATAGACGTACAGATATATCAATTTGAAATTGGTGCATAACAACGGATATTTAAAACCATATATTTGCCGTCCGACAAACAACCCAGGTGACTTCCTCAAATATCACCGATTATAACGAATCCCGATATAATGAGGAAGATCACCTAATTCCCAATAACTTACTCCCACTCATCATCTGTAAAACCATACAGATGTGAGAATCATACCTGGTAAGTACATACCCTGGAGTAAGTATCTAATCGGGAAATCAGTTTTCCTTTAACAGTACACAGTGAAACTGAAACATTGAAATGTTTCGATGGGGTATCCTGGTATTCGTAGTAATGCCTCTTCCATTAACCAGATTCACAACTGTAACCATATATCTCTTTGCCACCTCTCCAAATCCCTTTATATGTCTTTAGTCATTACCTTCTGCACACCCCTTTAGGCCAAATGGTTTTCTTCCTTCCCTACCGTTCGGCACCAGCCTATAGTTTGGAAGAAGACTATCCAATAAGCATAATGGGTGTACTGTCCTAATCCTAGGAGCACTCGCAATGCGAGAGAAGGTGAAGATAAAAGACAACCGAATAAACCTTATTCCTATTTCTCCTGAACCAGAATCCATCCCCGAACTGGAACAAGTTCCTTTCGAGTTCGTATATAACCATACGATGGAGTATCCAATAAACTATGGATCTTCGTAGTGATACGGAGTGTCCTGGAGAAATACAAAGGTGAAGTGGGAATGGTAATGAAATACCTGGTTTGGTCGTGAATATCAGTCGCAATTTACTTTTCCCTCCTTCTAATCCCTTTCTTTGTCTTTACATAATACCTTCTGTACACCATCGTTAGGCTAATTGGTTTTCTTCATTCCCTACCAGTCGGCACCTGCCTACGGTTTGGAAGAAGACAATCCAATTTGCGTAATAGGTGTATTATCCCCTAATCTAAGGGGTACTCGCAACCTGAGAGAAGGTAAAATGAAAAGACAACTGAATAGTCCTATCCGTTTTCTTCAGAACCGGAAACCATCCTCGAATAAATTCCTTCAAGTTCGTATATAACCATACGATGGTTTTGTCCAATGGAAGTGGACGTTTGTAGTAATACGGGGTGTCCTGGAGAAAAGGGTAAAAGTAGGAGTGGCAAAGAGGTTTGCAACTCTGACAATCCAAAAGCCAGTGTTTAAGAAGGTTCGGTTAATTTTGGTCACTGAGTCATAGTCTAGGGTCGGGTCAATGGTCGCTGCCAAGGAGAGAGAGAAAAGAAACACTCAGCGTGCACTCTAACCTAGATCAGAATGGTTACCAATTTATCTAATCTGGAAACCTCCCACTGTACCGTCAAATTCTCCTCCAAACCTGAAAGAAGAATTAGTCGGGATCACCCGAGGAGTAAACCAACTCATCAGTGGGAATCGGGATCCAACTATCATCGCATGATAACGTGACGGAATCCGCTCACACTATCACACTCTAGAAGGTATGCGCATATCTGGAAAGTTTCAGTTTCTTTAGAAACTCCCGATGTGATTTTTGCCCCATGCTCTTATGACCTTGACGAAGGCCAATATTTCATAAGTCACATGTCAAGTTCTACCCGTCATTGTCCAGGTTAATTTGAACCCACCCGTACATACCCTTGACGAAGGCCAAAATAGTAGTACGACTGTCCCAAACCAACGCATCTATCTATGCAGCAGAAAAGTAACAAATAGCTACCATACACTATGCCTTGACGAAGGCCAACATACATAGCATGAATACTAAGTGCTACATTTCTGAAATGACGGAGGGCTACGAATGGTTTCTGGCGAAAACTTTTAACGTAATGAACTTGATATCGTTGAAGGAACCGGATAGCTTTTATAAAAATATAGTAACGAAAACCTTTGCTAAAGAGGTCACTCCCGGTGAAGGGATCTCGGCTCTTTCCCCGTAGAATGAGGTGCAGGATATTCCAACTGAATACCATGATGCAAAGCAAAGGCAATCGGCTATAGTGAAGTTATTGCCCTGACGCAAACTTTTGTCCAAGGGGTCACTCCCGGTGATGGGATCTCGGCCCTTGTCTCGTCGACTGAGGAGCAGGATATTCCAACTGAATACCACGATGCAAAACAAAAGTGAACGTCCTTGCAATAACAGCTTTTTGAAAAATGTTCCAACAACATCAGATTAGGTTTGTTTAACTTGCATTGATCCGAATCAACGCGGACCCATCAATTGATCACACCACAAAGAACGAAAATTTACTGATGTACGTATATGCCATCAGCATTCGCCACTGGGTCCCGACATTACCCGTTAGGTTAGCTAACTAACGACAGAGCGGGGACTGGTCTAGCGCGGATGCAAAACATATACAACATCTACTAGTATATATATATATCAATATATAATATTTCGCTCAAGGCGTGGAAAAAAATGCAACATCATAGAAATGTACAACATCACAGAACAATACAGATATCTGGGATCCCCGGGTTTCACAGAGCCGCTACTGAAACCCGACGTTCCCCTGGTCGTGTGGATAGCCTGTGCAATGAAATCCTAGACCCCTACGAGCGCGGCAAGTTACCCGCCAAAACCTGAAGCGAGGCAGCCCCCTTCAGCAACGTGAATGGACCACCCAGCACTTAACGGAATCCGGTAACTTGGGCACCCCTCCTGGGTCAACCTGTACCCCCTACGAGTGCGGCGAATAGCCCTCCAATTCTAGAGTGAAGCCCCCTCCGTCTCAATGCCATGAGATGCGGGCCCGTTGCCCTCTAGAATCCGGCTATCCGTGCAACCCTCCGCGGGGTAATCCTAGTACAGAAAGTAAAATATACATACAATGGGTACATCGACCACAACCTGGTCGTGCCCCAAAATAATAATACAAACAGGCAGTGATGGCAGTCCACATGTCGGATGCTCGCCCCACAATATCAAATGTACATAATACAACAAAGCTGTACTAGCATTGCATCCAGGTTATCCCCCACGACCGATCCGCAACATCACAGCAATACACAGAACATCAACATGAAGGTCACGTTCGCAAATCCGTCTAACCGGGCTATAGAAGTTAGACAGGATTTACGGGTCAAGTGACATTCACGGTCGCAGATATAATGTAAATACTATGAACTAATGTGTTTAAAATATCCGATCGATCAAATTTTACCAAGTGGGCCCCAAGCACTACTGTAGCACTCACAGAAAGTCTGGGCCAAAAAGAATGTTCCAAAACCCCTATTTTCAACACAGAGACACTCTGTAGAATTTCGATGCACTGAACAGTAAATATCGCTGCGGAACCGCGGCCTAAGCATGGATTTGGCCGCGGTTCCGTGGTCGTATAGTGTGTTCAGGTGATCGAATTTTTACAGAAGTCTTAGAATTCCCTGCACATCATTCTGCAACTACCTGAAAAATATTTGGAGCAAGAAAAAAATCGAGAGAAACTGATGCTAGGGAAAATACGGGTTTTGGAATTTTGTTCGATCGGAAACGTAAACACATTAGACCAAGCTAGACTAGGTTAATGGCGAGGCTCTGATACCACTGTAAGTGCACGGCGGCGCCCCGGCCGTCAATCCGACGCCGGAATGCGGAAGCGATGGTTTTCTTAAACTTTTTGACCGGCACCACCGCACACTATAAACCTGAATCTTGCCATTAATCTAGTCCTAGCTAAACTAGAGAAGGGGGAAGAGATATACCGAGCGATCCGTGTCCTCCGGTCTTCTCGTCGTCGTCCCGATCTCCCGCGGAATGTCCGGTCTCTACCTCCTCGCCGGAACGGCACCACGTCGCCTGGTTCTTTTACAGGCTCCCACCTCTAGACCGAGGCAACTCGGGCATGAAGCTGGCGAGTCGACGCGCCCAAGATTTGCTGTAGAATATAGTGTAGAAGCTATGTCTCATTTGGGGTTGTAGGAGTTTGCCATATGGTGGAGGTATGATATGTGAACCTTTTTAGATGAACTTGGGGATTTTTCTAACATTAAAAGAAAAAAAATCCCCACTAGAAATTTTGGACAGCCCCCCAAGAGCCAAGGCCGGCCATGCTTGAGGATGGAATGAATGAGAAAGTGAGTGAGAAAGAGAAGTCCAAGGGGATGTGTATCAATCATAATGCAAGAAAAGAATGATGATCACAACCACATCCACACTCAACCATAACCATCATCAAAACCATGTCACACAAAAGTCAAGCCATGAAGGATAAATCAAGTCAATGGATGGTGCACCCATCATGATGCAACAAAATGTAAACAACACCCTCCACAAATGCTTATTTGCACAAATGCAAATACTCCCTCCTCCACCATTTTTTGGCCAATGAAAAATACAAAGAAATATGGCCGAAATGGAAAGCAAACTGGCAACTCAAGAAAAACTGATTCCGCAATAAATTACAGGAAAACCCCGCAACTGTGTATACACACCCGCATTTGTATTCCGACCGAAATACAAATGCAATGAGAAAAAATCTACACTGTACAATACTAGGATCCGGCTTAAACCAAAGCCCGCTAGTATTTTCCGTCCGATCATGATCCGTGCAGTACCGCACGTATCTGATCGAACCCTACCATATCTCCATATGGCCTCTACAGCGTTTCGCCCGAAAACTTGAGCAACTGTCTGAGGGGGACTCTAAAGACTCGTCAATACTATGGCTGTGGATTTAACCACTAGCACGTCAGAGGTATTATCCTATACGTAACGGGCTACCAGGTATTGACCAAAAGGGACGTCGATGAGCGAACTCATCCTGACACCCTACTGAGCCTGTCAGTGACAATATCCGTACAGTCCGGTCCATTCGTCTATGAGCATCGCATGGCGGGCCTAGGGGTTTGGTAAAAGTCAGACCCCCAAAAGTGGTACAAGTCGTGTCGGAGTGTAGCCCAGAACACCCTGAGATACTACTGGAATAGCTACCAGTAAATCTCCTGCCTCGGCCGAGGGCTTTGTGTAATGGCTCTCCTAGACACAGCGCGACCTCACCCCCAATATCGGGAGAGACGAACCCCTGAAGATCCGCTCACTGCCTCCATGTGGCTCGGGACTGTACCTAACTAAAACCTGTTTGCACGTCTCCTTTGAGCGTGGTAGGGTAGTAATCAAAGTACAGTGGCAACTCACATGAGACAAATGACGATCCTCAGGTCGATGAACTAACCTTTACACATGTCACCAGGGAACTGAAATCTTGACGTCTGGTATAATCCCAACTAGCAGGTTCCCGGCGAGTCCTATCCGGTGTACTCATAACCTAATGAGCACCTGTATACATCTTAGGTTAACCAACTGACACCAGTGGCTTGTGAGACCGGCCACCGCCCCTCGTCGGGGTCTCGACTGTATACACTAGTCTACTCTGGAGTATCGATGCCCTGTCTCGAAACTCCCATGACTAGGGACCTTTTAAGGATGTGTTTATAGACTACTAGCTCCCACGTATATGATCGCCCTCATACTGCTGGCAGTCAAGCAAGAATCCTAGGGGCTCTATCAACGTGTAATAGCGACCTGTCTGGTCACCTAAAGCAGTACACGATGATAAAGATAAACCAAATAGCATACTATCATCTTGAGTAAGACTGTCTTACCGGGATAGGTCCTCCCTCAATCATTGCAATCACGTGCCTGTGATCCAATAATTGACTCTGAGGGCACTATCTCCAATACCGTATCACTACGAAGATCCAAAGTTATTTAGATAATCCATTGTATAGTTAAATACGAACTCGATGGAACTTGTTCCAGTTCGGGGATGGATTCTGGTTCGGGAGAAATAGAATAAGATTTATTCAGTTGTCCTTTATCATCGCCTTCTCTCAGGTTGCGAGTACTCATAGGATTAGGAGAGTACACGTATTATGCTTATTGGATAGTCATCTTCCAAACCATAGGCTGGTGCCGAACGGTAGGGAAGGAAGAAAACCATTAAGCGTAACGATGGTTTACAGAAGGTAACGACTAAAGACAAATAAAGGGATTTGGTGAGATGGCAAAGGAAATATACGGTCATAGTCATGAATCTGGATAATGGAAGAGGCATTACTAGGAATACCCGGATACCCCTTCGAAACATATTTATGTTTCAGTTTCTCTGTATTGTTAATAGAAAACTGATTTCCCAATCAGTCCTTGCTCCAGGGTATGTATTTACCAGGTATGATTCTCACATCTGTATGGTTTTATAGATGATAAGTAGGAGTAAGTTATTGGGAATTAGGTGACCATCCTCATTATATCGGAATTCGTTGTAATTGGCGATATTTAAGGAAATCTCCTGGGTACAGTTTTCAACCTACGACGCACAGCGTTTGAGTTATTCAACTCAGGGGACTTATACAAAGTATTGCATATTGTCCAGTGTCCATTAGGACAAAGGGGTTGGTCCTCGTACTGTATTCTATTTACTTATGACTTCTAAAGTTTTAGACTTGTGTTTCGTAGAAATACAAGGTCCATGTTTGAGAAGCTATAGGTACAAGAATAAAGTATAGAACCAGGTATAGCAAGTATCGGGATTCTTCAAGATGATCGAAGATGTAGATACTTGTGTATGGTATTCATTTGATAGTAATGTTTTAGAGAACTTGCTTCTCTTTCAGGTTACTCATAATTGGAAGCACTCCTAAGTTGAGTAATACTGATCAGCCTCTCTCCATTCAGTTGACATGCACTGGAGACAGCTGCATGATTTGAATCTTGTTCCAATTAAATCGGTGCCTCTGTTTCTATATTGTATATAGAATGGATCATATCTTAACGATGTTAAGGTATATGGAGTTGTCCGGCTTATGCTTAAAACCAGACTCTGGATAACTCAAGGCACGTTTCTATAATGGCAGTTTGTTGGTTGACCCTAGCTTTGATGAGGGTTGACTTTCTACCATCTGGAAGATCAATAGTGATATTGTTCTTGACTCACCAAAGTTTTGTTTAAATGGATTTTTTCAGAAAACAATAGTGGGAATATGGTAGAACTGGAAGAGATTCCAGAACCGCAAACGATTATGGAAAATTTAACAGGACCTAAAGATTCAATGAGTTTTGACATTCCATTAGCCACTTCGCAGATATGGTAGGTAAGCTCAGGTACCCGAGAAGTACTCCGGTAGAATCAAGGACGGTAACAGGGAGGTTCTTGTTTACCCAGAATTGCCATTACTGTTGTTCTAGACTATAAGAGCCGGCAGGAGGATAAGTATAGCGTCGTTCTAAACTAGTTTTAAAAGTGTGCGTGTATATGATTCTGCCAGAGGGTTGTCGTAGTCAGTGGGAGCAGCGGAAGCATAGTGGACAAGTAGCTTGTGCCTATTTATAGACTAAAGAAAATATAGCGGAGATAGATCATTTATTTTTGATGTGACAGTCATGGGCTTTGACTTCATCAGAATAGGGGATGGATCTATTAAGAAGGTAGTAGGGTGTGATGTCCTGTTATTTGGATAACATACACAGAGTAGGATGTGAAACTCCTATACTACGATCGGTTATACTTAGGTTGTCACACAGTGGTTTCTCCACACAGGATATGGATATTACATTAGACATTCTGGTGACTAGATCTATGGTTTTAGATCTAGATTTGGGTAGTTTCCCAATCTGGGTATTTAGACTGCATTCTAAAGGTATTTAGAATGGACGACTCCTGGCATGGTGGTGTACCAGCAGGTGATGGAGTCACCCTCTCTAAAGGTGTCTTACAGACTAAAGGGGAGAGGGATGTGCATGATTGGAAGATCACTTGCTTAGGCAATTGAGTCAATCATGAAATGTCAAGTACCACACCAGGTGTTGTTTTTGCACTAAATGCAATAAGTTGATATTGATCCAATCCTGGAGAAACGTTCGGAGGCAGTTTTAGAACATAAGTGAATGTTCTTGGGATTTGATAACGGCAGCCTCCTTTGGGAGACAGTTATCATTTCAGGCTTCCAAGGTGACATGGATGACAGAGTGACTGTCAGAGTTATAGTTTTCCCTCCGAGGAGGGGCAGTAGTTTGGACAGGGGGTCCAAGCGGATACTGAGGAAGGCATGGCGTAGGATACTGATTAAGTTCAGTTGACGATGCAGTCTAAGTCATTTGGATTTGGAGTTCATTCGTGAACTAGGTCCCATCAGATATCCAGATATATTCTAAGACAGGTATTACTCATTTCGGGAGATGGGTTTCTTCGCGAACTTGAGATATAGAGAGACATAGAAAGAACATCAGAGCGGATCCACTCACTGAGATTATTTCTCGAACACAATAGTTTTACAAACGAGCTTAGTGACACTGAATAGTAGAGGAGTTGGGTGTTCGGTATCACACGGGCTGTGAGTATGCGACATCGTAATAATTAGCCTTAAGTGCAAGTGGGAGATTGTTGGATATAGTGCCCTCAAAGTCAATTATTGGATTACATGCAAGTGATTGCGATGATTGAGGGAGGACCTATACCGGTAGGACAGTCTTACTCGAGATTATAGCAAGCTATCTGGTTTATCTTTATCATCGTGTACTGCTTTATGTGACATTATATATATCACTATTACACGTTGATAGAGCCCATAGGATTCTTTCTTGACTACCAACAGTATGATGGAGATCATATACGTGGGAGTTGGGTAATCTATACGCACATCCTTAAAAGTAGTCCCTAGTCGCTGGAGTTTCGAGATAGGGCATCGATACTCTGGAGTAGACTAGTGTATACAGTCGAGACCCTGACGAGGGGCGGTGGCCGGTCTCACAAGCTATTGGTGTCAGTTGGTTCACCTAAGATGTATACAGGTGCTCATTGGGTTATGAGTACACCGGACAGGACTCGCCGGGAACATGCTAGCTGGTTATTAAAACCCACCGTCAGATAGCAATTCCCAGGTGACATGTGTACAAGTTAGTTTATCGAACTAAGATCGTTATTTGTCTCGTGTGAGTTCCCATTATGCTTTGATTATTACCCTACCACGGCTCAAAGGAGTCGTGCAAACAGGTTTTAGTTGGGAACAGTCCCGAGCCACATGGAGGAAGTGAACGGATCGGAAGGGGATTCGTCTCTCCCAACGTTGGGGGTGAGATCGCGCTGTGTTTAGGAGAGCCATTACACGAAGTCCATGGCCATGGAAAGCGAGATTTACTGGTAGGTATTCCAGTAGTATCTCAGGGTGTTCTGGGCTATTCTCCGACCCGACTTATACCGCTTTTAGGGGTCTGACGATTACCAGCTCCCTAGGACCGATATGCGATACTCATAGACGAACGGACCGGACTGTACGGATATTGTCACACATAGGCTTAGTAGGGTTCTAGGATGAGTTCGCTCATCGGACTCCCTTTCACTCAATACATTGGCAGCCGTTACGTACAGCTAGTACCACTGACGGCTTGTGGTTAAACCACTGCCAGGGTATTGACGAGTCTTTAGAGTCCCCTACAGAAAGTTTCCCAGTTCGGGAGAAACGTTGTAGAGGCCGTATGGTTTTATGGCAGGGTTCGAACATACGTGTGCACCAGTGCACGTGTCATGGTTCGGATGGATAATATTAGCAGGCTTTGGTTTAAGCCGGATCCTAGTATTACACTGTGTAGGAATATATTTTGTCTCATTGTATTTGTATTCAGTCGAAATACAAATGTGGGTATGTATATATAGTTGCGAGGTTATCCTGTAATTTATTATGGGATCGCTTTTTGAAGTTGCCAGTTTGCATTCCATTGTGGCCATTTTTCTTTCTCTCCATCTTGTCTGAAATTCTGGCTTGTGAAGGGGTTCTTTGCAAATGTGGCTTTTTGTAACTGGAGGGCTTTTCCATGGTGCACGGGGCTCTAGCAGCCACTGGAGGATTCTAGAAGAGCTTGGCTTCATTTGTGCATTATTGGTGCATTTATTGCTTGGGATATTTGTGAAGATATTTGTTGTGATATTTTTAGCCTATGGTCACCAACTCTTTTGCATTGTGCTCACCACCTCCTTATAATAGCCGAGAGCTTTTTAGGCAGCCCTAATTTTTTTCTGGCCGAGCCTCTTGAGGAAGAGATTGATTCAAATCATTTGCACAAAAATCCTTAAGCTCATTTCTATTTCAATCCCTACTCCTTTTTGGCAACTTCAATTAACCTTCACCCAATCGCTTGGGTTCCTTGAGACAAAGTGTTCTACACTCATTCTACATCAACCTTGGACATATCGGCTAGCAAACTTCATGTCCAAGTTACCTCGGTTTAGAGGCGGGAGCCCGTATAAAGATTTGTTGACGTGGCGCCACCTTCGGCGAGGAGGAGACCATAGATCGAGCAAGATCGGAGAGCGAGCCTCGTTGGTGTTAGTTGTATGTATGCCCTAGAGGCCAGTATTGTACGGATGATGTATATTATATTGGATACATGGACATATATAGAGATGACTTTCTTGCTCGATATGATAGTATGCTATCTGATTACTCTTTATCTTAACATGTACACTTGTCTCTTTAAACTGTCTTATAGTTACATGTTGGTAAAGCCCTTAGGATGTGTACTTGACTACCTGGACTATGATGCAGATCATACTAGTGGGGACATGGTAGTCCATAAGTACATCCTTCAAGGTCCCTAGTCGTGGGTGTATCGAGACGGGGCATCGATATACCAGAGTAGACTAGCGTATACGCTTCTCGACCCATGAGATGGGCGATGGATGATCCCATATCCATTGGTGTTTGACATCAGAGATGGTATACGGGTGCTCAGTGGAGACTGGGTACACTGGACAGACTCGCCGAGAACTCCCAGATGGTATTATACCTCACGTCAGATGGCAGTTCTCAGGTGACACTTGTACAGGTTAGTCTGTAGACCCGAGATCGTCATAGAGTCTTGTGTGATTCCCACTGTGCTTTGATCTCCACCTTACCACGTCCATGAGGGCATGCAAAACGGTGGTCTTTGGGTACAGTCCCGAGTCACATGGAGGTAATGAGCGATAGGAGGGGTTTCGTCTCTCCCGGTATTGGGGGTTGATGTTGCGCTGTGCTCGATTGGCCGTAACAGGGAAGTCCCTGGCCAGGGCTGATCAGAGATTTGCTGGTAAGTGTTACCAGTAGTTTCTCGACCCGTTATGAGCCTCATGTCGGCACAACTTATCGGTTATTGGGGTCTGACGTTTACCACCCCTAGACTTGATATGCGACATATCAGACGAACAGACCGGACTGTACGGTAGGTGTTACTGGTTGGATTCACAGGAGTGTGAGCGGGCTAGCTCGTCGATCTTCTGATCGCTCAATACCCGGATGGCCGTTACGTTTAGCAGACCGCTTGCGGCTTGTGGATGCTTGATATGATCATCATCTGCTACCGGCGTATTGACGAGTCTTTAGAGTCCTACACAGAGGTTTCCTGGCTCAAGCGAAATGAAATAGGAGCGCATATGAGATATGTGCGGGAGCGAGAATAATACGTGTATGTGATACCGCATTTCATTCTCGCGATAAATGTTTCGATAGGTTATATTCGATATGACCTAGTTATCGAATCATTGATTCGATAAGCCGATACATAGGATACTAGTCGGTTATATGCGATATGACCGGATCGTTAAATCAAGTGTTGATTTAATGATTTAATGTATAATTATATATTTGATATATACTTTGCATTAACTAGTATTGGTTCATTTTAAAAGGATTTTCTCACTTGATGCACATTGTATATATGATATATTTTTGTGCACTTGTTTGTATCATGTTTGATGATACTTGCTCACTTGGGTTTGTGTAAAGATTAAACCATGGTTACATGCATAATGGTTAGGGTTTTGATTATTTACTTAGTTATTTATTTATTTATTCATTTTGGATATTATTAAGAATGGTGGCTTATTTTGTTTCTATGTTGAAGCTTCATGAAGCTTTGACAAAGTCCACCATCCTTATCTTATCCTTAACCCTAACCATTCCAACTAACCTTAGTTTAATCTCTAAACTTCACCACGGTCAAGATATGATAAGTATTCATATTAGTTTCTTTCTTAAAAAAATACTTATCATATTCTTTTTCTTCTTGATCATCTTCTTCTTCAAGAAAAGCTTAAGGTCCATCAATGGCAACTTGAGCTAAAGTGAGAGAAATCCAATTCTAAAGTGAACCCACCTCCTATTTCTTCACCCTCTACCTCTTGCCAAGTTGTTTTGGGTGTTATCTTCACAAGTTTCACAAATTTGTGAAGACGGAGCTTGAACTTGTGATGCCTCGACGCAGATCATCTTCGGCACGAAGCCGACGACCTAGTCCGCCCAAATCTCCGATGAAGCCGACGTTTGAGTTCGGGATTCGAGATGGACAGCGAGAGGATGCCTACATGGAGCTAAGGAAGTGGATAACCGGATCTACAAAGGTTGTAGCTCTCTTCTTTTAGTTAAGTTGTTAACTAGATTCACATATCGCCTAAACTTCTAGTCAACGATCCGTATTAGGGTTTCTCGGCACCCATAATTTTTTAAATTGGCATGGTTGATGCCTTGTGAGACCTCTTGAGAGTGCCTAGGAACCCTACAGTGGTATCAGAGACTAGCTAGAACCTTAGGCGAAGTCTAGACGGAGTTTGAAGTCCGAACGAACCGAAACCCTAACTCACAAAATGCTCTCTGTACATTTTCTAAAATCTGGGATTTTTCCAAAACTAAAAATATGCAGAAAAATCAGCAGGTGATTCTAAGAGTTACTGTGAAATTCGACAGCCCAAATCCACCAAGTCGCCGCGGTTCCGCGGCATGAGCATAGCTCATGCGGCGGTTCCACGGCCGTACGGCCTCATTAAACAAAGAATTCTGCACAGTAATTCATAGTTTCCAGTGCTGGTTTTCCTGGGAATTTTTTAAAATTTATTCAAGAGTTGCATTTTCTGAGGTTGTTTTGGAGCTTCGATAGTTCGATCGGATTATCAAATTTCGCTTATGTGTTTTTCCGGATATTTTAAGAATATGTTAAAAAAGTTCGACCGGATGAAAATACCCAACTTTTCCCCTGCCGGAATATTTCTAAGTGTTGGATCTTTCTATGGTTTAAAGACGTTCTGAGTAGTGCAAGTAACGCGATGGTCCCTCTAGAAGACAACAAACCTTAACTCGATTATGTGACCGTCTTGAACTGCCCTTTGAACCTTCGGGTTTGGGGCAGTACGGCGTGCCACTTGTGAGGCGTTGGCTTGACCTTTCTACGGCTGGACCGTTGGTACTGAGGCATGAAACGAATGTCTTTGAACTTGTTTCATGTGTTGATCGGTTTCGGGAAAACTTGGGTATTCGAATGTTCGATCGGAAAGTTTAATATTTTCTATTTATCCGGAATGGGATACAATAATTGGAATTCACAAACAGTTATGAGATAACTGAATGAAAGTTATAAATCTAGCGGTTTAGTTTCATTTGATATTGAAAAGAGTTTTCGATAATGGGACTAAAATGCGGGGTTTATAACTGTTAGGCATGTGATGTCTAAGTATTTCATTTGATTAGGCATGTGATGTCTAAAGAGGTTGCGGATTCCAACTGTTGTAGTTTTACACTTTCTTTTCTGTGACCGTAAGTGTAATATGTGATATCGCCGGTTTCGTTGCTATATGTCAACGACAATTGGGATGCGCATATTTACTTACGTTGATGACATGTGATGTTATGTGTTGCTGAATATGTTATATTGGATCGTCGTGTTTGAATAGCCGGGGGTTTTTATATGAGATGAGTGTTTTTCATTTTCATTCATGTAAAAACTTGTATGTAATATTCTTTTATTTGGGGCACTTCCAGGTTGCGGAAGTTGTCACCCTTTGTATATTATTTACATTTCCACATTCGGATAGACCCAAGGAGGGGAGCACAAGTAACCGGGTTCTGGGGTCCAGCGGGAGACCAACTCGAGGAGTCGAGTCCGGGTCTCCTAACCCTAGAATTGGCAGGGTTGCTTGCCGCTCTCGTAGGGGTCTAGGGGTGTGGGATTGGCTATTCATCACGACCGTGGAATCCATGTTTTATACTGGCTCGTATTGAAAACACGGACGTCCTAGTATATCCATTGTTTCCTATGTTTCTTCTGCTGCGATATCTGTGATGCGATCATGTGATGTTCTGTGATAGATACTTTATATAGTATATATGATATATTATATAGACGTTACTTATGTTTTGCACCCGCACTAGCCCTGCCCTGCTCTGTCGTTAGTTACCTAACCTAACGGTGCACGAGGGGACATCCAGGCGAATGCGGATGGCATAAGTGTACGTCGTATTTATCTGTGATGTTTAGGTATTTAAATGATGGGACTTCATTAATGTGATTAATGAAAGAAAAGAAACCTAAGATGTTGTAGAATCAAATTTTAAAACAAAACAGGTAGCTACAGTTCTTGCTTTGCATAGCGGTATATATGATATACCCTGCACCTTATTCGATGAGGAAAGGACCGAGATCTCTTCACCGGGAGTGACTCCTTTAGCAATAACTGGCAGATGCTACACACTCGGTTTGCTTTTGACCGCTTTTGGGTTTTTGCTTTGCACAGCGATATATATGATATATCCCGCACCTCATTCGACGAGGAAAGGACCAAGATCCCTTCACCGGGAGTGACTCCTTTAGCAAAACTAGAAAAGCCTCAAAAACACTCCATTTCAAAACTTCATTTGATTCTACAACGATATCAAGTTCATTACGCTCATGGTTTTTATGAAAAACCTGCGTAGCCCTCCGTCATTTCAGATAAGTACTAGTTAGTATTCGTGCTGCGGTAGTTTGGCCTCCGTCAAGGCGCAGTGTACGGTAGCTAACTAGTGCTTATCTGCTAGCATATGATGCGATTGGATTAGGGTATTCGTACGGCGTTGTTTGGCCTCCGTCAAGGGTCGTGCGGGTGGGTTTAATTCAATCAGGAAATGACGGGTTGAACTTGACTAGCGGACTATGGGTTGTTTGGCCTCCGTCAAGGTCATAGGACGCTAGGGGCAAAACATTATCGGGAATTTCAAGTGTTGAAATTTGCAATGAGATTGCATATCTTCTATGAGATAGTTGGATCCCGATACCCGCTGCGAGTAAGAGTTACTCCTGGGAGAGTTTTACACATTACAATTAGCCGATCAAGTAGGTGTCTAGAAAGGTGTTAACGAGGTTACGCCTCTGGGAAAACAAGGTTTACATTAATTAGGTTCGTGCGAAAGCACGGGGGACCTCCCTCAAAGTACCGACACTGGCCTGGCTGAATGATTGGCGAACTTGTAGTGTGTAATTAATCCCGGCTAGTCTTTCCTTTTAGGGTTTGAAGGAAGATTTGATAAAAAGCAGTGGGAGCCATCCTGATTAGATAAGATAATAACCAATCTGATCTTGCACGAGCATACGCTAAAGTGTTTTCTTCTCTCTCTCCAGGTAGCGACCATTTCATGCCTTAATCAAGATAAGAATATGGATGTATTGACCGAACCCGCATGTTATACTGTGCAGGGGAACGTTGAACCCGTTCTATCTTATAAGTGTTATAAGAATGAACAGGAAACAGGAGAATATCTGGATTCTCATACCGCCCAAACGGAGAACATGCATGTTGATGCATCATCTTCGGGTGTGTTTGTCATTGAGAACTGTTTCTCAGTTCACCCTACGTCCTGGGTATTGGATACCGGATCAGGATCCCACATATGTAAGATGTTACATGGGCTGCGAAAAGGTAGAGAACTGGGAAAATGTGATCATTCCGTTCAAGTTGGGAACGGTGCAAATGTTGCAGCCAAAGCAGTTGGCGAATATCACCTAGTATTACCAAGTGGTGATACAATGATTCTGAATGAATGCTATTATATACCGAACATGATGTGCAACATTATATCAGTTTCTTTATTGAGTAAAGAAGGATATAATTTTGTAGTAAAGGATAATGTTATGAACATATTCTTAGATCAAAAGTTGATTGCATCAGGCTCGCTACATAATGGCATATTCATTCTCAATCAAAATACAGTCTTCAATATACAAAACACACATAAGAGGAAAAGCTCAGAAATGAACGAATCCTTCTTGTGGCACTGTAGACTTGGCCATATCAATGAGACACGACTAGCTAAGTTGCATAAGGATGGTTATTTGAATCCATTCGAATTATCATCTTATGATACTTGCCATTCATGTCTCAAAGGAAAAATGACCAAAGCTCCGTTTAGTGGACACGGAGAAAGAGTTACTGAACTCTTAGGACTGGTACATAGTGATGTATGCGGTCCCATGTCTACCCATGCCAGGAATGGTTCTTCATACTTCATTACATTCACAGACGATCTCTCTAGATTCGGATATGTGTTCCTGATGAAACACAAATCAGAAGCTTTTAAGAAATTTGGAGAATATAAACAAGAAGTAGAGAACCAAACGGGAAAAAGTATTAAAGTCCTTCGATCTGATCGAGGAGGAGAATACTTAAGTAACGAATTCAGAGATTATCTAAAAGAGAATGGGATTCTCTCTCAGCTTACTCCTCCTTATACACCACAGCACAACGGTGTATCGGAGCGGAGAAATCGCACCCTATTAGATATGGTGTGCTCTATGATGAGTGCAGCTGAGTTACCTATTTCCTTCTGGGGATATGCACTGGAGACTGCTGCATATCTATTGAATAGAGTTCCAACCAAATCAGTGCCTACCACTCCATATGAGATATGGAATGGCAAGAGACCATGTCTTAATTTTATTCAGATATGGGGTTGTCCGGCCTATGTTAAAACACAAAATCCAGACAAGCTCGAGGCAAGGTCTGTTCTATATAAGTTTGTTGGATATCCCAAACATTCGCGAGGGTATATCTTCTACCACTCCGAGGAACAAAAAGTGTTTGTTTCTCGACTTGCCACTTTCTTAGAAAAGAGTTTTCTTATGAAACAGACAAGTAGCATTGAGGTAGAACTGGAAGAGGTTCCAGCAACACAAACTGTAACAGAAAACTTGGTAGAACCAGAGGATTCAGTAGAACTCGACGAACCCCAGCCTCTCCGCCGATCTAGTAGGGTATCTCGTCCACCTGAGAGATACTACGGTTTTCTCATTGACGGTGGAAGCGAGGATTGCATCATGGAGGATGATGACCCAACTAGCTTCGAGCAGGCCATCACAAGTAGGGACTCAGTGAAATGGCTGGATGCTATGCGGTCCGAGATGGAATTCATGTACACCAACAAAGTATGGACTTTGGAAGTTGCTCCTGAAGGGGTAAAACCCATTGGGAGCAAGTGGATCTTCAAGAAGAAATTTGGTGTAGATGGGAAAGTGGAGACTTTCAAAGCTAGACTTGTTGCAAAAGGTTTTCGCCAAAGACCAGGTGTGGACTATGACGAAACCTTTTCTCCAGTGGCTATGCTTAAATCCATCCGGATCATGCGTGCCATCGCTGCATATCATGATTATGAAATCTGGCAAATGGATGTTAAGACCGCCTTTCTAAATGGTGATTTAGAAGAGTGCGTATACATGACTCAGCCAGAGGGCTTCATAGACAGTGGGAGCAGCGGGAAGGTGTGCAAGCTGCTTAAATCCATTTATGGATTAAAGCAAGCATCGTGGAGTTGGAACATCTGCTTTGACGTCGTTATCAAAGAGTTTGATTTCGTCAAAAATCCAGATGAACCTTGTATCTACAAGAAGGTGGCAGAGAGTAAGGCTGTCTTCCTCGTATTGTACGTGGACGACATACTCTTGATAGGAAATGATATTCCTATGCTGCAATCGGTTAAGCTCTTCTTATCACAAAGATTCTCAATGAAAGATCATGGTGATGCCTCCTGCATATTGGGAATTAGGATCTATAGAGATAGATCCAAACGGATTTTGGGATTGTCCCAATCCAGGTACATTGACACCATACTAAAGAGGTTTAGTATGGAAGAATCCAAGCGTGGGAACTTGCCCACGATCTCTGGAGTCACTCTCTCCAAAGAGATGTCTCCCAAGACTGATTTGGAGAGAGCTCGCATGCAAGGGATACCCTATGCTTCGGCAGTAGGCTCTATCATGTATGCGATGCTATGTACCAGACCCGATGTAGCATACTCAATAAGTGTAGTGAGCAGGTATCAAGCTGATCCTAGAGAGAGTCACTGGACAGCTGTGAAGAGCATTCTCAAGTACTTGCGAAGGACTAAAGAGATGCTCTTGGTGTATGGTAACGGAGAACTCCAAGTGGAGTCCTTTACCGATTCGAGCTTCCAGAGTGATAAGGACGACTCTAAGTCGCAGTCGGGCTTTGTCTTTACCCTTTACGGAGGGGCGGTTAGCTGGAAGAGTTCCAAGCAGGAAACCGTGGCAGACTCGACGATGGAGGCTGAATACATCGCTGCCAACGATGCTGCCAAAGAGGCTGTCTGGATCAAGAAGTTCATTACTGAACTTGGAGTGGTTCCATCCATTGAGCATCCAATACCTTTGTATTGCGATAACAATGGAGCGGTGGCTTTGGCCAAGGAACCCAGGTCCCATCAGCGATCCAGGCATATTCTGAGGCGGTATCACCTGATCCGGGAGATAGTTGATCGCCGGGAGATCGAGGTCAGGAGGGTTGACACGAAGAACAACACGGCGGATCCACTCATGAAGGCCATTCCCCAGATACAGTTTGAGAGACTCTTCGGGATGCTCGGTATGCGATACTACAGCAGCTGGCCTCAGTGCAAGTGGGAGATTGTTAGTTGTATGTATGCCCTAGAGGCCAGTATTGTACGGATGATGTATATTATATTGGATGCTTGGACATATATAGAGATGACTTTCTTGCTCGATATGATAGTATGCTATCCGGTTACTCTTTATCTTAACATGTACACTTGTCTCTTTAAACTGTCTTATAGTTACATGTTGGTAAAGCCCTTAGGATGTGTACTTGACTACCTGGACTATGATGCAGATCAACTAGTGGGGACATGGTAGTCCATAAGTACATCCTTCAAGGTCCCTAGTCGTGGGTGTGTCGAGACGGGGCATCGATATACTAGAGTAGACTAGCGTATACTCTTCTCGACCCATGAGATGGGCGATGGATGATCCCATATCCATTGGTGTTTGACATCAGAGATGGTATACGGGTGCTCAGTAGAGACTGGGTACACTGGACGGACTCGCCGAGAACTCCCAGATGGTATTATACCTCACGTCAGATGGCAGTTCTCAGGTGACACTTGTACAGGTTAGTCTGTAGACCCGAGATCGTCATAGAGTCTTGTGTGATTCCCATTGTGCTTTGATCTCCACTTTACCACGTCCATGAGGGCGTGAAAAACGGTGGTCTTTGGGTACAGTCCCGAGTCACATGGAGGCAATAAGCGATAGGAGGGGTTTCGTCTCTCCCGGTATTGGGGGTTGATGTTGCGCTGTGCTCGATTGGCCGTAACAGGGAAGTCCCTGGCCAGGGCTGATCAGAGATTTGCTGGTAAGTGTTACCAATAGTTTCTCGACCCGTTATGAGCCTCATATCGGCACGACTTATCGGTTATTGGGGTCTGACGTTTACCACCCCTAGACTTGATATGCGACATATCAGACGAACAGACCGGACTGTACGGTAAGTGTTACTGGTTGGATTCACAGGAGTGTGAGCGGGCTAGCTCGTCGATCTTCTGATCGCTCAATACCCGGATGGCCGTTACGTTTAGCAGACCGCTTGCGGCTTGTGGATGCTTGATATGATCATCATCTGCTACCGGCGTATTGACGAGTCTTTAGAGTCCTACACAGAGGTTTCCTGGCTCAAGCGAAATGAAATAGGAGCGCATATGAGATATGTGCGGGAGCGAGAATAATGCGTGTATGTGATACCGCATTTCATTCTCGCGATAAATGTTTCGATAGGTTATATTCGATATGACCTAGTTATCGAATCATTGATTCGATAAGCCGATACATAGGATACTAGTCGGTTATATGCGATATGAACGGATCGTTAAATCAAGTGTTGATTTAATGATTTAATGTATAATTATATATTTGATATACTACTTTGCATTAACTAGTATTGGTTCATTTTAAAAGGATTTTCTCACTTGATGCACATTGTATATATGATATATTTTTGTGCACTTGTTTGTATCATGTTTGATGATACTTGCTCACTTGGGTTTGTGTAAAGATTAAACCATGGTTACATGCATAATGGTTAGGGTTTTGATTATTTACTTAGTTATTTATTTATTTATTCATTTTGGATATTATTAAGAATGGTGGCTTATTTTGTTTCTATGTTGAAGCTTCATGAAGCTTTGACAAAGTCTACCATCCTTATCTTATCTTAACCCTAACCATTCCAACTAACCTTAGTTTAATCTCTATACTTGACCATGGTCAAGATATGATAAGTATTCATATTAGTTTCTTTCTTAAAAAAATACTTATCATATTCTTTTTCTTCTTGATCATCTTCTTCTTCAAGAAAAGCTTAAGGTCCATCAATGGCAACTTGAGCTAAAGTGAGAGAAATCCAATTCAAAAGTGAACCCACCTCCTATTTCTTCACCCTCTACCACTTGACAAGTTGTTTTGGGTGTTATCTTCACAAGTTTCACAAATTTGTGAAGACGGAGCTTGAACTTGTGATGCCTCGACGCAGATCATCTTCGGCACGAAGCCGACGACCTAGTCCGCCCAAATCTCCGATGAAGCCGACGTTTGAGTTCGGGATTTGAGATGGACAGCGAGAGGATGCCTACATGGAGCTAAGGAAGTGGATAACCGGATCTACAAAGGTTGTAGCTCTCTTCTTTTAGTTAAGTTGTTAACTAGATTCACATATCGCCTAAACTTTTAGTCAACGATCCGTATTAGGATTTCTCGGCACCCATAATTTTTGAAATTGGCATGGTTGATGTCTTGTGAGACCTCTTAAGAGTGCCTAGGAACCCTACAGTTGGCACAACTGCAACAAGCTAGGGGCAGAGGTTAAAGACCGAAGGACACGGATCGATCGGTATAATCTCTAAACCCCCTTTACAGTATACTAGTTTACGGTTAATGGAACGATCCGGGATTTAAGTTTGCGTTAGCGCCAGTTTGAAAAAGTTTTTGTTCCGCATTTGGCCTAAGAAAGACGGCCGTGGCGCTACCGTAGACTTACAAGAGTATCCGTCCATGAAGCAATAGTATTCACGTCCAGCTAAGCGTTCCAGCATCTGGTCAATGAAAGGTAGAGGAAAATGGTCTTTTCTCGTTGCGGCATTGAGTTTTCTATAATCAATACATACACGCCACCCAGTTTGAGCGCGTGTCTGGATTAACTCATTTGCCTCACTTGTTATGACCGTGATGCCAGATTTCTTAGGGACTACATGAATTGGACTTATCCATTGGCTATCAGAGATTGAGTAAATGATACCACCGTCAAGGCATTTGACGATTTCTTTCTTTACCGCATCCTTCATGACGGGGTTTAACCGTCTCTATGGTTCTCGGGTTGGCTTGGCTGCATCCATCAGATGTATATGATGTTCTACAATCAAGGGACTAATCCCTTTGATGTCAGCTATAGTCCAACCAAAAGCCTGACTATTAGATCTCAATACCGTCAAAAGAGCGTTCTCTTGCTCTGAGGCTAGAGAAGCTGATATGATAACAGTTAAAGACTCATTCTCACCTAAATATGCATATTTAAGATACGAAGGTAATAATTTGAGATCTAATGTTGGCGGAGAAACTATAGAAGGTGGGGTCGGCGAATGATATTCAGATTAACGACGAAGCTTGTAGCCTGTAAAGGATACAGACTCAGAAAGTGAAGAGTCAAGAGTGTCAGACTCAGGAGTGGGAAAAGTTTCCTCACTAAGATGTGAAAGATCAAACATTGATGTGCTAGTGTCGTTGAGATTTTCAAAACAAAGTCCATCAACTTCGCAACTTTCGGGAGCAATCTCGTGGACAGAACAGATATCAAGTATGTAAGCAGAGGGTTCAGACGGCTGACTTCCAATTTTATAGATGTTCAGTTCAATTGTCATTTTTCCAAAAGATAGGTTCATTGAACCATTTCGACAATTAATGACAGCATTGGATGTGGCAAGGAATGGTCGACCCAAAATCACCGGAATTTAGTTCCGTGGGTCTGCTAAATGTTGTGTATCGAGAACAATAAAGTCCGCAGGGAATATAAATTCCTCGACTTTTATCAACACATCCTCCAGTTCACCCCTAGGTTTGGTGATTGAACGGTCTGCAATTTGGAGAGTGCAATGAGCTGGTTTCAACTCTCCAATCCCAAACTGCTCGTACACAGAATATGGAAGCAGGTTAACACTTGCGCCCAGATTAAGTAAAGCACGGTTAATGTTTTTACCCCCAATAGAAATCGATATTGTAGGACATCTAGGGTTCTTACGTTCCTTTGGTAACTATGGGGTAAAAGCAGTGCTAACATTATTAGTCATGAAAACCTTTTTTGGCATTTAAGTCTTCCTCTTCCTAGTGCACAAGTCCTTAAGAATTTTCGCATATGACGGAACTTGGTGTATAGCATCTAGGAGAGGGATGTTAATTTTAACCTATTTAAACATTTCCATAATCTTCTCCATATGTGGACTCGATTTGTTTCCCCTTAACCGATTCGGATAAGGAGCTTTTGCAATAATAGCTGGGTCCAACATTGGAGAAGGAGGTGTGTGGAACTGATCCCAGAATAGAAGTGGGGATCGTCTTTGGTGGACTAGAAGAGGTATGCTGAGGGTTCGAGCCTTAGGGAAAACAAAGAATAGGCTCACAAGAAGGTGATGGGATAGATAAAGTAGGATTAGAAGTAGAAGTGGATGTGGAAGGAAAAGTGGAAGTGGAAGCCGGGGTGTTATGTTGGATATAGTGCCCTCAGAGTCAATTATTGGATCACAGGCACGTGATTGCAATGATTGAGGGAGGACCTATACCGGTAGGACAGTCTTACTCAAGATAATAGTATGCTATCTGGTTTATCTTTATCTTCGTGTACTGCTTTAGGTGACATTACTGATCGCTATTGCACGTTGATAAAGCCTCTAGGATTTTTGCTTGAATGCCAGCAGTATGATGGCGATCAGATACGTGGGAGATGGGGTCTATAAGCACATCCTTAAAAGGTCCCTAGTCGTGGGAGTTTCGAGACAGGGCATTGATACTCCAGAGTAGACTAGTGTATACAGTCGAGACCCCGACGAGGCGTGGTGGCCGGTCTCACAAGCCACTGGTGTCAGTTGGTTCACCTAAGATGTATACAGGTGCTCATTGGGTTATGAGTACACCGGACAGGACTCGCCGGGAACTTGCTAGTTGGGATTATACCAGACGTCAGATAGCAGTTCCCTCGTGACATGTGTACAGGTTAGTTCATCGACCTAAGATCGTCATTTGTCTCGTGTGAGTTCCTACTGTACTTTGATTACTACCGTACCACGGCTCAAACGAGCGGTGCAAACAGGTTTTAGTTGGGTACACTCCAGAGCCACATGGAGGCAGTGAGCGGATCTGCAGGGGTTCGTCTCTCCCGGTATTGGGGGTGAGGTCGCGCTGTGTCTTGGAGAGCCATTACACGAAGTCCTTGGCCAAGGTTGGAGATTTACAGGTAGGTATTCCAGTAGTATCTCAGGGTGTTCTGGGCTACACTCGGACACGACTTGTGCCGCTTTTGGGGGTCTGACTTTTACTAACCCCCTAGGCCCGCCATGCGATGCTCATAGACGAACGGACCGGACTGTACGGATATTGTCACTGACAGGCTCAGTAGGGTGTCAGGATGAGTTCGCTCATCGACGTCCCTTTTGGTCAATACCTGGTAGCCCGTTACGTATGGCTAATACCTTTGACGTGCTAGTGGTTAAATCCACAGCCAAAGTATTGACGAGTCTTTAGAGTCCCCCAAAGACAGTTTCTCATGTTTCGGGCGAAACGCTGTAGAGGCCGTATAGATATATGGCAGGGTTCGATCATATACATGCTGTATTGCACGGATCATGATCGGGCGGATAATACTGGCGGGCTTTGGTTTAAGCCAGATCCTACTATTGTATAGTGTAGATTTTGTCTCATTGCATTTGTATTCGGTCGGAATACAAATGCTGGTATGTATATACAGTCGCGGGGTTTTCCTGTAATTTATTACGGGATCACTTTTTTGGAGCTGCCAGTTTGCATTCTGTTTCGGCCATTTTCCTTTGTTTCTTTCCTTGGCTGAAAATTGGTGTGGAGGGGCTTATTTGCAAATGTGCAAATTAGCAAAGTGGAGGGTGGTTTTTGTGAGTAGGTGTATCATAATGGTTCTACCATTCAATTGACTTCTTTTGTTCATCTTTGCTTGCCATGATGGGTTGAGTGATGGGTTTTGGAGTGAGACTTTGTGGTGATGATTATTCCTCATCATCACCCTTGTCTCTTGCTTGCATTATTGCTCCCCCCCTTGACTTTTCTCTCTCCCCTAATTCAAAAAGCATGGCCGGCCATTCTTGATGGAGGGGCTGTCCATTTTTTTTGGTGTGGGAAATTACTCTCATTTGCTTGCACAAAAATCCCCTTGGTTCATCTCCAAAGTATATCTCCTTCCTCCATTCCAAATGGCAACTTCCATTAACCCCTTGAGACAAAGATTTCTACACTTAGTCTACAGCAATCTTGGACACGTCGGCTAGCCAACTTCGTGTCCGAGTTGCCTCGGTCCAGAGGTGGGAGCCCGTAAAAAGACTCGGTGATGTGGTGCCCTTTCCGACGAGGAGATCGAGACCGGAGTACCGCGAGGAGATCGGGATGGTGGCCAAAGACCGAAGGACACGGATCGCTCGGTATAGCTCTCTACCCTTTCTCTAGTTAGCTAGTAGTAAGTTAATGGTCTAATCCGGGTTTACAGTCCGCGGTAGCACCGGTTTAAACTTAAAGAAAAGTTTTTGTTTTCCGCATTTTGGCCTCGGAAAGACGGCCGGGGAGCTACCGTGGTCCTACATGTTATTGATTAATTCTTCATGATTATCAATCTCTTCCCCGACTTGATTATTCAGCACTCTTCCAGATCTTAACGTTGTAATGGCATTCACATTGTAGTGTTGTGAATGCCCATGATTTGGTAGGGGTTGAGACAGAAGTTTCCCTTTCTCTCTAGCACTCATCTCGACATTTAATCGAGCAATTTGTGCTTCCATCGATTTAATACTCTCACTTTGGGAGTCAGAGTTTCTCTGGATTTTATCGAGTGTAGACTTAAATTCAGCCGACATTTGAATGGACTGTTTCATAAACATTTCAAAAGTCCGTTCGAGTGAAGAGGAGTTATCAATACTGGTCAAATGCAAAGGATTATACGGTGCAGGTGTGTTGACCGGATTCTGAAAGTTTTGTGATTGATAGGGGTGCTGACTCAGTTGAAGTGGTTGCTGTTGTGGTGGAGGACCCTTTTGAAAATTGTTCTGGTTTGGAACCGTGTTTTGAGCTTATGATTGGTTCCAACCAAAATTTAGGTGATTCCTCCAATCCTGATTATAAGTGGAAGAATACGGATCGTTTCTAGGTCTTTGTTGGAAAGCAGCATTGGTATTCTCTTGACCTTGAAACGGAGAATTCAAAGGACATTCTTCCGTAAGATGAGATGGATCAGAACAACATCCACATACGGTTTTGGAGAGTGACATCTGATTTAGGGAGGCTGCTAAAAATTTATGTTCCATAGCTTCGAGTTTCTTTTGCATTGCTGCCATTTCAGTTCTAACTCCTATAGAAACATCCAGTTGATGAATACCACCCCTAGACGATGACTGGTTTACACTCTCCCACTGTAAAGTTTTTTCTACGAAATCTTCTAAAAATCTCCAGGCTTCACCATCATCTTTATTCATGAAGGTGCCTTGACACATGGATTCAAGATTCTGTTTTGTTGTAGGATTAATGCCCTCATATATGATTCTTCATAGATCCCATCTAGGAATTCCGTGATGAGGACATTGAACTAACAGATCCTTGAAGCGTTCAAAACATTTCGAGAATGGTTCATTTAGAAGCTGGGTAAATTGATTTATTTCGCTACAGACTCGAGCTGTTTTATGATTAGGGTAGAATTTCTTTAGGAAAGCTGTTACGAGTTCTCCCCAGTTTGAAATAGAATGTACGGCTGCGTTATAAAGCCATTTCTCGGCTATATCGCACAAAGTAAATGGGAGAAGACGTAATCTCATAGCATCCACAGAAAGCTGTGAAGTACCCATCATAACATATACGTTTTCAAATTTGGTAATAAAAACGTAAGCGTCCTTAGACTTGAGACCGTGGTATTTGGGTAAAAGATTGATGTATTGAGGTTTTATTTCAAAGTTGTCCCCATTGGCTGGTGGAATGGTGAGACAGGTCGAAAGAGGACCTCGCATAGGGTAACATCTCTCTTGGAGAGAGATGCAGGGTGGATTCTTCGCACCTGCGGACGGTGGCAGAGTAGTGTTAAAGAAGTTCGATAGAGAACCGTCCATCGAAGTGGGTGTGGTAGTGGGTGAAGAAAAAGTATATGTAGAATTACCGATTTCGGAGTCGATAGGAGGAATGCGGACAAGACGGGCACTAGAATCCCGTGTTCAGCCGAGCATGCATTAAATAGTTTAGCACAAGTGGCAGAGTTGTGATAATTAGGGGAAAATTTGGATTGGTGTTTGGTTTGAAAAAGAAGGATTTTGAAAAATTCACACAAACAATGCACAAGCAACCCTAAATCTAGTGGTCACCTAGGTCAAGTCTCTAGACCGCTCCTAGACTTCCAGAAGACAAGTCGCAAGATAGATACTCTACTGCCTCTTTACCCCTTCTGTGGCCAGGTAAGTGCCAGGTAAGTGGGAGGTTCTCCACTACGTAATTAGTAGGCCTAATTAAGTAACCACTTGCCTTAGACACACATTCCTAGACACCACAAAAGAAACGCGGATAAGCAATAGATTACCCACGACCTTCGTCTGTCCTTAATGAGCGCAATGGTCCTTAAAGTCTTGTCTAGATATTTTTTAATTAACGAGGGTGATGCGGATGCAAGTTTGTGATTTTTGGGGCTGAGGAAAGGTAAAGAAATCCCCACCTAATCTGAATTTGGTCTTTTGCCTCATAATTTCCGTATTAAAAATATGCAAACAACCAAGATCAAACACGCAACAAATTTTCTTTTTGCGGCGCTGCGAATTTTGCAAAGAATCCTGCAGAAATTAGTTAATGGACAAGAGCAGGGAGGAGATAAGAAAGACAGAAGTATACCTGAGAAGTTTGAAGCAGGGAAGCTCCTGAACCACCGCGGTTCAGCTGCGTTATGCCACCTAATGCCGCGGTTCCGCCGCGTGATGGAGAGTTCCCTGCACAAAAATTTCAGCAACTGCTCCTATTGACTCACTGAGCTCTCTGGGATGTCCTGAAAATTTTTCCTCTCGCTCCAGAGATTCCTGATTTCCTTGCAATAAATCACAACAAATCGGTAAGCGCTTGTTACGAATTTTGATCTAAAAATTCTGATGTAATAATAAAAATTTTCAACTCAAATTGCAAAAACGAACAAATTAGCACACGATCCCCGGCAACGGCGCCATTTGATTGAATCGACCTTCGTGTAGTGTTTTGAAAAGTGTAAAAGATCACAACCAAAGAAATTTATACCACAATCAATAACAGTGTCTATTGTAGTTTCGTTAGCGAGAGCGGATCGTCTACTGAGATTGTGTGAATTTGTTTGAATTTGTTTTAGTTGAGTTGAAAAGAAAAGATAAAAGAAAATGATTCAAGATTTGTGAGGTTTAGTTTCAAGAAACATAAAGAAATAAGATCTAGAATCAAGAATTAATAAAGATCAAGAAAATGTCCAAACCAATTGAATTATCAAGATTTGTAAAGTAGCTTGTAGGAATCGATTAAATAAGTAGTGATCATGAAAACTAAAGATTACGAAATCTTATCTATTGAGGATTTGTTGCTAGATCGATGATGATCAACGAAGATTTGGGATCTATTGAAGAAACTAGGGTTTCTCCTTCACCATCCATTATCTTTTCATTGATTATCATTCAAATTCTAGCCTCTAGTCAAGAAAATCATCGATCTTTGATCTTTAATTTGGAGCGAAAACATTCAAGAGAGCAATCTCGCTCAAAATTAGTTCTTCGATGATTCAATTTCCTAGAGTTAACAAAACCTCATAAGACTTAAAAATCGTTCAAGATTTCATCATCATCATCTACCTATTCTCTCGATTCCGCTACAAGTGGAGATTTCACTCACACATCATGAAAAATGAAAGAATCAAGAATCGATAAATTTTCATAATGCAAGATTATAAAGAAAGCAAGATTTATAATTTTTCACCTTTATTAATCGACGATTAGGTACAATTCACACAAAGGTTACAAGATTTAAGGAGGTAACTAGATCCGCCGAAATTGGCTTCGCATCGATCTTCTTGAGTCGCGGATCTTCGTGGATCTCTTGCTCGGATGATGATCGGCGTTGCTTCAAAGGATCTTCATTTGATTGCTTGATTCGCTTCTCGATGAATCTTGATTTGTCTTTGGATTTGGATTTGGGTTAGGGTTTTGATTACAAGTTGTGTCACTCAACTTGTGTGTGAAATGATGATCAACAATCAACAACCTTTGTAATGAAGCCATAGGTCCCCGCTTATAATTTTCCTCTATCTTCTCCTAGAAGCTAGGTTGTTATGAAGCTTGCATAGGAAGCTAGGTAGTTGTAGGGAAGTTTCTAGATTAAGTTAGTTATCTAGCTTGCATGAGAAGTTTGGCTATTAGAGGGAAGCTTCTGGAGATTTCTAGGGACTTTGAAGCGTCTTGAAGAAGTTTAGCCATTAAAAGAGAAGCCTTGGGAAAAGTTCCTGTCGCCGACGAGTCAGATCGGCCGTGGATCCATGGCGGATCGACCTGACTCGGCCGCGGATCCGCGGCTTTTTGATGGAGTCAGTGCATGGAATCTTCAGGGTTGTTTCATGTTGGCTTTATGCCACTTTTCTGATGTCTGGAATCCTATAGTTATTTCTTTTTTATTGCCAGATCTTAAGTCTTTGACTTGCTGTATTTATCGGTGCTTTTTAGCAGTTCCAGTTCTTTGACCTGAAGAATTTCTGCACAAAATCTTAAGACAAGTGTCGAGATATACAAAAATCATGCGTGTAGTAATAAACACTCAATTTCCCTCTAGAATGTCCGTAATAATATATAACACATGTTATTTGATATTATGCAGACGAATTGCTAATATGTGCTATATTTTTACCAAACACCCTTAGATGATTAGAAAGAGTAGGGAAATTGATGTGTTAAGAATGCAATATTTTTGACTGATCAGTTGACACGAAGGACAACACTGTGGATTCACTCACGAAGGCCATACCCCATATACAATTTGAGAGACTCTTCGGGATGTTGGGTATGAGATACTACAACAGCTAGCCTTAGTGCAAATGGGAAATTGTTAGTTATGTATATGCCCAGAGGCCATTATTGTAGATATGATGTATATTATAGTGGATGCTTGGATATATATATATATAGGAATTTCTTGCTCGATATGATAGTATGCTATCTGGTTGCTCTTTGTCTTAACTTGCTGACTTTTATTGGGTTGCTGTCTTGCTCTCACATATTGATAAAGCCCTTAGGATATGTACTTGACTACTAGGACTATGATGCATATCATACTAGTGGGGTCAGGGTAGTCCACGAGTACATCCTATAATTGTTCCTAGTCGAGGGTGTATCGAGACAGGGTATCGATACTCCAGAGTAGACTAGCGTATACGCATCTTGACCCATATGATAGGCGATGGATGATCCCACATCCATTGGTGTTTTGACATCAAAGATGGCATACGAGTGCTCAGTGGAGACTGGGTACACTGAACAGACTCGCCGAGAACTCCTTGAAGGTACTATACCTATCGTCGGATAGCAGTTCTCTGGTGACACTGGTACAGGTTAGTCTGTAGACCTGAGATCGTCATAAAGTCTTATGTGATTCTCACTGTGCTTTGATTTCCACCTTACCATGTTCATGACAATGTGAAAAACGGTGGATTTTGGGTACAGTCCTGAATCACATGGAGGCAATGAGCGATAGGAGGGGTTTCGTCTCTCCCGGTATTGGGGGTTGATGTTGCGCTGTGTTCGATTGGCTATAACTGGAAGTCCCTGGCCAGGGCTGACATGGAGATCTACTGGTAAGTGTTATCAGTAGTTTCTCGACCCGTTATGAGACTCACATCGACACGACTTATCGGTTAATGGGGTCTGACGTTTACCACCCCTAGACTAGATATGCGACATATCAGACGAAGAGACCGGACAGTACGGTAGTGTTACTTATTGGATTCACAGGAGTGTGAGCAGGCTTGCTTGTTTATCTTCCGATCGCTCAATACCCGGGTGGCCGTTACATTTAGCTGACCGCTTGTGGCTTGTGGGTGTTTGATATGATCATCACCGGCGTATTGACGAGTCTTTAGAGTCCTACGCAGAGGTTTCCTGGCTCAGGCGAAATGGAGTAGGAGCACATATGTGATATGTGCGGGACCGAGATTGTTACGAGTATGTGATACCGTTTTCTATTCACGCGATATGTGTTATCGGCCGGTTATATGTGATATAGCCGGGTCATCGGATCAAGTGTTGATTCGATAAAATGTTGCATTTTATATTAGTCGGTTATATGTGATATAGCTGGATTATCGGATCAAGTGTTGATTCGATAATTTAATGTATAATTATATATTTATATATTAAATTACATTAACTAATATATGCTCACTTAAGTATTTCATTTTCTCATTTTGGATACATTTAACATATACGTGATATATGTTTATTGTAATTTTTTCTTTTGTTACAAAATTATATATATGCGATATGTATAATTGTAACATGCTAGGTTATACATGCAACTAGGGTTTATGAGAATCACACCATGATATGTGTTAATGGTTAGGTTTTTAATTATTTTAGTTAATTCAAAATTGTGATGAATTAGTCATGAGCTTGGATGAGCATTGACTAAGTCAACCAATTTTGATATTTCTATGATATTTATTAACCTAACCTTTAATCCTAGCTCATGGTTTATTCTCTACATGAGTTAGCCATGACATACTTAACCCATGGTTGCATTTCTAACCTCATGCTCTTCATCACTTGAGCATCTTTTTCTTCTTCATCTCATAGCTCTCTTGAATTGGAGATAGTGATGAAAAATAGTGAGAAATAAAAAACTAAAGAGAGCCCACATCCTACTTCATCATCCTCTTCTAAACTAGCCACTTAGATTAGGGTGTTAGCTTCACCAATTTTATATTAGTGAAGAGTTAGCTTGAGTTTGTGTTTCCTCAAAGTAGATCATCTTGGATTTTGAAGACTACAAGCAAGCATGCATCATTCACCTTATGGAGCTTCTCAAGTGTCCGGGAGTTCTTGGATCGCAGCGAAGGGACCACTACTTGGAGCTTATGAAGTGAAGGAGCGGACTACAAAAGTTGTAATTCATAATCACTTAGAAGTAAAGATGTTTACTTTACGTTTCGTATGATTCCCTAGTTAAAGATCTAGGTTATGGTTCTTTAAGCATGGCAAAAATTTAAATTTGGCATGGATGATGCCACCCGAAACCTTGCTGCCGTGCTAAACAACCTTACAGTCAACAAGGTCGAACGACTGTCCTAACCAATCCACATATCTATGCGACAGAAAGTATTACAGAGCTACCGCACAATACGCCTTGACAAGGTCAACAAACGCAGCACGAATACTAAGCAATACTAATCTGAAATGACGGAGGGCTATAGCTGGTTTTTGGCGAAAAACCATTAACGTAATGAACTTGATCTCGTTGAAGGAATCCAAGCGGTTTTACAAATATATAGCGGCGAAATATTTTGCTAAAGAGGTCACTCCCGGTGAAGGGATCTCGGCTTTTTCCTCGTAGAATGAGGTGCAGGATATTCCAAACTGAATACCACGATGCAAACTTTTGCTCAAGGGGTCACTCCCGGTGAAGGGATATTGACTTTTGTGAAGTTATTACGCTGATGCAAACTTTTGCTCAAGGGGTCACTCCCAATGAAGGATCTCGGCCCTTGCCTCGTCAAATGAGGTGCAGCATATTCATAACCGAATACCACTGTGCAAAGCAAAAGAAAGCATCTGTAATGTTGGTTTTAAATACTTAGTTCCAACAACATCATATATAGGTTTGTTATCCCTGCATTGATCAGAATCAACGCAGTCCCATCAATTAAACATATCACACAAGAAAAGAACGAAAATATGATGTACGTATATGCCATCCGCATTCGCAACTGGGCCCCGTCATCACCCGTTAGGTTACTTAACTAACGACAGAGCGGGGAATGGACTAGCGCGGGTGCAAAACATGTACAACATCTACTAGTATATATATAAATATATATAACAATCATCCCAGGCATGATATAAAGCAACATCACAGAAGTATAGCCAAGCAACACAGAGTGGTGAATAATCCTGGAGCCCCGGGTTTCACTTGATCCGCAAATGAGACCCGACGTTCCCTGTCAAGTGGATAGTCTATGCAACTAAAACCTACACCCCTACGAGTGCGGCAAGTTACCCGCCAATCCCAGAAGCGAGGCAACCCCAATCAACAATATGAATGGGTCACCCAGGACATCACGGAATCCAGTAACTTGAGCACCCCTCCGTGGGTCAACCTATACCCCCTACGAGTTCGGCGAATAGTCCGTCAATTCTAGAGTAAGGTCCCCTCCGTCTCAACGCCATGAGATGCGGACCCGTTGCCCTGTAGAACCCGGCTATTCGTGTACTCCACCGTGTGGTAATCCTAGTACAGAAAAGAAAATAATATGCACAAGGGTGACATCGACCTCAACCACGTCGTGCCCCAAACAAATAATATACAAACGGGCAGTGACGGCAGTCCACATGTCGGACGCTCGCCCCGCAATATCAAATGTACAAATGAGTCTAAACTGTACTAACATGGCACCCAAGCTATCCACTACGACGATCCAACCACAATCACAGCACAACACAGAACATCAACGTGAATGTCATGTTCGTAAACCCGTCTAAAAGAACGTATAGCAATTAGACGAGTCGTACCGCTCGAATGACATTCACGGTCGCAGATAGTAATGCATGTACTATTAACATTTAAACAGTGTTAAATTATCGACTTTGAAACACCCCGAATTGCCCCTGAAGAAAAGATAACATAATATCCAAAATGGGCAAAACAAGCAATACCACTGCACCAATATTCCAGAGACTAGAAAACACCAAAAATCTTAAGTCCAAACTCCAATAAAAAACTGGCCTTGCCCATTTTTTTACAAATCTCGCCGGGTCAAATCCGGCGGTTTGGGCTCGTATTTGTGGTGTGTTCTAGTGGTCACTCAAGTAGTCTTCTGCAGTTGCTTAAAATTTTTTTTTAAGACTCTGAAAAATTGACAGAAAATGGAATGTGCAGTGCACTGTTTCGGGGTTGTTTCGGTTTCGATACTTTAACATCGTCTAAACAAGCTAGCTAAGGGTTTAAGGGTTGGCTCTGATACCATGTTGGGTTACGGCAGCGCCCCGGCCATCAAACCAAGGCTAAATGCGTAACAAAAATTTTCTAAACTGGCGCTACCATGACCCGAAACCCGGATCTACCCTAAACCCTATACTAGCACTATGTAAGACTAGGAGTTAGATGGTTTTACCGAGTTGATTCGTGTCCTTCAGTCTTGAACCATCATCCCAAGCTCCTAGAGGCTCCTTGATCGAATTTGGTTGCTGGTCTTCCTCCATCTACGATGATCCACCTGAGGGAAATGACGCAAGCTCCAGCCTCGCCAAGTGAGGCAACCGACGCTCTAAGGTTGCTAGTAATAGAGAGCGGAGTTGTAGGAACATGTCACTATAATTTTTCTCTCATCACAAATGCTCCAAGAGCAACCCAAGAAGATGAAGAGGAGGTGAGAAAACATGTGGCATGAGCAACTAAAGAAAAATGGCTAAGTCTCCAAGTGAGAGTAGAATGAAAATGAGCAAGTGAGGAAAAACCATCTCAAGTGTGATTGTAGCCCCCTCTCTCTCAATCATCCAAAAAAATATCTCTTTTTATTTTACAATAAACAAATGCAAACCATACCTCTCTACATGCCATCACCCATGCTCCTGCCAACTCACCCTCCACCTCATTTCCATAATTGATTTTCTAAAAAGAAAATCAATAATGGGGTGGTCATCTTCTAGAAGCTATTCCGTATAAATACGGAATACTTCCCGGTACACGCATCGAAATACATATACGCGTATTCGTAAAAAAATACGAATAGCCAAGAGAGAAAATGAATAGTGAACAATAATACTAGAATACATATATATATATATATATATAAATACATATATAAATTATTAAATCAAAACCTGATTCAATAATCCTGCTCAGTCCTAAGCCGCTAGTATTATCAACCGTCCGACTAAAGTATGTGCAGTCTGTACACATATTTAATCGGACACTTGTATGTACCAACATACATCATCTACACCATATCGCCTGAACCATGAAATCCTCTGTGTGGAACTCTAAAGACTCGTCAATACGCTGGCAGTGGGTTTAACCACAAGCACGTCAGCGGCACTAGCTGTACGTAACGGCTACTCAGATATTGAGCGAAAAGAAGACCGACGAGAAAACTCATCCAAACCCCTACCGAGCCTAACAGTGACAATATCCGTACAGTCCGGTCTGTTCGTCTAAGAGTATTGCATATCGAGTCTAGGGGGTGGATAAAGACAGACCCCCAATAACGTGATAATTCGTGTCGGTATGAAACCCATCACCACATGGGAAACTACCGATCCTATATCAGTAATTCTCGAATACCTTGGCCAAGGATTTCTGGTGATGGCCACCTGTGCACTGTGCGACATCAACCCCCAATACCGGGAGAGACGAATCCCCGACAATCCTCTCACTGCCTCTATTTGGCTCAGGACTGTACCCAACTAAAACCTGTTTGCATGACTCCTTTGAGCTGTGGTAGGGTAGTAATAAAAGCACAGTGGGAACTCACACGAGACAAATGACTATCTCAAGTCGACAGACTAACCTGTATACATGTCACCTGGGAACTGCTATCTGACAATAGGTATAGTATCAACTAGCAGGTTCCCGACGAGTCCGTCCAGTGTACTCATAACCCAATGGGCACCTGTATACTATCTTAGGTGAACAAACTAACACCATTGGCTTGTGAGACCTGGCTACCGCCCCTCATCGGGGTCTCAATCAGTATACACTAGTCTACACTAGAGTATCGATGCCCAGTCTCAAAACTCCGACGACTAGGGACATTTAAGGATGTGCTTATAGACCACCAGCTCCCACGTATATGATCGCCATCAAAATGCTGGTAGTCAAGCAAGAATCCTATGGGCTCTATCAACATGTAATAGTGATAATAAAGACAAACCAGATAGGATACTATCATCTCGAGTAAAACTGTTCTACCGGTATAGGTCCTCCCTCAATCATCATAATCACCTGCCCGCGACTACGATAATTGCCTTGAGGGCACTATAGCCAACAATTCTTAACTGTATAGTACATTCATTGTTCAGTGCTATCACTTGACATGTTTGCATGATATACTTGATATGCTCAAACTACTACTCTATGTTGCATACGTCGTACTTTATGGTTATATGCATTGAGATGATGTTTTCATGAGATCTCTGGATTTGAGAACCGTGGTTGTATTTCATAGGAAACTGCGTATTGTTTTAAAAACCTGGTTCTCTTGATATGATATTTCGAGACGTCCACCATGAGTTTTCTCAGTCTGAGCTTGTTTTCGAGACCCGATTCAACAAGTTGGCGGATGCCGTTTGCGGGTACATGGTGGATCCGGTATGGTACCCCGGGGCAAGAAATGATTTTTGTGGTGTAGACGATGAGCCTGGCAGAGGGAACACTACCTAACGGTGAATGTATAGAACTCGGCGGATATCCGGAGGATACCGTTTTGGAGTTATGATAAGATATGGATATGAGGACCGATCAGAGGATGCGGCACCTGAGATGAGATAGATATGAGGGCCCATCTGAGTATGCTGCGCCTGAGACATGAGGGTTTACGTATCGATGCTGGACACGGGTTTTCATGATGTTTCGAGTGTCGGTCTTGGACACTCAGGTTCCATGATTTTGATGTGTCGTTGATGGACACACGTGGTTGATACCCTCATATATATATATATATATATATATATATATAGGCATATGTTTTCGTGATGTTCGAGTGTCGGTGTTGGACACTCAGGTTCCATGATATTGTTTGTGTCGTTGATGAACACGTGGATGATACCCACATGCTTACCGGCATATGATGCCGGATGTTTATTTATATATGTCATTGCATTGACTCGATTGTGGACATATATGCGCACATGGTCACCCTAGATATCATAGTATTACCTTCAGGATATAGTGACCTAGGAAATCGTTGTTTTATTCGATTTCTACTTGCTGATGTTTTCTACTCACGAGTTGGCAACTCACCCCCGCTGTGCCACAGTTCTTGCAGGTTTGGCCGCTTGGAATCAGTTGTAGTACCGCTGGCACACATCATCTGCAACATTTCAGGAAATATAAAATATTATTTTTGGAAATTTATATATTAAAATAATATATTTCGCGAAAACTACCCGATTTGCGAAATTTGGGGTTTAAGTATATACCAATATTTAGAAATTTATCGGAGATTAAAATGATTTATTTATTTTAATGATATTTATCGGATTTTTGGGCAAAATCTATATTTTTACATTTTTCCGTGGCTTGTGCATATTATGCATTGTGTTGTGTTGTGACTTGGGCATATTGTGAGTTTTGTGAGATAGTGAATGAGAAGGAAAAGAATATCAAAGAAAAGAAAATAATTGAGTTTGTGTGTGAAATGATTAATGGATATAAACAAAAGGGAAAAGAAACAAGAATATATATTTGTGTGAGAGAGTGAGTGTAGGGAGAGATATTTGTGAAGGAGAGTGAGGCTAAGAGAGAAAGAGAGTTACTTGGCTGCCCATTTCCTTCACTCCTCCATTATTTCCTTCATCTTCATCATCTCCATCACTACCTCACTACCCCCTTGCCACATCTCCAAATACTTGCCAAAACCTTATGCCACTTTCACTAAAAACATGCACAACCTCATTGTAAACCCTTAGAACCTTTCAAGTTTGGATTTTGAAGACTTTGAGCAACTCTAGAATTTTCCTAAGTGGCCAATCAAGGTAATCACTTCACTTTTTGATAAGTATTTGTGTTAATATATCCTATTCTAGATTAGATATCGATTTAGTTAGGGTTGCGATCTTAGAAAATTATAAGATGATGTTGAGTGGTTAAGTGAGCTGTAGTGAGTGTTCACAAGACATTAGAGAGTGTTTTATTGGCCAAGACCGAGAATAGAAACCAATACACAAACTTTGAAATCGGCCGAAATCGTATTTTGTGTGATTTGTGTTAGGATTTTGTGATCTGCTATGACCCGGAGGACCCAAGAATTATTTAGCGAATACAGAGAGATGAGCAGGCAACCTAGAAGCTACCATAGAAACACGAGCCCTTCCTCCTTAAACCAGGCCACAGATTTATTCCATGTGGTCGCAATTTGCGGCCACTTTGTGGTGGAATGTGGTGATTTTTGTTCTGTAGCTTCCATATCCTATATCTAGAGCAACCTGAAATGCAAAATTGGCTAATTTTACCTGAGATGAAATCTCGGAGCACATTGGGGTGTTTTTGGTTATGTTTTCCGTATTTTGGAATGCTTGGTTTTGATGTTTGGATTTGTATTGGGTCGTTCGATGTTTGTACGTCAACGACGAGGGTTGTTTGGTTGGTTTTGCATGCGTAGTCTATAGGTTCTAACCTTTGAGCGCACCGCGTGCCGTATTTGATTTCGGAACTTGATGTTAATAGCTTTGCTATTGCGTATTGATTGTAGGTACCTTCGCGTGGATTCCGAGACGACGAAGCACATCGACTACGACTAAGCGAGGAGTTTAGCAGGTGAGTAGATTTATATCTACGAGGGAAGTCAGGTGGATGGCGTATAATACCCCCGCAAACATTGATATGGAAGATCGTTTGATTATTATATCCTGATAAATGATATGCGACGGACATGATTATAGGATTTAATAACGATAATATGATAAAAGTTGTCACTAATGAACATAGTGACATATAAGTATATGAAATAAGAAGTGAATCGTGATAGGTATGAATTGAAAGAGAACGAGTATACGATGTGATATGATGACTTAGTGTGATATGCCGTTATATGGATGCGAGTCGATATGAGATAGTTGATACCTTTGTCGGTCCACGATATGAGATTGATACAGATGTGACCTGGGATATAGGTATATAGATATATATAATGTTGTGAATCTTGAGTGATATGTCGTGCGAAGGATTATACCGTACGTGATGTGAGGCTGGATGCCGATTGATAGATTCACCGACTCGGATATATTGTAGACACGTATACCTTGTAGCGTTTCACTTACGATGTACCTTATGCTACGCTCATGATATTCGCATTGCATTACATATACCTGTGCTAGTACACCTACACCATTATCGATGATGCGTATGTTACACCTACACAGATTGGCCGGCTCACACACTTTCATCATCGATAATTGCTATGTCACTACACAGTAGAATTGCTGCATCATGATATGACTCCTTGCATGATATACTTGCTATGTTCACATCATTCGGATATGTTGCATGATATACTTGCTATGTTCACATTATTCGGATATGTTGCATGATTTCTTTGCTATGTTCACATCACTGTTCCATGTTGCATGATATACGGATATGCTTACATTCTGTTATATGTCCCATACATCATGCTTTATAATTTTACGCATTGAGATATGTGTTTTCATGAAATTCTGGATTTGGGAACCGTGGTTATGTTTCAAAGGAAGTATGTATTGTTTTAAAACCTCGTTTCTCTTGATATGATATTTCAGTGCATCCACCATGTGCTTTCTCGGTTCTGAGATTGATATGTGAGACCCGAGGCGAGGAGCGGACGAGGCCGTTTGCGGGTACATGGTGGACCCGGTATGTTACCCCGGGGCAAGAAGGTAAGTCGATGGATTAGCCGATGAGCCTGGCAGAGGGACTACTACCTACCGGTGATAGTATTTGGACTCGGCGGATATCTGGAGGATACCGACTGGAGTTATGAGATGAGATAGGCCGATTCGTGCTGCCGGAGCCTGCTGGCCGATCCCGCAGACGGAGCCTATGGTTTCATGATGTTGCGAGTGTCGATATTGGACACTCAAGTTCCATGAGACTTACAGATTTGAGGGCCTATCTGAGGATGCGGTGTCTGAGATATGAGCATTTACGTGTCGATGTTGGACACGGGTTTCATGATGTTTCGAGTGTCGATGTGGGACACTCAGGTTCCATGATTTTGATGTGTCGTTGCTGGACACAGGTTGATTTATATCCTCATACTTTCTTGTATATTCTTTTATGATATTTACATGCATGAGTTGTTGTGTCATTGGTTGACACATGGATGAGATCCACATGCATATAGGCATTTGATTATACAGTTGGATGATATCCACTTGCTGATAGGCATTGATTATGTGTTAGAACATATGCAGATACGGTCACCCTAGATATCATAGTATTACCTTTATGATATAGTTGACCTAGGAATCGTTGTTTATTTCGATTTCTAGCTGATGATGTTTTCTACTCACGAGTTGGCAACTCCCCCCGTTGTGCCACAGTTCTTGCAGGTTGACGGCATGGATCAGTAGCGACATCACTGGCACACAGCTGCATTTGTGTGATTTTCTTGGTAGGTGGTACATGTTGGTGTTGGATGTATATGCCCTAGAGGCCAGTATTGTATATGTATACATATGGATACTAGGGATATGTATGTACAGAACAATCTTGCTCAGTTTTATAGTATATTATTTGACTTGTCTTTATCGGGATATGTGTATTTATTGTTATTATATCCAGTTTGCACATATTGATAAAGACTCGATACGGTAGTATACTATTGTGGTTTGTCTTTATCTTAACATGGCATATGTCATGCTCATTATTACATATTGCGGTTACATGTTGATAAAGCCCATAGGATTTTACTTAAATACCTGCGTTGTGATGGCGATCATACTTATGGGAGCAGGGTAGTCCATAAGCACATCCTTAAATGGTCCCTGGTCGTGTGAGTATCGAGACTGGGCACTGATACTCCAGAGTAGACTGGTGTATACGTTCCTAACCCCGTCGGGGGATGGTTGGTCCCGCAGCCATTGGTCTGATGCACCTAAGATCGTATACAGGTGCTCACTGGGTGTGAGTACACTGGACGGACTCGCCGAGAACTTCCATATGGTACTATACCTACCGTCAGATGGAAGTTCTCAGGTGACATGTATACAGGTTAGTCTTTGGACCTGAGATCGGCATTTGTCTCGTGTGAGTTCCCACTGAACTTTGATCACTACCCTACCACGGCTCTACTGAGTCGTGCAAACAGGTTTTGGTTGGGTTCAGTCCCGAGCCACATGGAGGCAGTGAGCGATTGTCGGAGATTCGTCTCTCCCGATATAGGGAGTCGATATCGCACTGTGATTCGATTGGTCAGGACCATAAGACCTTGGCCAAGGCAGCTGGGATCTACAGATAGGCTGATCAGTAGTTTTCCCGGATTGGTCCTGAGCCACATCGGCACGACTTATCAGGTTGTTAGGGTCTGACGTTCACCATCCCCTAGACCCGGTATGTGATACTCTTTGATGAAGAGACCGGACAGTACGGATACTGTCACGGATAGGCTCAGTAGGAGATCCAGATGAGTTTGCTCGTCTGCCTTCCTTTTCGACAGGTACCTGGGCAGCCGTTACGTACAGCTAGTGCCGCTGACGTGCTTGTGGTTAAACCCACTGCCAGAGTACTGTCGAGTCTTTAGAGTCCCACACAGAGGGTTTCCCTGATCCAGGAAAAACGATGTAGTATCTGTTAGTATATATGCCCTAGAGGCCATTACTGTATCATACTAGTTTGTATATTACTTAATGGAAGCTTGGGATATTCACCTTGTATAAACAATCTTGCTCAATATAGTAGTTTGCTACTTGGTTTGTTTCTACTTCAATGTGTACATGTGTTTATTTTAGTATATCACCTATACACATTAGTGGAGCCCTTAGGATCTTTGCTTGATTACCAGCGTTGTGATGGCAGTCACACTAGTGGGGGCTAGGTAATCTATAAGCACATCCTTATACAGGTCCCTAGTCGCAGGACTATAGAGACAGGGCATCGATACTCCGGAGTAGACTAGCGTATGCGCTTCTCATCCCAGTGTGGGAGATGGTCTGTCCCACAGCCATCAGTACGTCGTACTGGAGATAGTATACAGGTGCTCGTTAGGTTACGAGTACACTGGACAGGACTCGTCGGGAACTGACCGGTTGGTATTATACCTATCGTCAGTTATCAGTTCCCAGGTGACATGAGTACAGCTTAGTCCGCTGACTTGACACTGTCACTTCGCCTCGAGTGTGTTCCCACTGTACTTTGATCACTTCCCTACCACAGCTCAAAGCAGTCGTGCAAACAGGTGGTAGTTGGGTGCAGTCCCGAAGCACTTGGAGGCAGTGACGGTTAGACAGGATTCGTCTCTCCCGGTATTGGGGGTTGACATCGCGCTGTGTCTAGGAGAGCTATTACACGAGTAGTCCCTGGCCAGGGCAATCGAGATATACTGGTAGGCTTCCAGTGTTATCTCAGGGTGTTTTGGGCCTCACTCCGACACGACTTGTACCGCTATTAGGGGACTGACGTTTACCGCCCCCCTAGGCCCGCCATGCGATGTATCAGACGAACAGACCGGACTGTACGGAGATTGTCACATTCAGCCTCAGTACGAGTTCAGATGGGTTTCACCTCGTCAGTCTTCTTGTCGGCATCTACCTGGGGACCGTTACGCACAGCTAGTGGCGCTTGCGGTCTGTGGTTAAATCCACTGCCAGCGTAGTGTCGAGTCTTTAGAGTCCTACACAGAAAGCTATTCTCCTTTAGGCAAAAGAGTAGAGGTCGCATGGTTTTGCGGCAGGGTTCGGTCACATCCGTGCACTTATGCACGTACAGTGTCCGGACAGTTTACACTAGCGGGGTTTGGTTTAAGCCAGATCGTAGTGTACGTATTGGGATTGGATTTATCCAGTATGTATTCATGTTCCTCGGAACGCGGATGCGGGTGTGTATGCACAGTTGATGGAGAGACAGAGGCAGAGGATTCTCATTAGGGTTGTTGACTGTTGACTGTTGACTATTGACTTTTTGGTCAACCCTAATGAGAATATGATATATGATTAACAATAATATTAATTAAGTATTGTGGTGACATGGTTGTTGAGGGGTTGACTTTGTTGACTTGTTCACTTTTGTTGACCGGTTGACTAGGTTGGACTAGTTGACCATCATGATGACAATGGCTATCATTTCATGGCAAAGACTTTTTACTTGCTTGTTTCTCTTGTGAGAAATGAGTGCATGAAATGATTTAGCCATTTTGACTTGAACCATTTTATACAATACTTGATTATTATTTTTGTGATGATGGTTTTGGATTATGAGAGCCAAGAGAAAAAAGTTTTCCATCATTCTATAATTCTCATTCTCTCTCTTGTTCTTGAGCTCTCATCTCCTTCCTCTTGCTCTCCCTTTCTTAGTCTATGGTTCACTTGTCTCATGTGTTGAGAACCAAGAACCATAGAGAAAATCCCAACACACTCTTCTCTACTCACTCTAGTTCACAAGGTTTAGCAAACTAAGTGAACTAGTTTCTTCAAAGATCGAAGAAGAAGCCAAAGGTAGAAGCCTTCGAGGTGGATCTATCTTCGGCGCAAGGAGACGACGGAGTGAAGCCGGTCCGGAAAACCATCGAGGCTTGAAGACGAAGGAGATCAAGAAAGAAAGGTATAACCCCCTAACCGAGTAGTTAACAACTCCTAGTTAGGTTGTTAGTTAGATGTTTAACAAAGATCCGGTTTTGAGTCCATGTTACCACCTCTCGAAAAATTGTTTTTCACCAAATTCCGCATGCCCGAAAGTACCGGGAGAGGTAGCATGGACTTACAGTGGTATCAGAGCCTAGTTAAACTCTATCTAACATGTTAGCAAAGTAACTAGAAGATCGATCAAAGAAAAAGTCACAAAACGTACCCGAGTTGTCAAGTTTCTGCCGATTTTTATTCTGTTCAAAAGTTGATAATTTTCATCTTAAAAATCGGCTCAGGCTTTTGTTTGAATAACCACCAAATTTGGTCCCACGAACCGTTCAAAGAGCCGCGGAAACGCGGCGGGTGCACGCTCCCGCCGCGGTTCCGCGGCCGAGTTGACTCGGCCGAGGTCCAAATTTGGTGCAGTGTATTTCTGGGGTTGTTTTGGGATTTTTGGAATATGTATTTTCTGCCCAGATTTTCCACAACGAAAATTTTGTGTTTGGGGCCTATAAATCCGTATTTTTGATCGAACTTCTAAAAGACTTAAGCTGACGGGTTATTCTGTGTTGTGATATTTGTATTGAACGTCTACTAATCGCTATATGTCGATTAGTGGGGGTTATACAAATCTGTGATCTGTAATGTCATTGGAATGTGTATATGAATTCATTGGATTGTCGCGGGTGAATAGCCGGGGGTTGTGAGACGAGAGTTTTCTTTTCTTTCAATTCATGTAAATTTGTAAATTGATGTAATAATTATTTGTATGGCCGCACAACCGGGTCGGGGTTGTAGCCGTCATTGTATAATTTCTTTTTACTGTTTTTGCTCCTAGGATAGTCCCATGGAGGGGGTGCACAAACTACCGGGTATGCCGAAGTGCCGAGTGGCCTACTCACGGAGTTGAGGGAGGTTGCTTCGCTTCGGGTACTTGGCGGGTAGTTTGCCGCACCCGTAGGGGTCTTGGGTGGGGTATTGGCTATTCACCACGACCGTGTAATCTGCTTTTCGTTACAGGCTCGTACGAATTGCGGGTTCCTAGTATATCCAATATGTTCATCTGTGATCTGAAATGGCTATCATTGCATATATCTATATATGATATTATTTAGGCGTTGCTTATGTTTTACTGCCGCGCTAGCCCAGCCCCCGCTCTGTCGTTAGTTAAGTAACCTAACGGGTAATGACGGGGCCCCGTGGCGAATGCGAATGGCATAAGCGTACGTCATATTTTGGTTGTTTTCTGCAATGGTAGGATTAATTGATGGGACGCATTAAAAGAACTAATGCAAGAAAATAAACCAAGTAAAAGTCGTTGGAACACTTTCGAAAAACCACTCGGTTCTTTTCAAAATCAACTTTTAAAATGCGGAGTTTGAGCCACTCCTTTTAAAAGCTATCTCGTTCCATCGACTATATCAAGTTCACTACGTTCACGGTTTTGCCAAAACCATCCGTAGCCCTCCATCATTTCAGTTAAATATTCGGTAGTATTCAAGCTATGTATTTTGACCTCACGCCAAGGCATAGTGATTGGTAGCTGCCGGATATTTATCTGTTGCATAGATAGAATGCGTTGGTTTGAGACAGTCGCACTGCCATTTTGGCCTACATCAAGGGTATGTACGGGTGGGTTCAAATTAACCTGGATAATGATGGGAAGAACTTGACATGTGACTTATGACATTTTGACCTCACGCCAAGGTCTTAAGAGCATGGGGCAAATATCTACATCGGGAGTTTCAAAAGAACTGAAACTTGCTAGTGTTGCATACCATTTGGAGTGTGATGATTCTGGTAGGATTCCTTCAGTTTTGTCACGCGATGATATTTGGATCCCGATCCTACTGTGAGTATATGCTACTCCTCGGGAAATTTTTCACTTAACGACCAATGCTATAAACCAAGTAGGTGTCTAGAAAGGTGTTAGCGGGGCTACGCCCCCAGGGAAAAGAGGTTATTTAATTAAGGAACTTCGCGAAAGCGTTGGAAAACCTCCCTCGAAGTACCGACACCAGCCTGGCCGAACGGTTAAGCAAGTATTGTACGATGAGATTGATCCTGACTAATTCTTCCTTTTTGGTTTGAGGAGGAATTCGAGAAACAGTGGGAGCCATCCTGTTTAGACAAACTAAAAACCACTCTAAACTTGCAAGAGCATCATGCTGAGTGTTTCTTCTTCTCTTTCCTAATTGCAGCAACCAATCGACATGACTGGACTTAAGTTACTTCTAGATAAAAACATACTGACAGGGCCAAACTACAAAGAATGGCTCAGGAATGTCAAGATGGCAATCACTTACGACAAGCTGGGGTATCTTCTTACCACCAAAGCTCCCCCTGTCCCAAGTCCCACCTCCAGCGTCGCGGATAAGGAAATCCGTAAGACTTGGGAGATTGATAGCGCGAAGGCCAAGTGCCTCGTACTTGCCTCTATGGACAACGAACATCAGAGGAGGCACGAGAATATGGACCTTGAATCCATATTTCTCCATACAAAAGAACTGTATGGAGAGCAGTCTCGTATCGCAAGATACGAAGTGTCGAAGAAGTTATTTTCCGCAAGGTTGGCCATCGGATCATCGGTAGCGGAACACGTGCTTAAGATGATTGGCTTCATTGAGGAGCTCGCGGAACTTGGGACCACGTTAGAGAACGAGCTCTATACGGACTTGATTCTCCAGTCCCTTCCTTCCACTTACGCCCAGTTTATCCTGAACTTCAACTTATAAGAAAAAGAAGTTGAACTTTCAGAACTCCTCAACATGCTGAGGAGTGCAGAGGGCACCCTACAGAAAGGTAGGGAAACATCCACTTTGTTTGTAGGAGGATCTTCCTCTTCTAGGTCCAAGGCGAAAGCCAAGGGAAAGAAGAAGAAAGCCCCCGCCAAACCAAGGGGCGGTGTTAGTAAAGTGGATACGAAAGGAAAAGCAAAAGCAACAAAGAAGGCGGGGCAGCTTGTGGATAAAGAAGAATGCTTCTATTGTCATAAGAAAGGACACTGGAAGAATGATTGCAGGGCTTGGAAAGCCAGGACACAGGAATTGAAGCAGGTTGCGGCTTCAGCTTCAGGTGTGTATGTTATTGAAAACTGTCTTTCAATAAAGTCTACTTCCTGGGTATTGGATACCGGATCAGGATCTCATATCTGTAATTCTTTGCAGGCGTTGAGAAACCGTAGGGTTTTGAAGGCAGGTGACATGACCCTCAGAGTTGCAAACGGAGCTAGCATGGATGCTAAGGCCGTGGGGGACTATCACCTGGGAATGTCAGATGGACATGTTTTGGTTTTGCGTAATTGCTTTTTTGTACCCAACGCAACTTGTAATATCATTTCTGTATCTTTAGTTTCTAAAGAAGGTTATGAATTTGCGTTTGTAAGTAATGTTGTAAACATTCACCTTAATCAAGTTTTGATTGGGTCAGGTACATTGAGCAATGGTATATACGTATTAAACCAACCACAGATCTTCAATGTCCAGAATACACACAAAAGAAAGTCTCCGGAAATAAATCAGACTTTCTTATGGCATTATAGACTAGGTCACATCAATGAGAGAAGGTTGACGAAGTTACATACAGAAGGATATTTGAATCCGTTCGAATATCAATCGTATGCCACTTATTAATCCTGTCTCAAAGGAAAGATGACAAAGACTCCGTTCACTGGACACGGAGTAAGAGCGAGCGAGCTCTTGGGACTCGTACACAGCGACGTGTGCGGTCCAATGTCTACACATGCGCGAAGCGGTTATTCTTACTTCATTACTTTTACCGATGACTTTTCAAGGTACGGTTATGTCTTCTTAATGAAACATAAGTCCGAAGCCTTTGGAAAGTTCCAGGAATATAAGAATGAAGTAGAAAAACAAACCGACAAAAGTATCAAGATTCTAAGATCGGATCGAGGTGGAGAATACTTGAGTGCCGAGTTCCTGGACTATTTAAAAGAGAACGGAATTCTCTCTCAGCTTACTCCTCCATACACTCTGCAACATAACGGTGTATCGGAGAGACGGAACCGAACCCTATTGGATATGGTTCGGTCCATGATGAGTAACACTGAGTTACCGCAATCATTCTGGGGGTATGCGCTAGAATCAGCTGCATATCTTTTGAACCGAGTTCCGACTAAGACTGTGCCTACCACACCATATGAAATATGGAGTGGGAAGAAACCCTATCTTCAATATCTGAAGATCTGGGGATGTCCAGCTTTTGTCAAAAAGCAGCATGCGGACAAACTCGAGGCACGCTCAGTACTGTGCAAGTTTGTGGGATACCCAAAGAACACTAGGGGGTATCTTTTCTACCACGCAGAGGAACAAAAAATCCTTGTTTCTCGTAATGCCCACTTTCTAGAACACCAGTTCTTGGAAAAGGAAATTAGTGCGAGCGCAGTAGAACTGGAAGAAATTCCAGAACCACAGACTATTACTGAAAGCTTAGTGGAACCAGAGGGTTCAAAAGAACAGGACATTCCTATGCCGCTCAGCAGAAGTAGTAGGCAGTCTCATCCGCCCGAGAGATACTACGGTTTTCTCATAGACAGGGATAGAGAGGATTGCATCATAGATTATGATGAGCTTACTAGCTTCCAACAAGCCGTTCAGAGCGTCGACTCGGTAAAATGGCTGGATACAATGCGGACCGAAATGGAGTCCATGTACACCAACAAAGTATGGACGTTGGACATTGCTCCAGACGGGGTAAAACCCGTAGGATGCAAGTGGATCTTCAAAAGGAAGATTGGTGTAGATGGACAGGTTGAGACCTATAAAGCTAGACTGGTTGCAAAGGGTTTTCGTCAAAGACCTGGTTTGGACTATGACGAGACTTTTTCTCCAGTAGCTATGCTGAAATCCATTTGGATCCTTCTTGCCATTGCTGCCTTCCACGATTATGAGATCTGGCAAATGGACGTAAAGACCGCTTTTCTAAATGGAAATTTAGAGGAGTGTGTCTATATGGACCAGCCAGAGGGTTTCATTCAGAGTGGGAGCAGCGGAAAGGTGTGCAAGTTGCTTAAGTCCATTTACGGACTAAAGTAGGCATCACGGAGTTGGAACATCTGTTTTGATGAGACGGTCAAGGAATTTGGCTTTATCAAAAATCCAGATGAACCATGCATCTATAGTAGATTTGTATCGAGAACTGTAGTATTCCTCGTTTTATACGTGGATGACATTCTCTTAATAGGAAATGACATTCCTATGCTACAATCTGTCAAGGGGTTCTTGTCACACAGGTTCTCCATGAAAGACCTGGGTGATGCCTCATACATCCTGGGGATCCGGATCCATCGTGATAGATCCAAGAGGATATTAGGACTTTCACAGTCCAGGTACATCGACACCATACTTAAAAGATTCAGTATGGAAGATTCCAAGCACGGTAATCTACCGGCTTGTCACGGGATCACCCTCTCTAAAGAGATGTCTCCCAAGACTGATTTGGAGAGGGATCGCATGTCTATTATACCCTACGCTTCTGCGGTAGGCTCTATAATGTATGCGATGTTGTGTACCAGGCCGGATGTTGCTTATGCACTGAGTGTGGTAAACCGGTATCAGTCAAACCCTTGGGAGAAACACTGGATAGCGGTAAAGAACATTCTTAAGTACCTGAGAAGGACTAAGGAGATGTTCTTGGTGTATGGCGGAAAAGACCTCCAGATCGAGGCCTTTGCTGACTCCAGCTTCCAGAGTGACAAGGATGATTCCAAGTCCATGTCGGGTTTTGTTTTTACCCTCAATGGAGGGGCGGTGTGTTGGAAGAGTTCCAAACAGGAAACCGTTGCAGACTCGACGATGGAAGCGGAATACATCACTGCATCTGATGCCGCAAAAGAAGCTGTCTGGATGAGGAAGTTCTTGAAAGAACTTCAGGTGGTTCCGTCCATTGTTGATCCAATACCTCTGTATTGCGACAACAACGGGGCTATAGCTTTAGCGAAGGAACCCAGGTCCCATTAGAGATCCAGACACATCTTGAGGCGGTATCACCTGATCAGGGAGATCGTGGATCGCCAGGAGATCGAGGTTCGGAGGGTCGCTTCAGAAGATAACACTGCAGATCCATTCACCAAGGCTTTGCCCCAGACTCAGTTCGAGCGGCTGATCGAGATGATAGGTCTTCGATACGCCAGTACATGGCCTTAGTGCAAGTGGGAGATTGTTAGTGTATATGCCCTAGAGGCCATTACTATATCATACTAGTTTGTATATTACTTAATGGAAGCTTGGGATATTCACCTTGTATAAACAATCTTGCACAATATAGTAGTATGCTACTTGGTTTGTTTCTACTTCAATGTGTACATGCGTTTATTTTAGTATATCACCTATACACATTAGTGGAGCCCTTAGGATCTTTGCTTGATTACTAGCGTTGTGATGGAAGTCACACTAGTGGGGGCTGGGTAATCTATAAGCACATCCTTATACAGGTCCCTAGTCGCAGGACTATCGAGACAGGGCATCGATACTCCGGAGTAGACTAGCGTATGCGCTTCTCATCCCAGTGTGGGAGATGGTCTGTCCCACAGCCCTCAGTACGTCGTACTGGAGATAGTATACGGGTGCTCGTTAGGTTACGAGTACACTGGACAGGAATCGTCGGGAACTGACCGGTTGGTATTATACCTATCGTCAGTTATCAGTTCCCAGGTGACATGAGTACAGCTTAGTCCGTTGACTTGATACTGTCACTTCGCCTCGAGTGTGTTCCCACTGTACTTTGATTACTACACTACCACGGCTCAAAGGAGTCATGCAAACAGGTGGTAGTTGGGTGCAGTCCCGAAGCACTTGGAGGCAGTGACGGTTAGATAGGATTCGTCTCTCCCGGTATTGGGGGTTAACATCGCGCTGTGTCTAGGAGAGCCATTACACGAGTAGTCCCTGGCCAGGGCAATCGAGATATACTGGTAGGCTTCCAGTGTTATCTCAGGGTGTTTTGGGCTTCACTCCGACACGACTAGTACCGCTATTAGGGGACTGACGTTTACCGCCCCCTAGGCCCACCATGAGATGTATCAGACGAACAGACCGGACAGTACGGAGATTGTCACATTCAGGCTCAGTAGGAGTTCAGATGGGTTTCACCTCATCAGTCTCCTTGTCGGCATCTACCTAGGGACCGTTACGCACAGCTAGTGCCGCTTGCGGTCTGTGGTTAAACCAACTGCCAGCGTTGTGTCGAGTCTTTAGAGTCCCACACAGAAAGCTATTCGCCTTTAGGCAAAAGAGTAGAGGTCGCATGGTTTGCGGCAGGGTTCGGTCACATCCGTGCACTTATGCACGTACAGTGTCCGGACAATTTACACTAGCGGGCTTTGGTTTAAGCCAGATCGTTGTGTACGTATTGGGATTGGATTTATCCAGTATATATTCGTGTTCCTCGGAACGCGGATGCGGGTGTGTATGCACTGTTGACGGAGAGACAGAGGCAGAGGATTCTCATTAGGGTTGTTGACCGTTGACTGTTGACTATTGACTTTTTGGTCAACCCTAATGAGAATATGATATATGATTAACAATAATATTAATTAAGTATTGTGGTGACTTGGTTGTTGAGGGGTTGACTTTGTTGACTTACTGACTTTGTTGACAGGTTGACTAGGTTGGACTAGTTGACCATCATGATGACAATGGCTATCATTTCATTGCAAAGACTTTTTACTTGCTTGTTTCTCTTGTTAGAAATGAGTGCATGAAATGATTAAGCCATTTTGACTTGAACCATTTTACACAATACTTGATTATTATTTTTGTGATGATGGTTTTGGATTATGAGAGCCAAAAGAGAAAAGTCTTCCATCATTCTATCATTCTCATTCTCTCTCTTGTTCTTGAGCTCTCATCTCCTTCCTCTTGCTCTCTCTATCTCTTAGTCTATGGTTCACTTGTCTCATGTGTTGAGAACCAAGAACCATAGAGAAAATCCCAACACACTCTTCTCTACTCACTCTAGTTCACAAGGTTTAGCAAACCAAGTGAACTAGTTTCTTCAAAGATCGAAGAAGAAGCCAAAGGTAGAAGCTTTCGAGGTGGATCTATCTTCGGCGCAAGGAGACGACGGAGTGAAGCCGGTCCGGACAACCATCGAGGCTTGAAGACGAAGGAGATCAAGAAAGAAAGGTATAACCCCCTAACCGAGTAGTTAACGACTCCTAGTTAGGTTGTTAGTTTGATGTTTAACAAAGATCCGGTTTTGAGTCCATGTTATCACCTCTAGAAAAATTGTTTTTCACCAAATTCCGCATGCCCGAAAGTACCGGGAGAGGTAGCATGGACTTACAGTATCCGTATTGGATACGTGCAGGGTTCGATCGATCGATGTACTTGGTACTCGGATTTTCGATCGGACGGTTTGTAATACTAGCCGGCTCGGGTTTGAGCCGGATTATTAAATCAGGTATTGATTTAATAATTTACATATATGTGTTTCGATATATATATTCTAGTATTACGTTCTTCGGGTTCTTCTATCTCTTTTGGGCGTTCAGATTTTTATCTGATTGCCGGTATATTTGTACTGTAGTCGGAAATCCGTATTTATTACAGTTTTCCTTCTAGAAGGTGGCCACCTCATTTTGGTTTCTCCTTTTATTTCATAATTGGAAATGAGGTGTAAAGTGAGAGGTGAGGGAGGAATGGGAGTAACCATGCTTCAATAGTGAACAAATGAATTTATAATTCATTTTGGGTTTACTATTGAAGTATGGTTGCTATTGTTTATTGAAAGAATTCATACACAAAACCAAGGTGTGTGAATTTCTCTTTCATGCTTGCTCATTATTTTCTTGAGCTCCAATTTCTCTCCAAGCTCCTCCTTCCTCTCTTGTTTCCTCCAACTTCATCTTCTTCCTCTTCACTACCTTCTCATGTGTTGAGAATCAAGTGAAGAGGCAAGAAAGAGATAGCTTCACACTTCGAACTCCAAAACTACATCCTAGATTATTTGGACTAGCATCCCAAGTTCTCTAGTTGCTCTTTTGATATTTAACAAAGAGCTAGAGCCATGGATCATACCCCTCAGGTGGAACATCTACGACAAAGCAAGGCCGGAGAACAAGCTCGTTCCCGGAGGACCGATGGAGCCGAAGTTGGCGATCGAACAAGTTCAAGGAGGCCACTTGGAGCATATGATGAAGAACGAAGACCGAAGGACTTGGTTCGTTTGGTGAGCTTTCTATCATAGTAGATAGCTCTCATAGTGTAGCTAGTTAGTTTTATGGAAAGATCCTGTTTTAGGGTTTAGTCTAGCGCCATGTTTCATTCGTAAGAAAATTTTTGTTCCGCATTTGGCCATGTGAGTTGGCCGGGGCGCTAGGGTAACCCTTCATGGTATTAGAGCCACCCATAAAACTTACACTAGCTAGTTCAAACGTGTTTAGAATAACGATCGACCGAAAATTCCAATTACCACATTTCAATTTTTTGCAGTTTCTGTCGATTTTAAAAGTGCTGGAAAAATCAATTTTTTGCTCTCAGAAAATCAAGCAGGCTTCTTTAAGAACCCACAAAAAATTTGGTCACGTGATCCTTTCAAAGCGCCGCGGATCCGCCGCATTAACCTCCATTGGCGGCGGCTCCGCGGCCACTTTGGGGCCGACGTGTACCAAATTTCTTCTGGGCCTTAATTATTGAAAATTGTGGTCTCTGGAATAATTACTTTTTGGGCCCATATTTTTTACATTGTTGGTTTAATACTTGGGGCCCACTTGGAAAGTTTAGTCGATCGTAATTTTAAGACACGTGTTTTATTATCAGTATATTCACTTTTATCTGCGACCGGGAATGTCACTCGATCGGTAAAACTCGTCTGATTGCTATATGTTCTTTTAGACGGGTTTTGCGAACGTGTCATTCGCGTTGATGTTGTGTGCTTGTGTTGTGATTGTGGTTGGATTTTCGTGGTGGATAGCATGTGGTGCAATGTTAGAAATACAGTTTATAATTCATTTGTACATTTGTTGTTGCGGGGCGAGCGTCCGACATGTGGACTGCCGCCTTTGCCGTTTGTATATTATTTTGGGGCACGACTGGGAAGAGGTCGATTTCACCGCCTGTATATATTATTTTCTTTTCTGTATTAGGATTACCCCGCAATGGGGTACACGAATAGCCCGGTTCTAGAAGGCAACAAGCCCGCATCTCAAGGCGCTGAGAAGGAGGGGGCTTCGTTCTAGAACTGGCGGGCTATTCGCTGCACTCGTAGGGGGTACAGGTTTTCATTGCACAAGCTATCCACACTACAGGGAACGTCGGGTTTTATTTGCGGCTCAAATGAAACCCGGGGCTCCAAGATAATCAGCCATTCTGTAATGTTATCTGTGATGTTGTTTATTATCATTCCTGGGACGAGTGTTATATATACTTATATATATACTAGTAGATGTTGTATATGTTTTGCACCCGCGCTAGTCCAGCCCCCGCTCTGTCGTTAGTTAAGTAACCTAACGGGTGATGACGGGGCCCCGTGGCGAATGCGGATGGCATATACGTACATTTTATTTTCGTTCTTTTCTGGTGTGATAGGTTACAAATTTGATGGGGCCGCATTAATTTTAATTAATGCAAAATAATAAACCTAAAAGATGTTGTTGGAACCAAGCTTTAAAAACTGACATTACAGACGTTCTCTTTTGCTTTGCATAGTGGTATTCAGTTTGGAATATTCCGCACCTCATTCGACGAGGCAAGGGCCGAGATCCCTTCACCGGGAGTGATCCCTTGAGTAAAAGTTTTCGTCAGGGTAATAACTTCAATATAGCCGACTATTTTTGCTTTGCGTCGTGGTATTCATTTTGGAATATCCTGCACCTCATTCGACGAGGAAAGAGCCGAGATCCCTTCACAGGGAGTGACCTCTTTAGCAAAGGTTTTCGCCACTATATATTTCTAAAAACAACTCAGGTTACTTCAACGATATCAAGTTCATTGCGTTAACGGGTTTTTCGCCAAAAACCCAGCCGTAGCCCTCCGTCATTTCTTATAAGTTATACTTAGTATTCGTGCTGCGTTTGTTGACTGTGTCAAGGCACAGTGAACGGTAGCTGAATATTGCTTATTTGTGGCATATAGTGCGATTGGTTAGGACAGTCGTGTAACCTTGTTGACTATGTCAAGGGTTATGCGGGTGGGTTTAATGCAACCAAGATAATGACGGGTTGAACTTGATTAGGACTCTTTGATTTGTTGACTGTGTCAAGGTCACTTGGGTCTTAGGGGTAAAAACCACATCGGGAGTTTTAAATATACAGGAAACTTGCAGATTTAGCATACCTTCTGGAGTATGGTGACTAGAGTGGATTCAATCTAGTGCATCACACATTGATAGTTGGATCCCGATCCCACTGATGAGTAGGATTACTCTCGGGAGATTATCACACTTAACAATCAATGCTATAAACCAAGTAGGTGTCTAGAAAGGTGTTAGCGGGGCTACGCCTCCAGGGAAAAGAGGTTATTTAATTAAGGAACTTCGCGAAAGCGTTGGAAAACCTCCCTCGAAGTACCAACACCGGCCTGGCTGAAAGGTTAAGCAAGTATTGTGACGTGCGATTAATCCTGACTAGTTCTTCTTTTAGGGTTTGAAGAAGAATTTTGAGGAAACAGTGGGAGCCATCCTGATTAGATAAATCAATAACCAATCTTATCTTGCAAGAGCGCACGCTGAGTGTTTTCCCTCTCTCTCTCCAGGTAGCAACCATTTCACGCCCTAATCAAGATAATAAAATGTATCGCTTGACCGATCCGAATTCTTATTCAGGGCTGGGGAACGTCTGTTCGGCTCTAACTTACGACAACTGTCATAAGTATGAGCATGGGAAAGAGGAAAGTTTGAATTCCTTGATAAACCCATAGAAGAAGAAACATACCGTTGCATCTTCTTCAGGTGTTCTTGTTATTGAGAACTGTTTTTCGGTCAGTCCTACCTCCTGGGTACTCGATACCGTATCAGGATCTCATATCTGTAATTTATTACAGGGACTGAGAAAAAGTAGGATAGTTGGAACTGGTGATATGTCCCTCAGGGTGGGGAACGGAGCATAAGTTAATGCTGCAGCCGTTGGTGAATATCACATAGCATTGCCAAATGGCAATACTATGATTTTGAACAATTGCTACTATGTGCCTTCCATGCTTTGCAACATCATATCAGTTTCTTTACTTGATAAAGATGAATATAATTTTGTTCTTGATAGAAATATCATGAACATTTACCTTGATAAGGTACTGGTTGCAGAAGGTACACTGTGTAATGGTATCTATATTCTAAATCAGAACACAATTCTCAATGTACAAAACACACGCAAGAGGAAGAGTTCAGATACGAACGAATCCTACTTGTGGCATGGTAGACTTGGTCATATCGGAGAGAAAAGACTGAGTAAGTTGCATAAAGATGGATTTTTAGATACGTTCGAGTTTTTATCTTATGAAACTTGTCAATCTTGTCTCAAAGGAAAGATGACCAAATCTCCGCTCACCAGACATGGAGAAAGAGCAACAGAGCTTTTGGGGCTCATACACAGTGATGTATGTGGTCCAATGTCTATACATGCAAGGAGTGGGTTCTCGTACTTCATCACATTCACTGACGATCTCTCTAGGTTCGGATATGTGTATCTTATGAAACACAAATCTGAAACTTTTGAGAAATTCAAAGAATTCAGAAACGAAGTAAAGAACCAGACTGGCAAAAGTATCAAGATCCTCCGATCTGATAAAGGATGGGAGTACTTAAGCATGAAATTCCTAGATTACTTAAAAGAGAATGGAATTCTATCTCAACTTACTCCTCCGTATACACCACAGAACAATGGTGTATCAGAGCGGATGAATCGTACCCTATTGGATATGGTTCGCTCCATGATGAGTAGTGTTGAGTTGCCTCTTTCATTCTGGGGATATGCACTTCAAACAGCAGCACATCTTTTGAATCAAGTTCCATCCAAATCCGTGCCTAAAACTCCGTATGAGATATGGAGTGGTAAGAGTTTGTATCTTAAACGTATAAAGATTTGGGGTTGCCCAGCTTATGTCAAAAAGCAGAACCCAGACAAACTTGAGACACGGTCGTTTTGTGTAAGTTTGTGGGATACCTAATGGATTCTAATGGGTATCTATTCTACCATCCAGAGGAACAGAAGATTATTGTTTCCAGGAACGCCACATTTTTGGAAAAAGAATTTCTTGTTAAAAATATTAGTGGCAGCACGGTAGAACTGGATGAAATTTCAGAGACACAAACTATAACTGAAGATTTGGTGGAACCACTAGATTCAGTTATATCCGACGAACCTCAGCCACTCCGCAGATCTAGTAGGATTTCTTATGCGCCCGAGAGATACTACGGTTTTCTCATAGATGGGGATCGAGAGGATTGCATCTTGGAAGAACATGATCCTACTAGTTTCAGGCAGGCCATTATCAGTAGGGACTCTGATAAGTGGCTGGATGCTATGCAATCTGAAATGGAGTCCATGTACACCAATAAAGTGTGGACCCTAGAAGTTGCTCCACCTGGGGTAAAACCCGTTGGATGCAAATGGATCTACAAGAAGAAACTTGGTGTAGATGGGCAGGTGGAAACCTATAAGGCTAGACTCGTTGCAAAAGGTTTTCGTCAAAGACCAGGAGTGGACTATGACGAGACCTTTTCTCCAGTGGCTATGCTCAAATCCATTAGGATCCTGCTTGCCATTGATGCCTTCCATGACTATGAGATCTGGCAGATGGACATAAAAACGGACTTTCTAAATGGAAATTTAGAAGAGTGCATTTATATGGATCAGCCAGAAGGTTTTGTAGACAGTGGGAGCAGCGAGAAGGTGTGTAAGCTGCTCAAATCCATTTATGGATTGAAGCAAGCATCATGGAGCTGGAACATCTGTTTTGATGAGACAGTCAAGGACTTTGACTTCATCAAAAATGAGGATGAGCCTTGTATTTATAAGAAGATTGTAGGACGAACTGTCGTATTCCTAGTCTTGTACGTGGAAGACATTCTTTTGATAGGAAATGACATTCCTATGCTACAGTCGGTCAAGCTATTCTTATCATAAAGGTTATCTATGAAAGACCTAGGTGATGCTCGTACATTCTGGGGATCAAGATCTTCAGAGATAGATCCAAGAGACTACTGGGACTTTTACAGTCCAGGTACATAGAGACCGTACTAAAGAGATTTAGTATGGAAGATTCCAAGTGTGGTAACATACCCGCATTGCACGAAATCACCCTCTCCAAGGAGATGTCTCCCAAGACTGACGAGGAGAGGGTTTGCATGAGCACTATACCCTACGCTTCGGCGGTAGGATCTATAATGTATGCGATGCTATGTACAAGACCAGATGTAGCTTATGCGCTAAGCGTGGTGAGACGGTATCAGTCAGACCCAGGTGAGGACCACTGGACAGCAGTAAAGAACATTCTCAAGTACCTAAGAAGGACTAAGGAGATGTTCCTGATTTACGGTAATGGAGACCTCAGGGTCGAGTCCTTTACCGACTCAAGCTTCCAGAGTGACAAGGATGACAGCAAGTCTGTCTCGGGTTTTGTGTTTACCCTCAACGGAGGGGCGGTATGTTGGAAGAGTTCCAAACAGGATACCGTCGCCGACTCGACGATGGAGGCTGAATACATTGCTGCAAGCGATGCCGCAAAAGAGGCGGTCTGGATAAAGAAGTTCATAACTGAACTTCAGGTAGTTCCGTCCATTGTTGACCCAATACCTCTGTATTGCGATAACAATGGGGCTATAGCTTTAGCAAAGGAACCACGGTCTCATCAGAAATCCAGGCACATCTTAAGGCGGTATCACCAGATCAGGGAGATCGTAGATCGCCAGGAGATCGAGGTCCGGAAAGTGGATATGAAGGACAACACGGCGGATCTATTTACGAAGGCCCTCCCTCAAGCACAGTTCGAGCAACTTTTTGGGATGTTGGGTATGCGGTACGCCAGCAGCTGGCCTTAGAGCAGACGTTGGGTATTCGGTACGCCGATCACTGGCCTTTAGTGCAAGTGGGAGATTGTTGGATGTATAAGCCCTAGAGGCCAGTATTGTATATGTATACATATGGATACTAGGGATATGTATGTACAGAACAATCTTGCTCAGTTTTATAGTATATTATTTGACTTGTCTTTATCGGGATATGTGTATTTATTGTTATTATATCCGGTTTGCACATATTGATAAAGAATCGATACGGTAGTATACTATTGTTGTTTGTCTTTATCTTAACATGGCATATGTCATACTCATTATTACATATTGCGGTTACATGTTGATAAAGCCCATAGGATTTTACTTGACTATCTGCATTGTGATGGCGATCATACTTGTGGGAGCAGGGTAGTCCATAAGCACATCCTTAAATGGTCCCTAGTCGTGTGAGTGTCGAGACTGGGCACTGATACTCCAGAGTAGACTGGTGTATATGTTTCTAACCCCATCGGGGGATGGTTGGTCCCGCAGCCATTGGTCTGATGCACCTAAGATCGTATACAGGTGCTCACTGGGTGTGAGTACACTGGACGGACTCGCCAAGAACTTCCATATGGTACTATACATATCGTCAGATGGAAGTTCTCAGGTGACATGTGTACAGGTTAGTCTTTAGACCTGAGATCGGCATTTGTCTCGTGTGAGTTCCCATTGAACTTTGATCACTATCCTACCACGGCTCTATTGAGTCGTGCAAACAGGTTTTGGTTGGGTTCAGTCCCGAGCCACATGGAGGCAGTGAGCTATTGTCGGGGATTCGTCTCTCCCGGTATAGGGAGTCGATATCGCACTGTGATTCGATTGGTCAGGACCATAAGACCTTGGCCAAGGCAGTTGGGATCTACCGATAGGCTGATCAGTAGTTTTCCCAGATTGGTCCTGAGCCACATCGGCATGACTTATCAGGTTGTTAGGGTCTGACGTTCACCATCCCCTAGACCCGGTATGCGATACTCTTTGACGAAGAGACCGGACTGTACGGATATTGTCACGGATAGCCATAGTAGGAGATCCGGATGAGTTTGCTCGTCGGCCTTCCTTTTCGACAGGTACCTGGGCAGCCGTTACGTACAGTTAGTGCCGCTGACGTGCTTGTGGTTAAACCCACTGCCAGAGTATTGTCGAGTCTTTAGAGTCCCACACAGAGGGTTTCCCTGATCCAGGCAAAACGATGTAGTAGCCGTATTGGATACGTGCAGGGTTCGATCGATTGATGTACTTGGTACTCGGATTTTCGATCGGACTGTCTGTAATACTAGCCGGCTCGGGTTTGAGCCGGATTATTAAATCAGGTATTGATTTAATAATTTACATATATGTTTTTCGATATATATATTCTAGTATTACGTTCTTCGCGTTCTTCTATCTCTTTTGGGCGTTCGGATTTTTATCTGATTGCCGGTATATTTGTACTGTAGTCGGAAATCCGTATTTATTACAGTTTTCCTTCTAGAAGGTGGCCACCTCATTTTGGTTTTTCCTTTTATTTCATAATTGGAAATGAGGTGTAAAGTGAGAGGTGAGGGAGGAATGGGAGTAACCATGCTTCAATAGCGAACAAATGAATTTATAATTCATTTTGGGTTTACTATTGAAGTATGGTTGCTATTGTTTATTGAAAGAATTCATACACAAAACCAAGTTGTGTGAATTTCTCTTTCATGCTTGCTCATTATTTTCTTGAGCTCCAATTTCTCTCCAAGCTCCTCCCTCCTCTCTTGTTTCCTCCACCTTCATCTTCTTCCTTTTCACTACCTTCTCATGTGTTGAGAATCAAGTGAAGATGCAAGAAAGAGATAGCTTCACACTTAGAACTCCAAAACTACATCCTAGATTATTTGGACTAGCATCCCAAGTTCTCTAGTTGCTCTTTTGATATTTAACAAAGAGCTAGAGCCATGGATCATACCCCTCAGGTGGATCATCTACGACAAAGCAAGACCAGAGAACAAGCTCGATCCCGGAGGACCGATGGAGCCGAAGTTGGCGATCGAACAAGTTCAAGGAGGCCACTTGGAGCATATGATGAAGAACGAAGATCGAAGGACTTGGTTCGTTTGGTGAGCTTTCTATCATAATAGATAGCTCTCATAGTGTAGCTAGTTAGTTTTATGGAAAGATCCGGTTTTAGGGTTTAGTCTAGCGCCAAGTTTCATTCGTAAGAAAACTTTTGTTCCGCTTTTGGCCACGTGAGATGGCCGGGGCGCTAGGGTAACCCTTCAGTTGGATCGTGCCACTCTTGTATTATTATTCCTATTGTATCTAGTCAACTCCATCAATCAGAAACTAGTAATTGTATAAGTAGTAAGACTTAGCAAGACTTGTAGTTGCGAGACTTGAGCGATGGGTTATATGTTCGCTTGGTGGGTTTGATATCTTCCTTTACTTTATCCCTTGTGTTGATCTTCGTCGTTGGGCGTCGTATACTTATTTCTGTCTTGCGTGGTTGTGACCCCGCCTATTGGCGAAGAGCTAGCTCCCGCTTGGGGATGCCGATATATTTTTGTATATCTGTTTTGGATCAAAATACGAGGGGGGTGCAGCCCGAAATTTTAAAGGTCAAAACATGACTCATTATACCTTTATTTCAAAACTTCACCTCTTCCTTTTTCTTAAAAACGTTTAGATTTCTGGGTTTGGGCTTACTTAATTTACGTTGTGCCTTTAGACGTTGCGTGATTTATGTGCCGGTCACGAACTAAATTTGGGTCGTGACAAAGTTGGTATCAGAGCGCTAGGTTTAACATTGGT